>JAJEJO010003229.1:287752-341819 GCA_020662805.1 Glaucomys volans
CCCCTCCTGTCCCATTTTCCTCTACACCATCCATACTTCCTCCATTCTTTTCTTATCCCCGCATAACTCACCCCTCCCCATTATGTATCAGCATCCACTGATCAGAGAAAACATTCGGCCTTTGGTTTTTTGGGCTTGGTTTATTTCACTTAGCATGATATTCTCCAGCTCCACCCATTTTCCAGCAAATGCCATAGTTTTATTTTTCTTTATGACTGAGTAATATTCCATTGTGTATATATACCACAGTTTCTTTATCCATTCTTTAATTGAAGGGCATCTAGGTTGGTTCCACAATCTAGCTATTGTGAATTGAGCAGCTATGAACATAGATGTGGCTGCATTCCTGTACTTTGCTGATTTTAAGACCCTTGGGTATAAACCAAGGAGTGGGATAGCTGGGTCAAATGATGGTTCCATTCCACATTTTTTTGGAGGAATCTCCATACTGCTTTCCAGAGTGGCTGCACCAATTTGCAACTCCACCAGCAATGTATGAGTGCCTTTTTCCCTATATTCATGCCAACACTTATTATTGCTTGTATTCCTGATAATAGTCATTCAAATTGGAGTTAGATGAATGAAATCGTAGGGTGGTTTTAATTTGCATTTCTCTAATTACTAGAGATGATGAGCACTTTTTCATATATTTGTTGATCACTTGTGTATCTTCTTCTGTGAAGTGTCTGCCCATTTCCTTAGTCCATTTATTGATTGGGTTCTTTGCATTTTTGGTATAAAGTTTTTAAGTTCTTTATAAATTTTGGAGATCAGTGCTCTGTCTGAAGTGTGTGTGGAAAAGATTTTTTCCCCTCTGTAGGCTGTCTTTTCACATTATTTATTCTGTTGCTGAAAAAAAGCTTTTTAGTTTGAATCCATCCCATTATTGTTTCTTCCTTTTTTTCTTGCACTGTGATGGTCATGTTGAGAAAGTCTGGTCCTAAGCCAACATGAAGAAGATTCAGGCCTACTATTTCTTCTATTTGGCGAAGAGTCTCAGGTCTAATTCCTAGATCCTTGATCCATTTTGAGTTGAGTTTTGTACAGGGTGAGAGATAGGGATTTAATTTCATTTTATTGCATATGAATTTCCAGTTTTGCCAGCACCATTTGTTGAAGATGCTATCTTTTCTCCATTGTATGTTTTTGGCACCTTTGTCTAGTATGAGATAACTGTACTTATGTGGGTTTATCTCTGTGTCTTCTATTCTGTACTTTTGGTCTACCTGTCTATTTTGGTGCCAGTACCATGCTGTTTTTGTAACTATTGCTCTATAGTAGAGTTTAGGGTCTGGTATTATGATACCTCCTGCATCATTCTTCCTGTCCAGGATTATTTTGGTGATTCTGGGACTTTTCTTCTTCCATATGAATTTCATGATTGCTTTTTCTATTTCTATGAAGAATATCATTGGAATTTTTATTGCAATTGCATTAAATTTGTATAGCACCTTTGGAAGTATAGCTATTTGGATTATATTAATTCTGCCTATCCAAGAACATTGAAGATCTTTCCATCTTCTAAGGTCTTCCTCAATTTCTTTCTTTAATGTTCTGTAGTTTTCATTGTAGAGGTTTTTCACCTCTTTTGTTAGATTGATTCTCAAGTATTCTATTTTATTTGTATTCTATTTTATTTGAGTATTCTATTTTATTTGAGGCTATTTTGAACAGAGTTTTGATTTCTAATTTCATTCCATTATCATCTAATAGAACACAAGGTAGTATCTCTACATTTTTGCATTTACTAAGGGCTTCTTTGTGGCATAACATATGGTCTATTTTAGAGAAGGAGCCATGTGCTGCTGAGAAGAAAGTGTATTCACTCATTGATGAATGGAATATTCTATATATGTCTGTTAAGCCTAAGTTATTCATTGTGTTATTGAGTTCTCTGGTTTCTTTGTTTAGGTTTTGTTTGGTAGATCTGTCCAGTGGTGACAGTGGTGTGTTAAAGTCACCCAGAATTATTGTGTTGTGGTCTATTTGATTCCTGGAATTGAGAAGGATTTGTTTGATGACCATGGATGGGCCATTGTTTGGGCATAAATATTTATGATCATTATGTCTTCTTGATTTACGTTTCCCTTAAGCAGTATGAAATGTCCTTCTTTATCCCTTCTCATTAACTTTGGCTTGAAGTCCACTTTATTGGACATAAGCATGGGAACCCCCACTTTTCACTGAGTCCATGTGCATGATAGGTTTTTTCCCATCCTTTCACCTTTAGTCTGTGGGTGTCCTTTTCTATGAGATGAGTCTCTTGAAGGCAACATATTGTTGGGTCTTTCTTTTTAATCCATCCTGCCAGTCTGTCTTTTGATTGACGAGTTTAGACCATTAACATTCGGGGTTATTATTGAGATATGATTTGTATTCCCAGTCATTTTGGCTTAGATTTGGTTTTTAACTTGACTTGGTTTCTCCTTTAATTGGCTTTTCTTTTAGGATAGTTCCCCCCTTTGATGACTTACATTGTTGTTGTTCGTTTGTTCCTCATGAAATATCTTGCTGAGAATGGTCTGTAGCGCAGGCTTTCTATGTGTGAATTCCTTTAACTTTTGTTTGTCATAGAAGGATTTTATTTCGTCTTCAAATCTGAAGGTTAGCTTTGCTGGATATAGGATTCTTGGTTGGCAACCATGTTCTTTCAGAGGTTGAAATATATTGTTCCACGTCCTTCTAGCTTTTAGGGTCTGGTCTGAAGAATCTGCTGATATCTGTATTGGTTTTCCCCTATATGTAATCTGTTTCTTTTCTCTCACAGCCTTTAAAATCCTATCTTTATTTCGTACATTAGGCATTTTCATTATAATGTATCTTGGGGTGGATTTGCTGTAATTTTGTGCACTTGGTGTTTTGTAAGCCTCCTTTAGTTGAATTTCCATTTCATTCTTCAGGTTTGGGAAATTTTCTGATATTATTTCATTGAATAGGTTGTTCATTCCTTTGGTTTTTATCTCTGGGCCTTCCTCAATCCTTTTAATTCTTAAATTTGTTTTTTTTTCATGATATTCCATAATTCTTGTAGGTTCTGTTCATGATTTCTTACCATCTTCTCTGTTTGGGCAACTTTATTTTCAAGATTCAATATTTTGTCTTCATTGTCTGAGGTCCTGTCTTCTAAGTGAACTAGTCTGTTGGTGATGCTTTCCATTGAGTTTTTAATTTGGTTTATTGTTTCCTTCATTTCAAGGACTTTTGTTTCTTTCTTTTTCAGAATCTCTATTTCTTTGTTGAGGTGATCTTTTGTTTCCTGTAGTTGCTTTTTCAGCTGCTTATTGGAATGGTCAATCATTTGCTCTCTTAACTCATCATTTGCTTCTTTGATCCTTTTAATCATGTATATTCTGAACTCCTCTGGCATTTCTTCTACATGCTGTCATTGGATTCTATTAGTTTAGAATCTTGGTTTGTTTGGAACACTTTCCTCCCTTGTGTTTTCATGTTGTTCTTGTATCTTCCCCTCTAGCAATGCAGATCTAGGGTATTATCGTTTCTGCCCTTTAGGTTTATAGAGACCTTATAGTTTTCCGAAACCTCTTCTTTAAGGGAGGGATCAATATTAGCAACACCCAGTACAGACAATATGCAGCTCTAAACCAACTAGCCCCTATGAAGACTATTGTTACAGTAGCCTTTTTGTCATGATATTGTTACAATATTGTCATAATAAACAGAGAGGATGAGTTCAATCATTTCTACAGTATAAGAAACAGATTTGCAATGAGGACTGCAGTTTCTAATGGAGGACAAAGAGGATGGGGAGGGGTGTAAGATGTAACTCTTAACCATGTAGGAAAAGAGTATGAAGAAGTTCTAGATCATAGGAAGAGTGAAAGTGTAGTCAAAAGAAGTTGGTTGTTAGCATTAGAAAAGTGAGAAAAGTCCTTGAGGAAATAGGTAAACAAAAGGAAAGTAGAGAGCAAGGAAAGTAAAGAAATAAAATTTAAAAGCTTTCACAAAGGAGAAAAAAGAGTCTACACTATAACAGTTATATCAAACCTCCCAGTCTTTAGTAGCCTGAGGTATGAGAGGTATCTGACAATGAGGTTCCAGACTCCAGCTGGCATCTCAGGATGGGATTTGCCCCACCTAATGACAGTTTCCCCTTAACGGATAATCCAAGATGGCTGCACTCGCTTCCAAACGTGTTGGCAAATGGGGAGAGACAGTGCAGGGCGTGGGCACCAAGTCTGTGTGGGGTGCAGTCAGGCTGGGCCCCTGGAGGTGCTGTGCTATCAGTCAAGCCGAGGATCCTGGAGGTGGGGTGCTGTCAGTTGGGCTATCAGTCCTGCAGCTCCTGGCTTCTCTTTCCCAAAATGGTGGCAGAAACGTGTAACCAAACCTGCCAGGACTGTGATGGTGGACTTCCACACAACAACAGGCAGCTGGCGATCCACTGATGGTCTGCAGGCTCTGCAGGCTACTGGCAGACAATCAGCAGAAGAACCTCAGTTGGTGGGCGATGGGTAGGTGTAAGGCAGGCGATGGGCAGGCCAGAGACAGGCAAACAGGGAAGTGATAGATGATAGGTGGTGGTCAGTGAGCAATCTGTACTCAAATGTAGTCGCTACACTGGTAGACTGAGGGTGATCGAGGTAGACAGATGTGGTAAACAGCAGGGGATCAATGAGGAGTAAAGACTGCTTCATGGAGAAACAGATTCCTCTGTTTGAATCCTGAGTTATGGAATGACAAGGAAAGCAGCCTCTCTCAAGTCCACCATCTTGGATCTCCAGTCTTTGTCTTTTGATTGATGAGTTTAGGGCTTTAGCATTTAGGGTTGTTATTGAGCTATGACTTGTATTCCCAGTCATTATGTCTTAGTTTTGTTTTTTTAACATGAATTGGTTTCTCCTTTAATTCACTTTTGTCTTAGGGTAGTTCCTCCCTTTCCTGACTTACATTGTTGTTTTTCATTTCTTCTTCATGGAATATTTTGATGAGAATATTCTGTAGTGCAGGCTTTATATTTTCAAATTCTTTCAAATTTTGTTCATCATGGAAGGATTTTATTTTGTCATCAAACCTGAAGTTAAGTTTTGCTGAGTATAAGATTCTTGGTTGACATCCATTTTCTTTCAGAGCTTCAAGTATGTTGTCCCAGGTCCTTCTAGCTTTTAGGGCATGGGCTGAGAAATCTGCTGATATCCATATTGGTTTTCCCCTATATATAATCTGATGCTTTTCTTTCTTTTCCTTTAAAATTCTCTCTTTATTCATTTATTTATTCTATTTTTTATTTTAATTCATTGTACACAACTGGAGTACAGCTATCATTTTTCTGGTTGTATGCAAAGTAGAATCATACAATTTTGCATATTTATACATATACATAGGGTATAGATGTTTGTCTCATTCTCTTTCCTTCCCTGCCCCCTACCCACCCCTCGTTTTCCTCTATACAATCCATTCTTCCCTGCTCCCCCCACCCCCACTATATGTCATCAACCACTTATACGAGAAATCATTCAGCCTTTGGTTGTTTGGGATTGCCTTATTTTATTTAACATGATCTCCAATTCAATCCATCATCTCACCTCAATTAGAATGTCTATTATCGAGAATACAAGCAGCAACAGGTGTTGCTGAGGATGTGGGGAAAAAGGTACACTGATACATTGCTGGTGGGACTGAAAATTGGTGCAGCCACTCTGGAAAGCAGTGTGGAGATTCCTTCAAAAACTTGAAATGGATCCACCATTTGACCCAGCTATCCCACTTCTTGGCCTATACCCAAAGGACTTAAAATCAGCACACTACAGTGATGCAACTACATCAATGTTTATAGCAGCCCAATTCACAATAGCTAGATGGTGGAAACAACCTAGATGCCCTTCAATAGATGAATGGATAAAGAAATTGTGGTATATATACACTCTCTTTATTTTGTATGTGAGGTATTTTCATTGTAATGTGCCTTGGTGTGGATCTGTTGTAATTGTGTACATTTGGTGTCCTGTATGCCTCTTGCATTTGATTCTCCATTTCATATTTCAGATTTGGGAAATTTTCTGATATTATTTCATTGAATAGATTGTTCTGTCCTTTGGTTTGTATCTCAATCCCAATAAATCTTAAATTTGGTATTTTCATGATATCCCATAGTTCTTGGAGGTTCCATTCTTGATATCTTACCATCTTTTGTGTTTGATGAATTTTGTTTTCAAGGTTAAATATTTTTTCTTCATTGTCTGAAGTTCTGTCTTCCAAGTGATCTAGTCCGTTAGTGATGCTTTCTATTGAGTTTTTAATTTGGTTTATTGTTTCCTTCATTTCAAGGATTTCTGTTTTTTTTTTTTTTTTTCAGAATCTCTCTTTATGGAAATGATCTTTTCCTTCCTGTATTTGCACTTTTAACTGGTTATTGGAGCAATCATTCATTGCCTGTATTTGTTCTCTTATCTCATTCTTTTATTCACAGATCATTTTAATTATGTACATTCTGAACTGTTTTTCTGACATTTCTTCTATCATACTATCATTGGATTCTATTGATACAGCATGTAAGTTTGTTGGGACACTTTCTTCCCTTGTTTTATCATGTTGTTCATTTATCTTCCCCTCTAGCAATGCAGATCTGATGTATTGCTGTTCTCTCCTATAGGCTTATAGTGTCCCTGCAGGTTTCCAATACCTCATGTTAAAGTGAGAGATCAATATTAGTAGCACACAATACAAATAATATGCATCCTTAACCCCAATATTCCCTATTTAAGACATAAACAGTATTGTCTTAGTAAGCAAAAATGATGAGTTTGATTATTATCTACAGCATAAACAATAGGTTTGCAATAGGGGCCACAATTTCTAAAGGTGGATAGAGGTTGGGGAGGGGTGTAGGATGTAATGTTAATGAGATAAGAAGTGAGTCTATGGAGTTACTAGGTCATAGGAATAGTGAAAGCAGAATCAAAAGAAATTTGTTGTTAACATGAGAAAAGGGAGAAAGAGTCTCCAAAGAAACAGATAGATAAGAGGAAAATAGAGAGAGTGAGAAAAATAGTAAAAAAAGTAGAAAACTAGGAATAGTAGTAATAATACTACTAATAAAAAATTCTACAATAAAACTATAGTATGCTCTTCAAACCTCCTAGTCTTTAGTAGCCTGATGCATGAGAGGTACTTGATAATGCAGTGTCTCAGGAAGGGAGCTGCCCTGATTAAGGATGGTAACATCCAGGTCTGAAATAATCCATGATAGTGGGCAGAGGTGAACCCATGGTTTGGTAGATGGGGGCCTGGGATGCGGTGTGGGAAAGTGTGGGCTGGAGTTGCATGGGGGCAGTGACTGTGCCTGGGTCTGGGCTGCTGCAGAGGTGTTCTCCTTATAGTTTTTGACCTAAATTCTGCTTTGTCTGTTTTGAGTATTTTCATCCCTACTTTCTTTTAGTTTCCATTTGCATGGTATATCTTCTTCTATTCCTTTTGAATCTGAATGTACTTTAAGGTGAAACAAATCTCTTGTGGGAAAAGTATAGTTGTGCTTTTATTTTTTTCCTTTAATCTAGTCAACCGTTTTGTTTTGCTTTTGACTGAAGAATTTAATTCATTTTCAGTGAAATTAATTATTGACAGGTAAGAAGTTATTAGTGCCATTTTGTTTATGGTTTTCTTATTGTTTTGCCAATAAATTATTTCTTCCTTCCTTTGGGATTGCTTGAAATTTTGTATATCCATTGTAGGCCTTCTCTTCCTGGTGACCCCGAGGCTTACATAAATCATCTTACATCTAACAGACTGTTTGAGCTGACAACCTATTATTTTTAACTGTATTCATGGATTCTACTCTACTTCTCATCACCCAACATATTATGTTTTTGGTGTCACAATTTTTATAACTTGTATTCCCTAACAAGTTAGCCAAATTACTTTTTAATCATTTTGCCTTTAATCTTCATACTAGAGATATATCTGGTTCACCCACTATTAGAAAGTGTGAATTTGACACTGTGCTTGCTTTTCTTGCTGAAATGATATTGCTTAAGTTGTTGACTTTAACACGGAATAATGGCAGGGTGTGAACTTAGTTTCTCTTGCTACTTGATGGTCTAAAAGACTAGAGCATTCCAAGATGAAGTTAGATAAAATATTAACATGTTTATAAAATGTTTATTAATTGTCCAAAATTACTGTGTGTATTTGGGAGCACTAATTTGTGGAGGGCAGTTTTGAAAAAAATAGTTTTCAATTAATGGTTCAAATCCAAACTTAGTCTAATCACTATAGAAATAGATGAAATTGCTATTAATAAATATTTTTATCAAGGATAAGATAAATGTACCTAAGGGGAAAAAACAGAATGAAAGGTTCCAGTGACAATGGCACATGGGATTTGGATGGAAAGGTAGACACAGCAAGCTGGAAGATCAGTTGTGGTGGGAGAAGGAGCATCCATATCCCCCATTTGTTTTGGAAAGCAGAGTGCAGGGTCCCTGGAGGAAGAAGACTAGGTGAAGCTCCTGCATCTTTTGATGGAGATAGAAAGAAAACATGAAACAGAAAAAGAATGTATATTCTCTTGGTTTTGAGTGGAATGTCCTCCAGATGTTTACTGTGCTTATGGCTTGTGAGGTGTCCCCCAAAAGCTCACATGTGAGACGATGTAGGAAGGTTCAGAGGAGACAGGATTGAGTTGTAAGAGTCTCAACTCAATCAGTGAATTAATCCCTGATAGGACTAACTGAAGAGCTAGGGAGTGGCTGGAGGAGATCGGAATTGGGGTGTGACTTTGGGGTATACATTGTGTATCTGGAGAGTGGAGTTGCTCTCTCTCACTGTCTCTCTCTGCTTCCTGATGCAAGCTGCTTCCCTCTGCCTCACTCTTCTGCCATGACATTCTGCCTCACCTCAAGCCCCAAGGAATGGAACTGGCCTTCTATGGACTAAGACCTCTGACACTGTGAGCCCTCAGATAAACTTTTGCTCCTCTTTAATTGTGCCTGTCAGATCATTTAGCCACACAGTGGAAAAGCTGACTAAAACAAATGTTATGTATAGAAATACTATGTTAACCTTACTATGTTATTATTGTTTTTCTTCATTATTTCCCCATGGGGTTTAGCTACAATCTAGAGTCAATTATTTTGCATAAAACACTTTTGACCTTTTACCTTATGATGGAAAATAAATTGCACACATATTATATTTCAATATGGTATGTGGCCAATGAAATATTGTATGAAATATTGTTTTCAATATATTTAAATTAAAAGAAGAAATGAAAGAGTATTTAGATTTTTATGGCATAATTACTGTCACCAGCACTTGTGAGTATGTGTGTGTGTGTGTGTGTGTGTGTATTGAATTACCATTTGGGGACATTTGCTTTTAGTCCAAAGAACTTCCATTCGTATTTCTTACAAGAAATTTCTCATAATAATACATTTTTGCTTTCATTTCTTAGTAAGTTTGACTGGGTACAGAATGGATACAGAATTATTTTCAACAATTTTTTGTTTGTTTTTATTTTTTTATCTTCAAGTGCTTTAATTACATTATGCCAACACCTTAGAGTGGTGACTCCTTTTCTCCTGCAATCTGCTTTTGCAATCTTCTCATCTTTGACTTTTAGCATTCGTGATGTGTTCCTTCATCGATGTTATGGCTTGGATATGAAGTGTCTTCCAGAAGCTCCCGTGTTTCTCACAAGGCAAGGAGGTTCAGAGGAGAAATGGTTGGGATTTGAGAGTCTTACCCCAAAAAGTGCTTTACTCCCCTGATCAGGATTAACTGAGTAGTCATTTAAGTGGTAGGTGTGGCTGGAGAAGGTGGGCATCGGGGTGTAGCTTTGGTTCTATACTTGCCCCTGGTAAGTGGACTCTTTCTCTGCTTCCTTATCTCATATGAGCTGCTTCCCTCTGCCACACACTCTACCATAATTGTCAGTCTCAGCTTAAGCCCCAAGGAATTGAGCTGGCCACCTATGGACCAAGACTTCTGAAATCCTGAACCCTCAAATAAACTTTTCTCTTCCACAATTGTGCTGGTCAGGTCCTTTGGTCACAGGTGCAATAAAGCTGACTAAAACAGTGGACCTCTGTGTATTTATTGTTCTTAGGTTTGGTTGAGTTTCCTGGACATGTAGATGAACATTTTTTTTTCAGTAAATGGGAAGTTTTCAGTCATTGTATCTACAAGTATTTTTTTTTTTTTTCTGATGAGCTCTCTCATCTTCTTTTGGCACTCTTTTTTCATCTCCTTTTGATTGGTGCATGTAATGCTGTCCAAAATTTCTTTGAGTTTCTCCTCATTTTTTTCCTTCTTTTCTTCCCTCTGTTCTTGGATGACACAATCTCTACCAATATATAATCATGTTTACTGCTTATTTTTCTTGGTTCCACATCTATTACCCTATAGAATATCTCATGCTATGGCAGGCACATAGAAGTTATGTAGCAAACAGCAGCCATTTGGTCTCATGTTACCTTGGGTGATGTACTTGGGAGACTTTAGTTCACATTCTATCTATAGATTGTCTCTTCCTAATTAATTTGTACGATAGAGATTTAACTGCTCTTTGCTCTAAATGCTTCTTTTTTAATTAACTTGGAAAATGCAGATAATATCTATCCTGGTATTAAAGTAGAAGTAAATGAAAGAGTATATATATATTTCAATAGCACCAGAATAAAATATAATAGCATTTATTCAAATATAATGCATTTGGTTAAATTCTTCATAGCTTCATCAAGTATTTAATGTGGCCTCTAAATAATTTATTTAAAATTATCTGAGCAAATGTGTAGCTCTGATGGGATACTTTTCCAACATTTCTGAATTAACTATTTTAAGAAATAATTTAAAAGTGAAGTTGGTTCAGAAAAGTAGAACCAAGATAGAGATAATTTTAGGAATGAAATAGAAGGAGAATTCTATAACAGATAAGGTTTAAACATTTTGAAATATCAAAATGTAATTTTTTCACAAAAGATAGAATTTATGGCTTATTACTCAAAATTATGTAAATTAACATCAGAATTTTATAATGGCTAAAATTTCATAAGAATTAAAAGATATTGATATTAGGTTTTAGTGATATTAAAACAGAGGCAGCCAATCTTTTCCAAACTTTTTCAAGAAGATTGTATAAGAGATTCCTGAAATTCAGATTTTTGTCAATCACTATATTGATCTTTGTTATTATCTTGAGGAGAAACTTTAATTACATCTCTTCCAAATTTCAGGTGTTGCCATGTGATAGTATTAGGAGGTGAGGCTTTAAGAGGTGACTAGACATGAGATCTGCTCCCTAACTTAGTAGGCCCTAGGCCCTTATCAAGGACTCCAAGCAGCTCTTGGGGAGATTTTTCTTGCACCCAACTGTCATGCAAAGACACAGCAAAGTATTCCTCACCAGATTTAAATGCAGGCACTCTGCTCTTGGACTTTCCAGACATCAGAACTACAAGAAAATGCTCTGTTCTTTAGAGTTACCCAACCTCAGGAATTTCGTTGTAATATCACTGACTAAGACAAGAGGTGGAAGTCAAGCTGAGCGCAGCAAAACGAAACATTTTATGAAGTTGGTAAAAAGGCCCAGGTTGAGGACTGAACTGAGATGGCTTCTTAGGATGCTGTCCTCTCTTTTAAATCAATCTCAAATTTTAACTCCTGATTTTTCATACTGGGAAATAATAAAAGAATTTTTAAAAGAAAGAAAATGCACCATTTAAAAAGCATTTGTGAGAGGATCTTACTGCATACCTTTGTAACCTACTGGATTAGATGAATTCTGAGGTCCCTTCAGCCTTCTGATTTATATTTCAATGATGTTTTGAATTAGAAAACAGGGAAATGGGAAAACAGCTCTTCATCCTTAGTCCTTCTGCACTTTCTGGGAAATTTTCTCAATTTGGTTAAAGTTTACGTATTTCATTTTCAACTTTGATCAGCATCTAGTCCTTTGGATGATTTTTTTTTTGTCCACTGAAGAGTGGAGTCTTCCTGGAAGAAATGGCTTCTCTCTAAGGAGTATGTCTGGGGTAATGCTGTAAAAAACCTCTTTCTGAGCTCTTCATCACAAAAAGAGATTTTAACCCAGCTTCACCTTTTGTAGCAGAAGGACACAAGTGCCAGATGCAATGTACATTTATTCTGTCATTCTTCTTCCTGGTCCTTCCTAGGCTGACAGCCGGGTGGCATGAAATAAGGGGTGCTTTTGGCCAGCCAGAAATATAAAGGCTATAAAGAAACGGCACACACTGCACTCATTTCCCATAAAACAGGGCCATTTTTATTACTTTTGATTTATAATAAAAAATGACAATTGCATATATTTCATCACACGTGTACAGAATCAAACACAAGCATAAAACTCTCCAAACAATTCAGGACCCACCAATTAGGCTCAAAACTGAACACTTTGTCATGAGTTTAAAAGGCTGAGAAACATTACTGATGGAGTTCATCTCTCTCACAGACACACACATACACACACACACACACACAGACATACACACACATACACACACACACAGACACACACACACATACACACACACACACAGACATACACATACACATACACACACGCACACACACATATACACACACACACATACACACACACACAAACACATACACACAGACACACACACACATACACACAGACACACACACACAGACACACACACACACATACACACACAGACATACACATACACACACACACACACACACTCTTTTCTGTCACAGACGTACATACAGTAAAATTTACCAAAAAATATCAATTTAATTACCACGATTTAGGGAATGTTTTGTCATTATTTCTGTAATGTAAATGTTACATCTAAAATCATTTGTTATGAAGGTAAACTCAGATATTTCAAGAGATTTTCTGGCCCTTTTGAATATTTTTAGAACACTTTGTACATATCTTATTTTTAATACACCACAAAAGGGTAGTCTTTCCTTTTATGAAATCTTATAAATAGGTCTTTTTCCTAGAACAGACTTTTCAAACATATACATGAAAATGCATACAAATGTGAATTTTGGCCTATGGTTTCATTGAGTATACAAAATATATCCAGGAAACTGGGATCAAGGATTCCAAAAAAGATGATAGACAGGAATCAACGCATGTTAAGTACTACCTCAAAGAGAAAAGCCACTTTGTATTCAGCATCTCATGGAAGTTCCAGTGTGTTTTGGAAAAGAGATTCAAAGCTGGGAGCAATGGTATGTATCTGTAATTGTGGCTACTTTGGAGGCTGAGGCAGGAGCATTCCACGTTTGAGGCTAGACATGGGTACTTAGTGAGTCCCTGTGTCAGAAGGAAAAGTAAAAGGAGTTGGAGGTTTGGCACAGTGGTAGAGCACCCTGGATTCAATCCCGTGTGATTAAAACAAAGACAGAGAGAGAGAGAAAGAAGAAACAGGATTCAATGTGACAATTAATCTAGTAACATAAGGAGCACATGTGCGGTGAAACAATGGGTGCTATTCTGTCACCTTTTTCCATTTCACCAACTCCATTGCAAATTGAGAGATAATAAAGGTGAATCCACAGAGCATGCTTCTCAAGAAGTCATGATAAAGCATCTGGCCTCTCTAAGTAGTAACAGGATGAAATCGGTAGAGTTAAATTCTCTGTGCCTCACCATCCTCATCTTGAAAAGGGGGTAAATGTCACATAGAGTGTGTCAATTCTGAAACGTGAACTCCCCAGCATATTCTAATAACACCTATCATTTCTCTGACTCTGATAATCTGGGTCTTCCTCCTCTTACTCTGTGATTGTGTGTCTAGTATTTTCCCAGCAATTACTTTCTATTCTTCTTTCTTTCAGTAACTTTGGTCCAGTGTTTCTGCACAAAAGATAATGCAGATATGTTAGTAGATGAGGCTAAAATGAGCTGTGGGAATTGAGTGAGATGCCTCGTTTTCCTTTCACTGAAATCTGAACTCTCCTGCTAGACAGAGTGAAGCTGCTGTCCCTGCTCCCAGGGTGTTGGTCTCACACCTGTTACATCCATGGTAAATTCAGCCAATGGTTCCTGACTCATTGGTACAGGAGTGAGCTCTCTATCTTCTGGTAGCATTATCATACATCATGGTCCCCAAAATAGGTGATCTTCTGTCACTTTAGTCATTGTTATTGCCTAGCTCTCATGTTCAAGTTACAGACCTCTGTATTTACCTCTTTAGTGGACATTTCCTGGACCTCCACTCAGTGGATTTCTTCTCCTTTCTTTCTAAGTCTTCCTGCCAATTGTGTGAACCATCTCTACCAGCAGGTGTGCCATATGCCCAGGTGACAGGTAGCAAAGGCTGAGTCATGTTCAATGCTCAGGTATTTTTCAAATTTAAAATACGTTGAATATTCTAACAGGTTTCCAATTAGTCTTCTTAATTCTGCTCCCCAACCCTCCATCTCCTGAGCTCTACATTATTACAAGTATGATATTCACGATGTACAAACATACCCATATTTCCAAATAGCTATCCCTCCCAATAGTCATTCTTTCTAAATAGACTTCAGTGAACATCACTTTTTTGTTAGAAATTGATCAAATTCATTAACATAGGATGTAAAACCTGCCATGATCTGACGTCTGGCTCTAATCTCTTTCCACTTACTTCTAACCAATCATTTCTCATGTTCCAGAAAGCAGAATTATGAGGGATTTCTAAAGCATGCCCTGCACTTTCAGAGAGATTTCCATTAGCTAAAATGTGTGGCATCTGTTTCTGGTTCTGCCCACTTCCTTCTGATCATTTAGGACTTCATCAACACCACCTCACTTATGAAGTTACTTGGCAGCTTAGGCTGAGTTAGGAACCCCTGGAAATAACTAGGAGACACTGAGCGCACCTCTATATAACTTGTGCACCTCAGGTTCACTTCCACTGGAACTACTTGTTCCTGTAGTCAGAAACAATAATAACTACCTACACAGCCTTGTTAGGGGGATTAAAAGGGGTGTGATGGTTAGATTCATGGATTCCCTTGGTTAGGCCATGGAACCCAGTTGCTTACAACACTGGTCCAGATGTTTCTGGGAAAGCATATTTTTATATGTGAAAAACATATAAATCAATAGGTTTCAAATGAAAGAGATCATTCTCCACAATGAGTCTGGGCCATACCCAGTTAACACCAGGCTTTGAGAGAAAAGACAGAGGTCCCCTAAGAGGAAGGAATTCTGTTTCCTGATAACATCAGCTCCCTAGAGCCCACCCAGGCTGCTGACCAGTCCTGAGAACTTGAAGTATGGCAGTCACCCAAATCATGAGATTTGTGAGCCATTTCTTTAAATTTATTTATTTTTCTGGGTTAGTCAGCTTTCCATAACTATGACAAACACCTGAGATAAACAACTAAATGGAGAAAAACATTTATTGTGGCTCACACGTTAAGGAATTTCAGACTTTAGTTGCTCAGTCACATTGCTGTGGACTGTGGTGGTCCAATACATCATGGTGTCAGGACTGTGTGACAGAGGAGGCTGCTCACCTCTTGGCTGCTGGGCAGCCAGGAGAGAGAAAGGGCCAGGTTATGATGTTTTGTGCAATGGTGCACCCCAGTGGCTTAATCTTTTTCCACTAGGCCCCACCTTGAAAAGTTCTTCCACCTCCAAATAGCACCACAACCTATGTTGACCAAGCCTCCAGAACTGGCCTCTGGGGGAAACAAGACTCTCACCATAAGGCTCTGTCTCTACACATGTGTGTGTGTGTGTGTGTGTGTGTGTGCATGTGTACACATGTCCTGTTCCCCTGCGGAAAATCATGACTGGAAAAGGAAGACATAATTAGCATTTAAGTAGTATAAGGTTATCCCTGCCTCATAGCAAGTACTTTAGGCAGAGATTATGGTTAGATACAACTAAAATAAATTCCAATATAAGCCCCCAATGTACAAATCAACCAAACTGGCTGCTCTTTTGTTTGAATCAAAATGAAGGACCAACAAGATTTTTCTTTGCTTAGTTAGATTCTCCTAAGAGAATGGAGAGTCCCAAGAAGTGGGAGTTAAAATTTACTTCCTAGATTTTATGGTACTTTTATATGGGAGCACATAATATATGGAAAGAGAAGAGAAGAGAAAAGAAAAGGAGAAGGAAGGAAAGAAGGAAGGAAGGAAGGAAGGAAGGAAAGAAGAAAGGAAGGAAGAAAAAGGAAAGAAAAGAAAAAACTGGTGGTCACTCCATTGGAAACCCATGACCTCTGGCTATTATGTATTGATAAGTATATTTTCAAAACTTTTAGCAAGGAATTCTAATATATACTCCTGGCTAAAAATACAGGCCATATTATTCCTTGAAGTTTGTTTTTCTTAGCAACTGAGAGGAAGCAGTTAAAATATCTTCCTGTGGTCCCTTCACTTCCTTTGAGAACCAACTATTGGAATAGATGAAGAAAAAGAAGGCAGTTGCTCTCGTCTAGCCATCTTGTCAACTTGTCTTCCAGGTAAGTAGATGAATAATTCTGACTTGGAGGAAGAGGTTTATCTAGTGAATGCCCTTAGCGGGATGCCTCCTGGGACGCTGTTAGTAGTGAATAAACTCAGAATGGATGGGAGAGTAGCGCATGTACTGCAACTCCTCGGATCATGAAATGAAGGTGGTTTGTAACATAAACCTCATTGCATTAGGTAAAGACCTTTACATCTTCACTTGGAGCGGATTGCAGTGGTGCATAGCTATAATCCCAGCAGCTCAGGAGGCTGAGCAGGAGGATCACCAGTTCAAAGCCAGCCTCAGCAATGATGGGGGTTAAGCAACTCAGTGAGACCCTGTCTCTAAAAAAAATACAAAATAGAGCTGGGGATGTGACTCAGTGGTTGAGTGGCCCTGAGTTCAATCCTCTGTGCCTACCAAAAAAAAAAAAAATCTTCACGTGGAGATCTTATTCCTCTGGTACAGAGAGTGCAGGTCTGACATAGCCAGATGGGCAAAGCTGGCCTCCTGTTCCAGCCATTTCTCCTTTGTGTCAGTCCCTTTATTGCCATATCCTCAGAGTGATTAGGAAAATTTGATGCTAGATAAGTTCTTTGGTGTGCATGAGCCTCATTTGACAATCCTGTCTTCAGTGATTTAACACTGAGTATTTGGGACATTTTGGTTTTCCAATTTAATCCATTGGGACCATGGATCATACCTAATTGTATCCTAGTAGTCACAGAACATGAAAACTGGACCCACCCAGATTTATTAAAGAAGTCAAATGAACAATCTGTTTATGAATATTGGTCCAGATGGCTTCCTGCCTTCTGTGTACAACAACCTTTTGACATATCAGAGAACAATCACCTGTGGGAGGAAGGGTTAGCATCCTCACATGACAATAGTCCTGTGGACATCCACGATGATGAGAGTTTTACTTTCAAAACCATGTCTATTTCCACTGGAATGTGCCCTGAATTTCATGGGCTAGGTTTCAGAAACAGCTCCTCTGGCAATTCTGATCAGGAATATGACTTCAGATACCCAAGGAAATGCCCCTGAGACTCATGCCAATTAATGAGAATGACATAAACAACATGGTGCCTGTTTCCAAATTAGCTAAATCACATCTGTTAATGATGTTTCCTATCCCGTGATATGTCTTCAGAGATGCCATAAAATACTTTATCAAGAAATCTCACAAGTTTTCTTTGAGTCCTAATGAGGCTTCTAAACTTCCTACCGTTTCACATGGAAGCCGACTTACAACAGGGAACCCCCTGCTTGTGGGTTACCTGATCTACATTCAGGGCTCCCTTCCTTGTCAGGGAGAGCATCTGGAATTGCAAATGCTGCCCGTTGCTGGACTCACTGCCCTAGCACAGGAGAAAGAAGGACTGAGGAGCACCCTCCTCTAATTTGAAAAGAACTTTGACAAGAAGCCTAAGTCTGCGACAGACAGGAAAGCACTGGGTGGTTGAAGGGCTCTGAGCAGAGGCTGGAAACCCGACCTCTCAGCCTTCCTGTCCCTCTAGATACCAGGGAGTCGATACCTTCCCTAACTTGAATTCAACTCCAAAGTAGAATAACCCTGAACTTGGGAATGACTAAACATCGTTACAGTCCCAGGTCATAGTTTGAACAATGAATGTATAATTACATAATTTCTGAATGTATGTACTGTTTTTCTCAATTGTGGATAATCAGAGATCAAAGTTAATAACTATGGAAATTCAGTTATCATTTTTTTCACAAAAATTTCCATCTAAGTTACCTAAAGGTCAAAGGAGAGTCCTCAGGGATTTGGGAACTAGTTCAAGCAGCAGCAAGCAAAATGTGTTTTGAATTTCTGTGTTTAACATTAAATATTAATCCATTGTGCTTAGTCTGGACCATGATTCACACAGTTGTTTTGTCTAAAATTAAGAACTTTCCTCACTCATCTCTGATTTTTTGCTGTGTTTTTCTTTTTTTTTTGCAATACGGATTGAATCCAGGAGGGCTTTATCATTGAGTTACATCCCCTCCCTTGTATTTATTTATCTGTTTTTAAGTTTGTGAAAGGGTCTAGCTAAATTTTGTAGGATGGCCGAAACTTGGTCTTCCTGACTCAGCCTCCTGAGTAAACTGGAATTACAGTCTTGTGACACCACACACACAACTTGTCCTGTATGATTCTTTAAGTAAAAATGATGCTGAGACTACTGCCTACTACAGGACTCACTTGCCACAGATAGCTGCCTAATTTATATAATAACTAAAATTAAATGCAATTAATAATGCAGTTCATTAACAATTTAGTTTGAGTAGACTAGCGACCTTTCAGGTACTCAGCCACATGTGGCTGGCGGATAATGTATTGGATATAAACACATATAGGTATGGAATATTTTCACCATCGCAGGAAGTGCTGTAAAATGACAGTGTCAGAAAACAACCCAGCGTTTCTTGTTTTCTGGGCATTCTTCTGAACACTCTCTGAAATATAGAAACCATGTTTGAGTATCAGGGTCCCAGGGATGAGAAAAAAATGTCAATTTTTGATATAACATAAACGAAGCCCAAATTGGGAATTGGATAATAGGAATGATATCAAGTTAGGCAACTTACAAAGTATAGCAATTCACTTAGATTATTAATGTGTCTAAATACAGTTGCTTTATCTGTATTATGGTAACAGATAAATGTACTTCAACCCTATGGAACTAAACAATAAAATGAGATATTGCCAAAAAAACACTTTACCTTAATAATTACATATTCTGAATCTATCATTCTGGTAGAAATATTTGGGTCTTTAATAAATATTTAATAACTATTGAAATGGATCATGGTTGTTCATCCAGTTGTATAATAATTAATATGGGCAATTTAACTTGAATCTGTTTATGTAGCTTCCTAAACACAGTTTTGGGTTATCAGCATAAAATATTTTCACTCTATTAAAACTCATTATTTATGGCACAGCAGGGTGAATATGATTAATAATAATGCATTATATTTCTCAAAATAGATGAGAGAATTTGAATATATTCACTATAAATAAATAATAAAGCTTAAAGTGATGGATTTTCTAATTACTCTGAGTTGATTACTACCCAGTATATACAAGAATCAAAGAATCACACTGTTTCTCATAAATACATACAAATATCCTGTGTCAATATAAACCTTTTTATTTAGAAATAAGAGATTTATAAAGAAGTCTTTGAGAACCTCATTGTCAAAGATATTTCTAAATTTAATGTGTGGGAGAAGAAGAATTAGTAGATCAGTGTGAATCGCTCTATAAATTCTGAAATTTTATGCCAAATTTATTTTTTTTAATTTTTTTTATTTTTATAGTCTTCATTTTGATTCGTGGTACACATATGTCCTCAGAAAACTTGGAATGGACCCACCTTTTGACCCAGTTATCCCACTCCTTGGTTTATACCCAAAAGACTTAAAATTAGCATACTATAGTTTTTAAAAATTTGGCTGATGTTTTAAAATGTTCTAGGCCTGAAATGATGACATCAGGCTTTACAACCAAGTCACGTCTGAACATTATCCTTTTTTAATACAAGCATACCTTCTTTTATTGCACTTGGCTTTATTGCACTTGACAGATGCTGATTTTTTTTTTTTTTTGAACCTGGGATTGAACTCAGGCCACTGAACCACATCCCCAGCCCTATTTTGTATTTTATTTAGAGACAGGGTCTCACTGAGTTGCTTAGGGCCTCGCTAAGTTGCTGAAGCTGGCTTTGAACTTGTGATCATCCTGGCTCAGCCTCCCGAGTTGCTTGGATTACAGGCGTGCGCCACCACGCCCGGCTGATTTTTTTGTTTTATGAATGAATGTCTATGGCAATCCTGCACCAATCAAGCCTATCTATGCCATTTCCTAATACCACGTGCTCATATTGGGTTCCGTGCTACATTTTGGGACTCTTGAAATATTTTAAACTATCATTAATATTATTCTATCTATTACAGTCATCTCAGATGTTAGTGTTGTTGATGGCTTTGGGGGACCATGAACCATGCCCATCTAGGATGACACACTGAATCAATAATGGCTGTGCTTTCTGACTAGCCATCAACCAGCCATTCCCCTCTCACACCCCCTCCTTGGACCCTATTCCCTGAGACACCATTGTATTGGGGTCAATTAATAATCCTAAAAAGACCTCTAAGTGCTCAAGTGAAAGAAGGAGTTGCACATCTCTTACTTTAAGTCAAAACCTGGAAATGATGGAGCACAGTCAGGGATGGGCATTGATAGCCAAGACAGGCTGGAAGCAAGTCCTCCTGGCCCAGTGAGCCAGGTCGCAAATGCAAAGGAAGATTCCCTGAAGGAACTAGAGCGAGCACTCCATTGACAAAGCCTGAAAGATCTTTTCTGCTATTAAGGAGAAAGTTGAGTGCTCCCCATGGAAGACCAAAGGGGCCTCATCACTTACGTCTGTCAGAGCCTGATCCAGAGCAGGGGCCTAATTCTCTTCCATTCTCTGAAGGCAGAAAGGGGTGGGGAAGCTGCGGAAGAGTTTGAAGTTGGCAGAGTTTGTTTCATGAGGTTTAGGGAAGAAGGCCCTCCCATAATATAAATGTTACATGGAAGACTGAGCCGAGATAAATAATGTAGGAGGCTGCACTGAACGACACTTTTAAAAAAATGTTTTTAGTTGTTGATGGACCTTTTTTCTCTATTCCTTTCATTTATTTATATGCAGTGCTGAGAATTGAACCCACTGCCTCACACAAGCTAGGCAAGTGCTCATCCACTAAGGCACAACCCTGTGTTGGTAGTGGAAGAAGCTGTCCTCTGGGATGTTCATAGCTAGTGAGGAGAAGTCAGTGTCTGCCTTCAGAGATTCAGAGGACAAACTGCTTCTTCTAAGTGGCTAAGGCATCTGGTGAGTTTAAGTTGACGCCAGAGCTCATTTGCCATTCTGAAAATACCTGGGTCCTTAAGAATTAGACCAAATCAACTTGGCTTCCGCTCTCTAAATGGGACAAAGCCTGGATGACAGCACATCCATTCAAAGCTTGGTTTACTGAACACTCTAAGCCCACTGTTGACACCTACTGCTCTGAGAAAGATTACTTTCAAAATAGTACTGAGAACCAATAATGCTTCTGGTCACCCAAAAGCTCCGACAGAAGATGTATTATGAGCTTAATGCTGAACTCATGCCTGCTAACACAACATCCATTCTTCAGCCCACGGAAGGAGGAGTAATTTTTTTTTTTCTTTTTTTTTTTTGCAGTCCTGGGGATTGAACCCAGGACTGTGAGGTTCTTGTGCTTGTGAGGCAGGCACTCTGCCAACTGAGTTATATCCCCAGCCCAAGGAGGAGTAATTTTGCCATTCTAGATGCCATTAAATGCATGCATGATTCATAGAAGAGGGTACAAATAACATCATTAACAGAAGTTTGGAAGATGTTGATTCCAAAGTTCAGGAATGATCTTGAGGAGCTCAAGACTTCAGTGGAGGAGTAAATGCAGACGTAATAGAAATAACAGAGAACTGGAACCAGAAGTGAAGCCTGAAGATGTGACTGAGCTGCTGCCTTCTCGTGGTGAAACCTGAATGAAGGAGAAATGGTGATTTACAGATGAGCAAAGGAGGTAGTTTCTGAAGATGGAACAGTTTCTGGTGAGAATGATATAAACATTGATGAAATGATAACAAAACACTTGAACATCACATAAAATTAGTTGATAAAGCTGCAACAGATTTTGAAAAGGGTTAACTCCAATTTTCAACGAAGCTCTAGACATGCTATCAAACAGCATCCCATGCTACAAAGAGATCTTTCCAGAAAGGAAGAGTCAATTGGCATGGCAAACTTAACCATTGTCTTGATTTTTAAAAATTGCCACAGCCACCCCAACCTTCAGTAGCCGTCAACATGCTGGCAAGACCTTCCATCAGCAAGAAGATCCTGACTTAGTGAAGGCTCAGATGATTATGATAAGGCTTTATTTAAAATTGAGGCCTTAACTTTCTTTTTAGAAATGATGTATTAAACTTCCTAGACTAGTGCTTAGGTGTAAACACAACTTTTAGAAGCATGGTGAAACCAAAACATATGTAACTTGCTTTATTGTGATATTTCCTTTTCTTCTGGACCCAATCCTGATCTATCTCTGAGGTATGACTTTCCTGTTTTTTGTAATGTGAGTCTATTTTTAGACTGAGGCATGGCTTATTCCAAAGTTCCTTCCCTGAATCCTTCCACTGTGTCTCAGCACAATACTGAACCAAGAATTTGTACGAGAATGGGGGAAATAGTTAGGAGTCCAAATTTAGTGCATTTGTCTCATAGTGAATTCTCTTGGGATGTGAAATAATGTCTCTTTAGTCTTACTTGGTGAAGACTATTTCAGTGATAACAGTAAGTTGGCTTCAATTTACATCTGATTATAATGTATAGATTTGATTGTTTCTCTGTGAAGGAGTTGGACAAAAGAAGAGGTCACTGGCTGTCTAATGTTAAGAAAAATAATGAAACATCCACAAGGAAAAGAGAAAAAAACAGAAAATCAAAGCATAACAGACAAAGGCCATGTCATGTAGCACAGGAAGCTCTAAGATTTGCAGAATCTGCAAGGCTATCTTTGGACTCCAGTCTGATCTGAGATGCGGGCCCACCTGAATGGAATAGAATGGGACACAGCAAGAGGCACCGTCTAAAAGACTGGATTCTAATCTGAACATTGTTATTCTGTCATTGT
This sequence comes from Glaucomys volans, assembly GCA_020662805.1. NCBI lineage: Eukaryota > Metazoa > Chordata > Mammalia > Rodentia > Sciuridae > Glaucomys > Glaucomys volans. Next base: position 310,875 of record JAJEJO010003229.1, read on the forward strand.
GCACAGTTTGGCCAATACTGTTTTAATAATTTGAGTCCCTTCTCTATAAAATGAGGATAGAGCCACAAGAGCCCTTGAGTCACTTTGCCTTCGGAGTTTGGCTGTAGTATTTTTGGTACTCCATATTTTTGACCATAACTGCAGCTCCGCATGTTTGGAGAACGTGTTCACTCATCCTGTTTTCTTGGAGTGCGCTTGAGTGCGTAACATTGCCCAGTACCTGGCCTGACAGCCTCCAGACAATGGTGCGGAGAACACAGCAATTTGGAGCCACACGGGGCAGGTTTCAGGTCCTCGCTCCAGCAGTTCTGAGATATGTGACTTTTCTCCACTATTCTATGTATTTAAGGACATGTGGTTTACTTCTTTGTAATATGGGGACTATATTTGACACATATGGAATGTTGTCACAAAGATTGAATCCAATATACACATTATACACTTTTGCTTTTGCATTTAATATGAGATTAAATAAAAAGTAATTATTGTGGTTTATAACTGCCCTTTGTCTTTAAAATTTCTGTGACCTTACTGGTGGATGATTCATTGAGGATCTATTTGTTATTTTTATTGATAGAATTGTAAGTGCTTTGGAACAAAATGAAAAAATTGCTAAAGTAATACATTAAAGAGGACTCTATTAATAAAACCAATTAAGGATAAATAAATGTTATAAATAAATAAAAGTCTGGAACTTTTCATTTAAATTTCTTAATTTTTCTATAATTCTTGTCATGTGTTCATTAGTCACTTAAGTTATAAAAAGAATCCTTCACATTTATTTAATTGCTCTAATGGTTTTTGAATATATTTATATTTCCAGGAGCTCCACTTGCCTACTTTTTCAGAGATTAAGAACCAACAATTCATAGCAGATATAAACATATGAAAAATTTTAGTCTTACCAAATGCTCATTAAATAAACAAGATATAAACTCTTCCCAGTACAACATATGCATAAACTTAAGTTTTATTTTTCTTTTTAGTTTAAGCAAATGCTGGCAAGTGTTCTATAGTTTTTGACTGGTGGAAATAAATTGTTATACATTCTTGTGAAAAAAATTTATCAGTAAGTCAATGATTTTTAGATATTTTATTTTATTATTGAATTATTAATTTCAACTATAGATTCTGAGCAAAGAAGTAGCCACAAACATATCAAGGTTGAGATGCAGAGCTGTGTTTGGTTAAAGATATTTCAATTCCTTACTCATATAATAATTATGCAGATATGGTGAAAATGAATCCTTATTCAGTGAAGGTGGGAATATAAATTAGTATATTCATTACAGGAAACAGTTTGGAGGTTTCTCAAAAAAAAATTTTTTGAAAAAGAACCACCATGTGATCCCACAATCCTACTCCTGGGTACATACCCACAGGAAAGGAAGCCATCCTGAGACAGAGACAGCACTTCATGTTCACTGAAGCACGATTCCAACAGCCAAGGCACGCCATCAATCTAGGGAACAGGTAAAAATACACCACATACATGAAGAGAAACATGATATGCATTATGCATTCAGCCATCAAAGAACAAAATCCTATCATTTGAAGCAACATGGAAGGGATTGGAGGACATTCTGTTAAGGGAACAGAAGACAGCTGATTTTCTTCACACACAAAATGGATTTTGCATTTTTACCCTAGTCTTCCATGTTTTCATGGTTCACGTAGTCTACATGAAGTATGGTAAGGCTTGAACATACGTTCACCCTTTACCTATAGAAAAGTTTTCTTTTGGTTCCCGTGTAAGGAATGTAGCACCGTTGCTTTCAGGTACACATTCATACCTAAACAAAATACGTTGATTTTGTGTTAACACATGCGTTTCAGAAATTCGATATGCTATATTTTTATTGACATTAAAATATTTACCATGCCTAAAAATGCCACTGTTATGTTATGTATGCACACATGGCATGGGTTCTACCACCGTCGAGGGCTAAGAGTTACCTTAGAGGTGCCAAAACACTTTCTCTTTGTATATGTAAAGCATAGATACACATACTGAACACAAACAGATTGATAGTATCTCTGTGATAAGAAAAAATTGCATACAAAGCTTTCTTAGAGGGGTCATAATGAATAAAATTAGGACATTGGTTTACAATGAAATGAGAAGTGTTAAGCAGGCATGGGACTGTACAGAATTGTTTGCTACACGTGAACAAATGTACATAGATGTGAGACACACAACCCACACAACACACTCTAAGCATTCATCTGGTACTTCCAGGTTTTTATCTGTGTAGATAGATAGATACATGATAGGTGATAGATGACAGCTAGATAGGTAATTGTAGAATTATAGGCCTTTTTAATTTTTATTTAATTTATTATGTTTCCAATTATTTGCAAGAAGTATAAATGCTTTTAAAGCATCGTTTTAAGAACCAATAACTTCCACATGCTATCGTTGAGCCCAGAGTCAACAACATACTTGGAACACTTGAAGATAGCCTGTCACCAGGAAAATCATCATGTTAGGGGAGAACCTGACAGGAAATAGACTTTTTATTTGCCTAAAGAAAAAATCTGAGCAATAATGGTTTTGTGGCTTGGGACCATGGTGTATGAACAGATGTCTGTAGAATATCTATGATTAACTGTTTTTATAAACCTATTTGGGACAGTTTGTACTGATAAGAAGATAATAATACCAAACCAACGCTTATTTTCACAGGTCCAAATACAGAAATAATTGTATTCTTGTGACTCGCATACAAATCTATGATAAAAGCCATTGCGCTTTAGATGGAAATTGTCTAGACCTGGGAAAAGCTGTTTTTATGCCTTAAACAAAGGCAGCATAGAAAGGAAATGAAAAACAGAGTGCTAAAAATTCTCCAAGTGTGCACATCCATTTGATTTTTTTTTCCATGCCATTGGTATTGTTAAAATACTAATTTGTGAAAGAAGAATATTCTGAAGTACCGATTTAGGAATGTTTTGTTCATGTGCTTTTGTTTTAATGTTGCATTGCTCACAACGGTGTGTAATGCAAACCAAGTGTGCTTTAGAAGTTGGTCACACTAAAAATGGAATTTAAATTCACAGGGCTTGGCATACAGTAACAATGAATATATTCTACTTAAATATATATTGTGCATTATGCTGCTCTAGTGGAGGATGAACTTTCTAGAACTTCACTGTCCAGTGGAAATCTCTGGAATGTTGGGAATATTCTCTCTCTGTGCTGTTCAACTAACAGCCACCAGTACATGTAGCTGTTGAGCATTGTGGCTCCGGGAAATGAGGAGCTGCATTTTAAATGGTATTTCAGTTAATTTTTAAAAATTTGTTTTATTTTTAACTGATAGAGAAAAACAAAAAAGTACATATTTAAGGTGTTTCATGTGACGATTCCATACACATTTAGATTATATCATCTTTAAAATCATGGTAAACAAATCTATCTCCTTCAGCATTTATCACTTTTGGGTGAAAACATTCACAATTTTTTCTTCTCACTTTTGAAATATGGGTAGATTTTATTTAATTAATTAAATAATTAAATAATTTTAAATTAATTAATTAAATAATTTTATTATTTAATTAAAATAGAGAGTGTATCTGGATAACAGCTACCATACTAGGACCAGCAGAGCTTCAGAAAGCTGTTAAATAAATGAGATACACACCTAACAGTCCACAGCAAAATGTTCTTTCAAATCCTTGAGGATGATGGCCCTTATAGAGCAACAGGAAGAAGATGAGTATTGTCAAATTAGTCTACAAAATACATATTGAGACCCAATTATTTTTTCATGTGCTACTAATGCAAATGCGAATGAAAATGCTAAGTGTATTCTCATTGAAGAAAAGGAGATGCATTTTATAAAATTGACAGGTAAGTTCACAATATAATCTGATAAAGTGATGGGTGCCTTGGAGAGGGCTGAGTGTGGGACGAGAGAGGAGGGCAGTGGGGAGAGGGCTCCTATTAGGTAGTGTTGTTAGGAAAACTATATGTGCAAGTGGGACAAGTAGCAAGACTCTCAGACCTGAAGCCAGTAAGAGAGTAATCCTCGTGGATGTCCTAGGGGGACAATTTTTTTATTTGTTCTAATTAGTTTTGCATTACAGTTTTGCATTCTAGACAGGGGAAATCAAGTGCAAAAGCCCAGCAGTGACCTACTTGGAATGGCATCAAAAAAGTCCATGCGGCTTCAAGGAATGACCAGGTCAAAGGGTGAGAAAGAAAAGGAGAAGCAGGAAGAGGACCAAATCACGCAAGCTTTGTGGACCCTGGGATGTTCGTGATTTTGTTCTAAATGGATGAAAAATAATTCATTTCAATGCATCATAACTCTTGTTACAATTGATAAGACCCCTGCATTTCTTTTCTGAAGTTTTAAGATGTGTTTAGATTTTAAAATCCAAATTAGAGTAAGTACTCCACCATAATACAAAACAGTAGCATACATCCATCAGCAGCATAGCAGTTCTTAGGGTAAAGATTTTTAAAGAAAGCATAAAAATCTGAACCAATATTTCACCACTTTAAGCAATCAATTCCATGTTCTATTTCAGTTACAAATGTAAAAATTATGAAATTTGAGGAATATAACAAAGCAATGCTTATCATCTGCTTATTTTTTAATGGTATTTGACATAGTGATTGCTTTAGGGTTCTGTAGAGATTTTGGCCATAGGAATGGGTGTGTCGTGGAAGCTCAGGGTTTTGATTTGCAAATCTGAGAAGGTGTGAGGTGGAGCATCCTTTCCAATCCTTCCTTCCTTGCTGGGTGTCTTCTTTGGTGAGGGATCTGTTAAGGCCTTGGGCCCATTTTAAAATCTGGTTGTTTTTCATCATATAAATTTAAGATGACTTCATATATTTTGGATAAGTATCGTTTATCAGATGTATCTTTTGTAAATCTTTTCTTCCATTTCATGATTGGTTTTCTCATTATCATGACAGTGTATTTTTCTGAGAAATTTTGCTCTTTTTTTGTAAGAACACTAGTCTTATTGGTTTAAGGTCGTATTGTGTATGACCTGCTTTAAATCAATAATACCTGCAATTAACCTATTTCCAGATAAGGTCACATTCTGAGTACAGGGACTTCGACATATGGATTTTTAAATTTTTTTATTTGTTCTAATTAGTTTTGCGTTACAGTATAATGCATTTGTGCATTTTGATAAATCATACATAAATGGAGTATGATTTCTCATTTTTCGGTTTGCACATATTGTATGATCACATTAGCCATATGTATATGAGGTAATAATGTCTGTTTTACCCTGCTATTCTTCCTACCCCATAACCCTTCCCCTTTCTTCACTCCCTTCTACTTAATATAAAGTAACTCTATTCTTCCCTAGCACCTCTCCTTCCTTATTGTGAATTAACATCTGCATATCAGAGAAAATGTTCGGCCTTTGTTTTTTTGGGTTTGTTTTATGTCACTTAGCATGATAATCTCTAACTCTATCCATTTACTAGCAAATGCCATTATTTCATTCTTCTTTAACGCTGAGTAATATTCCATTGTGTGTATATAAATTATTCCATTGTATATGTGTGTGTATAAATGTGGTTTATATATTTATATATCTCTATATAAATATGGTTTATATATCACATTTTCTTTATCCATTAATCTGTTGAAGGACACCTATCTTGGTTCCATAGTTTAGATATTGTGAGTTAAGCTTCTATAAATATTGATGTGGGTATGTCACTGTAGTATGCTGATTTTAAGTCCCTTGAGTATGAACTGAGGAGTGGGATAGCTGGGTTAAATGGTGGTTCCATTCCAAGTTTTCTGAGGAATCTCCTACTGCTTTCCATAATAGTTGCACCAAATTGCATTCCCACCAGCAATGTATGAGTGTGCCTTGTTCCTCACATCTTTGCCAACATGTCTTGCTACTTGTATTCTTGATAGTTGCCATTCTGATTGGAGTGAGATGAAATCTTAGTTTTGATTTGCATTTCTCTCATTGCTAGAGACGTTGAACATCTTTTCATATATTTGTTGATCCATTGTATATCTTCTTCGGTAAAGTATCTGTTCAGTTCCTTAGCCCATTTATTGATTGAGTTATTTGCTCTTTTTGGTGTAAGTTTTTTGAGATCTTTATATATCCTGAAGATTAATGCTTCATCAGAGGTGCATGTGGTAAAGATTTTCTCCCAATCTATAAGCTCTCTCTTCACATTGTTGATTGTTTCTTTTGCTGAGAAGAAACGTTTTAGTTTGAATCCATCCCATTTATTGGTTCTTGATTTAACTTGTTGCATTTTAGGGGTCTTGTTAAGGAAGGTAGACCCTAGGCTGACATGGTGAAGATTTGGGCCTCCTCTTTCTTCTAGTAGGTGCAGGGACTCTGCTTTAGTGCCTAAGTCTTTGATTCACTTTGAGTTGAGGTTCATGCAGGGTGAAGGATAAAGGAATAATTTTATTTTGTTACATGTTACTTTCCATTTTCCCAGCATCATTTGTTAAATAGTTTATCTTTTCTCCAATAAATGTTTTTGGCATCCTTGTCTAGTATGAGATAACTGTATTTATGTGGGTTTGTCTTTATGTCTTCTATTCTATACCACTGGTCTCCATGTCTGCTTTGGTGCCAATACCATGCTGTTTTTATTACAATAGCTCTGTAGTATAGTTGAACGTCTAGTGTTGTGATGCCTCCTGCTTTAATTTTCTTGCTAAGGATTGCTTTGGTTATTCTGGGTCTCTTATTTTTCCAAATGAATTTCATGATTGCTTTTTCTATTTCTATTAATAACGTCATTGGGATTTTAATAGGAATTGCATTCAATTTGTATAATGCTTTTGGTGGTATGACCATTTTGACAATATTAATTTGGCCTATCCAGGGGCATGGGAAGTCTTTCCATCTTCTAAGATCTTCTTCAATTTTTTCTTTAGTGTTGTGGAATTTTCATTGTAGAGGTCTTTCCTGACTTTTGTTAGATTGATTCCCAAGTATTTTATTTTTTGAGGTGATTTTGAAAGGGGAAGTGTTCTTTATTTCTCTTTTGGTGGATTCACTACTGATGTAAGGAATGTGTTTCATTTATGGGTATTGATTTTAAATACTGCTACTTTGCTGAATTCATTTATTACTTCTAGAAGTATTTTGGTGAAATTTTTTGGAACTTCTAAATACAGAATCATATCATCAGCAAATTGTGATGGTTTGAGTTATTTACCTATTTGTATACCTTTCTTTCTTCTAATTGCTCTGGCTAGATTTTCAAGGACAATTTTAAATAAAAGTGGTAAAAGAGGGCATCCTTGTCTTGTTCCTGTTTTTGGAGGGAATGCTTTCAATTTTTCTCCATTTGGAATTATGTTGACATTGGGTTTAGCATATGTGGCTTTTACGATGTTGAGGTATATTTCTACTATCCCTAGTTTTTCTAGAGTTTTGCACATGAAGGGGTGCTGTTTTTTTCAATGTTTTTTTCTGCATCTATTGAGATGATTATATGATTCTTGCTTTTAATTCTATTAATATGATGTCTTAAGTTTATTGATTTCCATATGTTGAACCAACCCTGCATTACTGGAATGAACCCCACTTGATCATGGTGTACTATCTTTTTAATATTTTTTTGTATGTGAATTCCCATAATTTTATTGAGAATTTTTGCATCTGTGTTCATCAGGGACATTAGTCCGAAATTTTCTATCCTTGATGTGTCTTTGTCTGTTTTTGGTATCAGGGTGATGTTAGCCTGTTAAAATGAGTTTGGAAGGGTTCTCTTCTCTTCTATTTCATGGAATAATTTGAGGAGAGTTTGTGTTAATTCTTCTTTCAAGATCTTGTACAACTTGGCTGAGAATCCTTCTGGTCCTGGGCTTTTCCTAATTTGTAGGCTATTAATGGTGTTTTCTATTTCATTACTTGAAATGGTTTTGTTTAAATCAGGTATGACCTCCTGATTCAGTTTAGGAAGGTCATATGTCTCTAGAAATTTGTCAATGTCTTCAATATTTTCTATTTCATTGGAGCATAAATTTTCAAAATAGTTTCTAATTATCTTCTGTATTTGAGTTGTATCTGCTGTGATATTTCCTTTTTCACCACGTATTTTAGTAATTTGGGTTTTCTCATTTTCTCTTCGTTGGTGAGGCTAGGAGTTTATCAATTTTTTGACTTTTTAAAAGAACACACTTTTTGTTTTGTCAATTTTTTCAGTTGTTTCTTTTGTATAAGTTTCATTGATTTCCACTCTGATTTTCATTATTTCCTGTCTTCTACTGTTTTGAGTGTTGAATTGTTCTTTTTCTGGGACTTTGAGATGTAATGTTAGGTCACTTTTTTTTTTTTTTACTTTTTCTTCTTTTAATAAATGAGTCAAATGCAATAAACTTTCTTCATAGTACTGCTTTCATAATGTCCCAGAGATTTGGGTATGCTGTATCAGTATTCTCATTTACCGCTAAGTATTTTTTCTTTTCGTTCTTGATTTTTTCTTCTGTCCATTCATCATTCAATAGTGTATTATTTAGTCTCCAGTGTTAGAGTAACTTCTATTTTTATTTTATCATCAATTTATAATTTCAGTCCATTAAGATAGAATTCAGGGTATTATTTCCATTTTTTATTTGTACTTACTAAGAGTTGCTTTGTGGCATAAAATATAGTCTATTTAGAGAAGGATCTGTGTGCTGCTGAGAAGAAAGATTTTTCATTTGTTCATTGATGGATGAAATATTCTATATATGTCTGCTCAGTCTAAATATTTAATTCTACAGTTTCTTTATTTAGTTTTTGTTTAGAAGATCTGTCCAGGAGTGAGAGAGGTGTGTTAATGTCACCCAGTATTATTGTGTTGTGGTCTATTTGATTCTTTAAATTAAGAAGGGTTTGTTTGATGTATGTAGACATTCCATTGTTTGGGGCATATTTACAATTGTTATGTCTTGGAGATGTATAATTCCCTTCAAAATAGAATGAAATATCCTTCTTTGTCCCTTCTGATTAACTTTGGTTTGAAGTCCACTTCATCTGCTATAAGGATGGAAACCCCTGCTTGTTTACACAATCCATGAGTGATATGTTATTTTCCATTCTTTCACCTTCAGTCTGTGGAAGTTTCTGCCTATAAAATGAGTCTCTTGGATTCAGCATGTTGTTGAGTTTGTTTTTTAATCCAATCTGCCAGTCTATGTCTTTTGATTGATGAATTTTGGCCATTAGGTTTCCAAGTTATTATTGAGATATGATTTGTATTTCCAGTCATTTTGGATGATTTCTGGGTTTTAATTTGATTTGGTTTCCCCTTTGACTATTCTTTTAGTGTATTCCCCACCCCCTTTGCTGGTTTTAATTTTTTTATTTCATTTCATCCTCATGGAATATTTTGCTGAGAATGTTCTGTAGTGCAGGCTTTCTAATTGTGAATTCTTTTAACTTTATCATGGAAGGTTTTTATTTCATCTTCAAATCTGAAACTTAATCTTGCTGTATATAAAATTCTTGGTTAGCATCTATTTTCTTTCAGAGCCTGATCCTAGCTTTGAGAGTCTTCATTGAGAAATCAGTTAAAATCCAAGTTGGTTTTCCTCTATATGTAATTTACTTTTTTTCTCTCACAACCTTTAAGATTTCACCCTTATTCTGTATTTTAGTCATTCTCATTATGTGTCTTGATGTGGGTTTGCTGTAATTTTGTACATTTGAGGTCCTGCAATCCTCTTGTATTTGATTTTCCATTTCATTCTTTATGTTTGGGAAATTTTCTGATACTATGTCATTGAAAAGATTGTACATTCCTTTGGTTTGTATCTCTGCTCCTTCATTTATCCTGATAACTCTTAAATTTGGTCTTTTCATGTTATCCCATAATTCTTGGAAGTTCTGTTCGTGGATTCTTACCATCTTCTCTGCATGATTAACTTATTTTCAATATTAAATATTTTGTCTTCATTGTCTTAGGTTCTCTTTTCCAAATGGTCTAGTCCATTGGTGATGCGTTCCATTGAATGTATCATTTGATTTATTAATTCCCTCATTTTGAGGATTTCTGCTTGTTTTTCTTCAGAATCTCTAACTCTTTATTGAAGTGATCTTTCACTTCCTGTATTTTGTCTTTGATTTCACTCTTTATACCATCTTTTACTTTGCTGTTCAGTTTAACTCCATAAATTCTAAACTTCTTCTCGGACATTTCTTCTACTGTCTTCTCAGTGGATTCTCTTACTGGGACATCTTGGTTTGTTTGGGGAAACTTTTTCCCTTGTTTTCTCATGTTGCTTCTGTATTTTTCCTCTAGTTGTATGGATCTGAGGCAGTACAGATTCTACCCTGTAGACCTATAGTGTCCTTGAAGATTTTCAGTGTTCCACCTTTAAGTAGGAGACCAATATCAACAGCACCCAGTGTAAACAATTTGCAGCCTTAAATCTAATAAGTCCCACTGAGGCTTCTACTGCTTTATTGCTATAAATAGAAATGATGAGTTAGTTCAATTACTGTCTACAATATAAACAGAAAATTTGCTTAAAGGGTTTACAATTTCAAGGGGTGGACAACGAGAGAACAGAACTAATGCAGTACATTATGTTCATGAGGAAGACAGAGAGTAAAAGTAAAAGTCTACAAGAAGTGTGGAAGAGGAACCAACAGAGATTGGTAATTAGATGGAGAAAAGGCAGCAAGGGAATCCAGGAAAACAGACAAGTGAGGGAAAAATTAAATAAATAAGGATATTCAACAAAAATGCAAAACACCATGCATATATCACCATCCTCAACAAGCGATGCATGAAAAATATTTTGCTCCAAATATGGTGTAGAGAGATGTCAGAGAAGACAAAAAATAAAATAAATCTCGATGGAAAATTAAGCAACTGACTCTGTCACCATTTCAAAGTTGCTCAGCCCTGTCTCTGACTTCTCATGGGATTGTGTGGCCCAGACTAGCCCTGACACCCAGTCACTATCCCACTGAGCTGGCCTTCAGATATCCCAGGTTTGGCCATTTTGATATCCCAAGATCTCAATGCTACTGGAATTTTGAGAGAGACCATCAGGGATGAGCAAGTCTGAGAAACAGCCACTAGATGGTGGCCACCAGCACTCCCAGGAGGAAGACCCCAGGCACAACTAAACCTGCAGGCACCCCCACATTGAACTTCCAGGTCCTGACTGACATCCCCAGAAAAGGGTGACTGCCTCAGGATGGTGGTGGCAGCGCACCTGCTGGCACCCCAACCCTCCAGACCCTGGCCAGTATCTCAAGATGAATGTGGCTGTGTGCAACCAGACCTGGAGTCTCCGGGCAATGGACCACTGAGCAGTGGTGGAAGTGGTCATGGTGGGGATCGGTGGCAGCAGGCAGGGGGTCAGCAGCAGCTGCAGTAAGTCTGTGGCAGTGGTGGGGGTGTGGGCTGTGGTTGCGGCTGCAGCAACACCCAGAGAGAAAATCTCCAGGTAAGTTCCAGGGAGTGGCAGTGGTGTCGGCAGCAGTAGTGTAGACAGGGCTGTGCCCAGAGAAAAGACCTCCATCCATCTGTGGCAGCATCAATCACGGCCATGGCACCTGGAGAGAAGACCTCAGGGCCACAGCAGAGGCATTTGTGGCAATGGCATCTGCCTCAACATATGGATTTTTGAAGTAACATCATTCAACTCTTAGCATCAGGTAAGATGTGTATTTTGAGTTAGTCTTGTTTTTAAATCTTACAATATATTTTAGCTCATTTCCTGTATAAATGGAAAAGTTACATATCATTAGTTGTAGGAAAAAAAGATGACTCAGGGAGCAGAACTAAGAGCTCTAGAGGTTAAGCAATAAGTCACAAAAATCAAGATTGCCTCTTTACAGAGAAAATGGCAACAGGTGCCCACTTGGATTTCAGATTTCCTATAGACCAATGAACACAATGCACCTTCCATCTCCCCCATCTTGAAGAGGAATGCCTACTGTGTTATGCCATACCTTGACCACCATTCAACACTGGACCTGTGAGGTAGGTACTATAATGAGTCACTTTAGATCTCAGGTCTTCATGTGAAGAGGAAAGTGTACTTGAAGAAATCCGCTTAAGAAGTGCACTTGAGGAACCTTGTGTGCACCTGGACTTGATTTAGGTGATAAGACCCTGGGCTTTGAGCAGGCACCATGTGGAAAGACACTAGGTGTTTATGGGCAGGTGGAGAGTGTTTTCTCTACGTGGGAAGATTGTCATTTTTTGTAGCTGCAGTTTGTAGACACGGTGCCCACTGTGGCGGATTTTATTTCCTAAACTTAGATGCAATATTGTCTCCTATCCCAAGTACTGACCTTCTGTGTTGTTTTCCTCCTCCACCATTAAGAAGTGGACTGTAATTTTTTTAACCTTTTGTGTGTGGGTGGGACCTGTGACTTCGCAGCACAGGAGAAGACAATGGAGAGGCATTTGCCACCTGCAGGTATCACCCATAACTGACTTGGCAACTTCTGCATATCATGTCTTGGAACATTTGCTGCTCTTAGATTTCTCTACAGAAACTCAGCTTCTGTACTGAAAGGTGCGAATGGAGAGGTTTTGCACAGGTGCTGCCATCTTGCCTTCCTGTGGTGCTGTCCCAGCTGACATCTGACTGCAACCATGTGAGACTTGGTAAGCAAGAGTGCTGCAGATGGTGGGGAGCCCTCTGGGATGAGAAACACGCAATCATTTCCACTTTGGGATTGTTTTGCAGCACCAGATGATCAAGAAAGATACTTCTCTTTCTCTAAATAACCTTTTCTTATGTAATATTATCAATCCATCTAATATATTTGTGACATAAATTCCTAATATTTTTGGAATATTTGAACATAGGCCTATAATTAATATCAATCTTAAACTTTACCTTTTTGGCATGTCTTTTTCAAGATTTGGTACTAAGATTATGCTATCTCTCTTTACCTATTTTCACTGAAAGTGTTTGCATAAGATTGATATTTTCTGCTCTTTGGCATGAAAAGATTCCCCACTGAAATCAAATGGGAAAAAAAATTCTCTGTGAGAAAGTTTTTTTATGGTGAACTAAGCTAATATTTATTAAACTAGCAAGATTTTTTTATCTTGTATAAATTTTTGAGAAGTTTTATTTCACCATATTTGTTGACTCTAAATTGTTCCTGCTCTTTCTTACTCATCATACTTTTGAAATCTCAGGATTCCAACAGAGAGAAGAAAGCATGTAATCAGTCCACACTGAAGCATGGGAGGGAAGCCTTTTTATTACTTTGATGCCGTGAATCTAGAATAATACCATTTTCCAAGTTTTCTTTTTAGAGATATTTATAACACCGATTAAGGTGTACAGAAAAGATGTTTTTGCATTTATCCTAAACTGGGGTTTTTGTCTATGCACTTTTTGGAAGGATAGCAGGATAATGAAAATGAAGATATTGATCAGGTTAAAGTGAGGGATCATGGAACCAAACCACAGAGAGATGGGGGGAGATAAATTAGGCACAAACTAATGATTTTTGTGTAATACCAAAAGACAGAAAAAAGTACCAATGGAGTTGGAACATAAAAAGGTTGAGAAGTTCCATTTATTTGTGATGGTAAGAAAGATAAATATGTAGTTTATATGTGCATCAGTTATGAAGGATAGCAGGGAAAGAGAACCGACGGTCCACATGCTTAGTTATCAATGAATTCAGAAAAGGTCATTTGGAGGGAAAGTGATGCTGGACGTCAGGGAAGCAAAGAGGACCAAGGTGCCCATTTCAGAGGAGCTATTTTTCATTGTTTCAAGTTAGAAGAGGCTTAATGTCTTAAAGGCACAGTGGGTAGGGGGAGTGAGTGGGGTTCAGAGGGATGTGCAGCCTGCACCCCAGAACACACACTGGGTGATCATCTTAGGGAGATGGGTGTCAGCTCTGGAGGCATATACAGTAGGCTTAGAAAAGAGAGCTTTGTTAGAGTTTGGTTCATATATTTAAGATTGCTCAAAATTATTTAAAATTTTGAGTCAGAAAAGATATTAGGTCAAAAATCACTTGGAGGTTATAGCTTATGCAGTTACTAACAGCAAGAACATGAGGCAGGATGAGTTTTGCTTTGAGTAAATATCTTGGTGATTGACATTTGTATTCAAATACCAGTATGTGCTACTATAATTATGTATAATTGTGGGTGAAGGTCTGCAACTTCTGTGGCTTCCTGTTGACTTTCTGGGAGGCTGCTTCTTTCTCCCTTGTGGCTTCTACCCACTATCCTCACCTTCATCTTGTGCATGAGAAGACTGAGGTTGAGAAAAGTGGTATCATGTATTCAAGGCCTGTCAGCTCATAGGAGTCAGCATGGCACGAAGAATCCTGCTGTCCTGGTGCCTGACTCCTTTCCTCACTGCAGCTGCTCCTACTACACATTCCTCCACACTTAGGCCCCTCAGAAAATGACTATGGGCTCAGTGTTAGAGCCAGATCTTAGTCACCTACCCTGCTCATCCATCCCCACCATTTATGGCCTGCCAGCCTCTGGCTTTGGATTGCTTACCGTCCAGATCAGGCTGCTCTGCCTGGAACTATGATTATCACCACTCTATCTAAGTTAATTGAATGCCTTGGAGGAGTTAGGTTTTCCTAATTTATGTTTCATTTCTAGACTGTTCAAACCAGCTGCAGCCCTTAAAGTATCTGCTTTGGACCCAACATAAATGCCTGCGGAGTCTGCACTCGGAGAGCCCTCCGAGGTAACCTGAAGGTTCTTTTGACAAGGAAACTGAGACTCGTGAGGAAAGTTAGCAGGACTAATATCAGGCTGTGTGATAGCAGAAATGTGATTTAGTAACCCAGATTCTTAACCCCCAGTACAGCATTCTTTCCCCTCGTTGTTGAAACATAATTTTGTGTTCTGATTAGTTTGTGGAGCTAGCTGACAGTAGATTCACAGTTTTTTTTTTCTCTGTCAGACTATGAACAAACAGATTGGATCTGCTTTGCTCAACTGAATCCCAACAAATAATCTCTAATTTTTTTTTGACAGATAAGATGCTTGAACACTCAGCTCCTTCAAACATATATATGTATTCATTTTAAAAATCTAAACTAGCTTCATCTGTTGCAATGATAGAGTCAGCTTTTTTAAAAAAATCTAGAGCCAACCCAGGACCATGTTTAACTAGAAAAACAGATCTGAGTTTCAGTCCTATAACACTATTACAAGATTCTGTACTCCTTTTTGGAAGACTTAAGAGGGAGTTTGAATTCAGGACAGTTTAAAATTTTATGCAATTACAATTCCACAACACTATTAATCTCAAAGGTAGACAGCACATACTTTCTAAGACTACCTTATCTATTAACCAATTACTGTCCACTGCCAAATGTATAAAAATAAGGATGATATTTTAAAAGACTGCATACTCAGTACAGCTGCAGTGGGGTTTTGTTTCTGCTGGGCTGATGACCCTTAGCTTGTCATGAGGTTTGAACGAACTGCAGTGTGTAAAATAGCTAGACCACAGCAATGAGCGGCGAGAGTAGATAGTAAAATGGCAATCCCTCTCTGTGTCTTTTACACTCGTCTAGAGAGCTCCTCTAGCCACTGAATGATAACTCTCATTCTTTTTAAATTGGGAAATATTATTTGGGATACCATCGAATAGTTACATGAACAAGCAAAAGTCATAGAGAAAAAAAATATTGGAAGAGGAGACAAAAATATTATCAGGATGCCAGCATTAGGGTGATGCTTGTAATGATTAATTTAAGAAACTTTTCATTAATTCTTTTTTAAATTTTGATGAATGCAAAACAGAAACATTGTATGCATAATGTTGACAAATGCAAATATTTTGCAATGTTTAAATCAGATTAAGCGTATTTCTCTCCTCTAACATTCATCAGTGTTTTACGATAAGTATTTTCAGAATCCTTTCTTTACCCCCTTTGAAATGCACTGTTCATGATTGCTATCCATAGCTACCATAATATGCACCAGTACCCCAGAGCTTCTTGCTCCTGCCATGCTAACTCTTAATATAAGCCAAGCTCTGTGTAAACTGACTTTTAGAGACACATAGGGTTCAAAGGCAAGTAGGTATTTTTGAGAGGCTACCTTGAATGTGGAGGTGGACAATTCCCTGTGATATCAGGATGTGGGATAATGCTTAGGGCTTATCTTCTTAGTTCCTCTTCCCTGACAACCAGGAACAAAGCCTCTCGTTCTCTCATTATGCAGTGATAGCAGCAAAATAGTAAGAGTGACATTGACTTAAAAATTAGTTCCTGTGGTAGGAATAATATTGATTTTTCTTTATTTTTCCCCATATCACATTTTAAATGAGGACTAAGTACAGTAGGTCAGATTACTATAAGAAATTGCAGACTGGGAGGCTTAAGCAACCAACACTGACTCTAAAAGTTCTGGAGGCTGAAGTCCAAGGTCAGGCATCAGCATGGTCGGGTTCTGGGGAGGGCCCTCCTTGGTCTGAGGCTGCTGACTTCATGTTGCATCCTCACATGCTGGGAAGGGAGTGAGCTAACTCTGTGCCCCTTCCTACAAGGTCACTAATCCCACTCATGAGGGCTCCAATTTTGTGACCTAGTTATCACACAAGAGCATCATGATCAAATACCAAAATAGTAGATGTGAGATTACAGTATATGAATTGTGGGGGGCAGACATTCAGTTCATAATCGGTACCATGCTCTTCAATTTATATTTAATCTCAAACTTGCAAGAACTCTGCAGCAATTTTTATCATTTCAATTTTACCGTCAAGGAAACTAAGGTTGAACGAGGTCAAATTCATTGTCAAAATTGGGAAAATAGACACGTCTATCTTACATCAACATTATTTTTATTTAATTCTGATACTTTGTTGTTATCTATTTCCCAGGTATAAGCATGATTTTTGAAAGGGAAAAAAACATAAAGCACATATATATTATGATGGTTTTTTAAGTTTTTCTTTTAAACTAAAAGTGCTTGTCTAAATGTTTCATCTGATTATTTTAGAATCCTAAGTTTATAAACTCAGGAACCATCATGCTGAGTTAGCTAAATTATACCACATCATCACAATGAAATGATCTCCTCGGAGACCAGCAAAAGGATAATGGGAATCTGAAGAGAAGGACAAAATAGGAAAGAGCATTGAAGAAGCAAAGACGAGCTTCTGAGCCTTGCCATCCACCTGCTCTTTCTCCTCTGCTTTCCCCGGCATGTAGAAGTAAGTCATTTTGAACTTTATGAAACCCCAAATTCCCTTTTTGTGTGTGTGATGCATGCACAAAGAGCTCCACTCCAAGCCCACGGCCCACACTATGCAATCACTGGCAAGGTGCAGCCTCCCTCCCTGTCTGACCTCTAGCAGTGAGGTCTTGAAACCTCAGCTCCTCCAGCCTGACTCTCCCCATCTGTGGTCTATCTGCATGCCCAGCACAGCTGGGCTCTGGGAGTTGGGCTTACTGCCAGTCATCTCCAATTTGCCAAAGCTTCAGATGGGCAGCTGGGACACCAGAACTTTCCAGGGAGTTTCCCGGCCATTCACTCGGATACTATATCCTTGTTTGTTGAGCTAAAACTAGTAAAGGTTGGCAAAGATAAATTAGCAACCAATCCAAGAGGATTGCTTGCCTGGTCCAAACATTTGCCTAACACTGATTCCAAGTAGCATTCAACTTTGTCCTTAACGAGCTAACAGATGTGGGCATTATCAGAGGAACTTAATAGGGGATTATTCAGAGTGACGGATGGATGGGTTTTCTCATTCAGTTATGATATGGAGCAAGAGGACAGAAATACCATTCTAAATTGACAATCGAGTTTAGAGAACACCAACTACTTTCATTTGTTCCTTTTCTTGCCTTCATCTCTGCAGGTCAGATGATTCTCTAGCCTAGTTGCCTACGTGGTACCTGGAGACTAGCCTGTGAGGCTCAGTGTTCTGCCATTTATAACATGTGGCTTTGGGAAAAGATATTTATTTCATCTTTGGTACAAAATTCTTTACCTGAAGGTGACCAGACATTAAGGCAATTGGCACAGTTACCAAGTCTGGCTGTGAAGGAAAAGCCGAATACCAAAATTTCACTTATGAAGAGGGTCCAGGCTCCTGTGCCTCTGTATAAGGCATTGTCAGCATAAGAAAGGGCATGTTTGCATGCTGATTGCTGTTTCCTGAGTGGCCATCACAACCATCTCTTTTAATTTCACATAAATGTAGTAATCGTTAAAAAAAACTAATGTTTATTGAACATTTAATATGGGTCAGAAATGTGGACCGTCTACCTATGACAGGTTTTAGTAAAGGATCTGGTATTTGCAGGAAGAAAGTGAGAATTGGAGAGGTGAAGCTATTTTCAGCCTCACTCGGCAGGTGTATGGCAGACAAGCTATCCCACCTAGTTTGTAGTAAGGCTGACTGGAGGAATACAGATGAAGGGGCTGGTGCAGGAAGCTTTGAACCACTGCTTTGAGGACAGGCAGTGACTACTGCCTAGCAGTCGCCCAAACTGAGTTCCAATTGCATCATTGTAGGATGACCTTCCAGGATCAGAGAGGAGGGACAAAGTGCCAGTTGCACAGTGGATCTCCAAGAAACGGTGTTTCTGTATAGTTACGGTTTGGGTATAGGGAGTCCCCCAAGAGCTCACATGTGAGGCTATGCAGGTAGTTTCAGAGGAGAAATGAGTGGGCTGTAAGAGTCTTAACCCAATCAGTGAATTCATCTCTGATGGGATTAATTGAAGCGGTAGTGTGTGGCTGGAGGAGATAGGAATTGGGGTGTGGCTTTGGGGTATATATTTTGTATTTGGAGAATGCAGACTCACTCTCTCTTTCTCTTTCCTTCTCTCTGCTTCCTGATCACAGTGATGTAAGCTGCTTCCTTCTACCACCCTTTCCAGCCATGATGTTCAGCCTCACCTTGAGCCCCGAGGAATGGAGTCAGCCTTCTGTGGACTAAGACCTCTGAAACTGTGAACCCTCAAATAAACCCTTCCTCCTTTAGAGTTGTGCTGGTTAGGTCATTTAGTCACAGCAGCAAAAAAACTGACTCAAACATGTACTCTATCATTATCCACTTGGAGCAGACAAGGGAGATTCTATTTCAATAGTTTCTGTCCTGGAAATATTCAGACTGAGACTGGAATGAAGTCCAGGATTGCGGCTTCAATGTAGGTTGGGAATTTAATGGATCCAGGTACAGATAACTGAGCTGCAGAAATAAAAGGAAAAGCAGAGGTTGAAATCCCCTTCTACAAGAGGTGATTAATTTTGTTAACTTAAGCTTACTTCTCTGTGCCAGTCCTTTTGGTAATTCTGCCTAAACAACCCAAACAGATTTCTTCCTCCTTTTGGTGTCATCCTTGTGCTTTACTAGGGTACATGGTTAGTTAGAATATACTTGCTGTATATTGTGAAAGGAAAGAAGTTCAGGCTGAGAATTTTAAAGTCTGGTGTTCCCTAGGAGGAAAAGCCTTCAAAGAGAATAGCGATGTACTATCCATAAGGTAAAAGCTTTTGGTAAAGTTGACCATCTTCTGCCCAGCACAATGTTCTCCATTTAGTCATCTGGCACATTTTATTCCTGCAGGATTTCTCTTTAGGAAGAAATAATCTGAGACGTTTCTCCATTTTATTGATCACTGTTTGAGCAGAAATAATTAAACCGAATAATCTTCACCACTTGCAGAGTAAACTGTTGACTTCAATATTTCAGTTCCAGAGCTGGTCCATCTGTCCCACTGCCGAGGGCCAATTAGAAATGGGCTCAGCAAGATCGTTTGTATTAACCCTGATCATACGATTAGTAAAACTTGGGGCAAAGGCAAGTGCATATTGCACTCCAAATCTAAACAGAATCACTTTCTTTTCCAGGTGGGATTATGTTTCTTTTGTGTTATAAGATACACTTAAATTGATTAAAATATGCAAAGACTGAAAGACTATAATGGGATGGGCAAAGTCAATGCAAAAGATACACAATGCAGATTGATCTTCGAGAATAGTTGTTCTTTCTGAACGTTGCCTTTATGTTGGAAGGACACCGCCCCTGCTCCTGTTCTTGGGTCGTGCTTTCTTATGCGCTTGGGCTCACTGAAGTGAAAATCTCTTATCCTTTTTTGGTATTCAATATTGAAAATTAATGACAGCATAATTATTTATTTGCTTATTTACTTACTCATTTTTGCCTTATTTGTTACTTTCTGCCTAATGCCCGAAAATTTCCTTTTTATTTTTTTTTCTGGAAATTTAGTAGTTTCCTTGGGATAAACTATGGAGTTGATTATTCTGTACCCCACATTTCTACAATAAGATGCATTTGTTCCTCAGAGTCAAAAAACCTAATTGTAGTAAAGATGTTTTCAGCTATATTGATATTGTTCTCATCTATGACCCATTGCTAATTTCGTCAATTATGATCTCTCTTATTCTAGTTTTCATAAAATAACCGACAGTTGTGAGACTCCTTGAGTTTCAGACTCTGTGTTAAATTGCACACATTCCTTGTCTTTAGCAAGCGTAGCAGACTTCAAAAGAGTTTTCTCATCACCCCTGTGCTCTGGCTGAAGGCCTAAGACACAGAGTTGAGTAGCTGCTCAGGACACAGGCCTGGGAAGCGGTGGACAAGCAGGAGTCTGACTCTGGAGTCCACATGGAGCTGTGCACCACCCATATGACCTCCTGATCCCTCCTTGTACTTTGTCTTACTTGTTTTCCTCAACCTCCTTTCTCTGTCCTTGATTGACTGGAGATGGACTCATTTCAAATTTACTGCTTCTATCAACATTTTTCCCGAATTGTTTCTTTAAACATTGTGATGACTGGTGGCCACCTTTTATCCATTTCCTTTTTTAATTTTTCTTTCCCCCATTTTTTACATGTGTAACTTTTATGCTGTGACCTGTTAGGCTATTTTTAAATTAAGGGTCATTTTGATTTGATTAAACTCTGTTCAAAAATGCTCTGGTGAGTAGAGTAGGGGTGAACTCTAATAGTAATATAATACTAAGTAGTAGTATTATATTACTAGTAATATAATAATAAGAGCCCACATATGTTAATATTTTTCATAAAATACTTTTTTTTTTTTTTGGTCTGCATTTATCACTGCATGCTCCTGGGATTCACATCTTGGTGTTATTCAAACTAAAGACCCTTAAATTGTAGGCTTTCCCTGAATGCAACTCACTCTGTGGAACTATCTTACACATGCATCCCATTGTTCTTTGCTAGTATAAAAAACCTGCCCAGCCCATTCTGCAGCTGAATATTGCATGGTTGTGATGTGTACAAAGAAGTCATAGAAACATACCAAAGTGTCCCCTCAGGCAGCAATTAAAATTAGTAGCAGTTAAAATGGCACCTGCAAGGCCTTCCAAAAAGCAGTTTTGGAAAGGTGAGGCATGGGGAGGGGCTTGGAGGAACAGGGTTTGTATCAGTGCTGTATCAGTGAATTCCTGGAGATAGAAGCTGGCCAGCTTGTTCTGATGTGGTTGGTCTAATAGGGGAAAGAGACAGTTGTGTGCTTACCATCCGCTGCAGTTCTAATAGACAAGGCACTCTGGAGGAAGAGGTGTAATGAATGACATTCAAAGGTGTGTTTCCGAGGGTCAAATGTTGAGAGTCACGTCCCCGCCTAGGTCACATCCAATAGATCTTGTGGTCACCTGTGCAGGGAATGACTATGCTGTTAGGATTTCAGTGTTCAGGCCACAACAATGGATTATTCCTTCCTAATAATAGACCTTGTATGAAGAGGGGACAGCTGGTGTCCTTGTTTCCAGCGGGGATAAAGAAAGAGGGGTGGGCAGCAATTGAGGGTTATTAAATATTCACATCGTTAGGGATTCCTGCAGTCATTTAGAAACAATTAATTAAAACGATTGTCACCTTGGAGCCCCATGGCCCTTCACCAAACCTGGCTATTCTAACATCAAATGTAGCCCCTCACAGCTGCTTCCCAGGAACCACAGAGGAAAAGCACAGAGTAGACACTTTGCAATGACAACCTGAGCTTTTGCACTCACTGGGTAATATTTTTCATGCAGCATGTAAATATTTGTAAATAACACCATACAAATTTGTCTAACACATACTATAGAATTAAAATAAATTCAATTTTAGAAAGAATGTTTCATATATTATCTTCATATGAAAAATACTCCAGGGTAAAAAAGCTACATATTTCCTTTGTTCCTTCCTGTTTATTTTTATGTTTTGTATTTCTGTTAATTCTTAGAGTCTATTTCCTATAGCACATAATTAGGATGTTTAAAACACTTTGCACCTATTAAGTAACGTTGGATTAAAGTACATAAATAAATATAGAATAACGAACACAGGTGTTTTTCTGATTCAATTAGGTTTTTTTTTTAATTCTAAATTCTTCCTTGACTTAGAGTCTCTTTCTTAATTCAAAAGATGAAAATAAACAGTCATTTGGCTATTAGGCGAGCCCTTGGAGGGCTCATTAGCTGGGTTCTAATTGGGTTCTTTCAAAAATCTGTCACTCAGGATTGAAGGTGAATCTGATGCCAGCCTCAAATGAGCGCACAGAGGGCTCTGAAGTGGAGTGACTGAACGTACTTCAGAGAAACAGGAGGAAATTAGATGAAGTTCAGACAAATGAAATGCACTTTTAATATGGGCAAGAGGTAGGGGGTAGAATAGAGAGACCTTGGGAAGCTACTGTTTGCAAAGACCGATGGAGTTTGACTCTTCCAACTTTGGCTTTATTTTCAAGGGTGGTACAAACAACTGTCAACATGAATGATGCCCCGGGGGTAGCCAATCCCACACCTAAAAGTTCTACATTTGCCTGATCCTTGCAGGTAGCTCCCTGCACCAGGATTGCTTCACTTGTCCTCTTCCTCCATGACATGTGGAATTTGGTCAACAGGGGCTGTCTTTCCCATAGCTACCTTGCACGTTGTTTATCCCACTATATGTCTTTGGATAGTGTTTATTGACCCACCAATGTGTTGATCAACTCTTGAATGAGTGAATTTGCTGCCCTACTCATGGCCTGGATTTAGTCTTTCCTGCCACTTGGCATTGCTTTGTCCTTGTCCTTCACCTTGCTAGATCTTAGTCATAAGTCAGGGCTAATGGAAAGGTCAACTTCACCAGGAACCTTTCTCCAAACTTCTCCAAACCAAGATGGTGTGATTGTTCTTTCTCCCCTCCTCAAAACTTGCAAATAACATTTAGTATGTGATCCTGTTATTTATGCTCACTGTAGAATAATACAATGACATGCTAATGTATCTATTTCTCAAGCAGATTATGGATAGTTAGAGCATGGAAATAAATATTAATCATCTTTAGGAGTTTTTCTGTATTCTCCCAGCATTTAAAACAAAGTATATGATAGGAAATATATAGGCATTAGTTTAAATTTATGATTTCATCCTTATTTTGGGAAGACACAAAATATTCTAAACCTATTGTTGATTTTCTTCTAAGGTGACTTTATTAAGTTTTATAGGAGCAGTATTCTAATCCAAGAAACCAACAAAAACAAATGTCTTCTGGATAAAATATAGTAGTATATTAAGATGGTAAAGCAATAAAACTATGGTATGATAAAATTATTAAAACAAGATATAAATAAGAAAAATATGCATCATGTCAGAAGCAGCAGAGACGGTTCGGTAAATGAGTGCAGATCATTTGAAAACTCAGCTCTAAAATGGTACAAGAGAAATGGCTCCACAACTATAAGGGTGTTAGACATCTCAGTATTCCACTGGGCTCAGGAACAGGATGGAAAGGCAGAGAAGGGAGCAATTAATTAATAGAATAAAAATGGCTATTCATAATAATATAACTATTAGACATATAACATTACTAGTAATTTTTATTGTATATGTTAAATAATAAAGAACAACTTGTATAACACACCTTTTATACAACTTGTACAAAATGATAATCAATATTTTTCCAGAAGATGGTAACAAAATCTTGATAACAATATGACCCCATGTGTATTAAAATCTAGAAATTGAACCAATAATCAAAAGACTCCCAGCAAAGAAAAACCCAGGACAGGATAGCTTCACTGCCGAATTTTGCCAAACTTTTAGGGAGGCTCTAATACTAACTCTTATCAAAGTATTTTTTAAAATTTAGAATAAGGGAAGTCTTCTGAACTCATTCTATGGGACCAACTTTATCCTAACATCAAAACCAGATAAGGACACAACAACAGAGAAATCTCTAGACAAACATCCTTGATGAACATAGATGACAAAAGCCTCAACAAAATACAAGAAAACTAAATTCAACACTGCATCAAGAAGATACACCATGACCATGTACGATTTCTGGCAGACATGCAAGGATGGTTCAATATGTGGAAATCAAATGCTATACATCACAGTAGCAGAATGAAAGACAAAAGAAATACAGCCATCTCAGTAGGTGCAGAACAAGCATTTGATAAACTTTAGCATCACTTCATGACAAAAATGTTCAGCAAGTTATGAGTAGATGGAACACACCTCAGCACAACGAAAGCTGTATAGATGACAAAACTACAGCCAGCTCTCTACTGAATGGACAAAAGCTGAAAGCATTTCTTCTAAGATCTCTAATCACACAAAAATGCTCACTTCCAGCCCTCTGATTCAACAGTACTAAAAGTTGACTTATAAATGGAAAATTTAAATAGACATTTCTCAATATGAAGATGTACATATGGCTAGCAGGTACATGAAACAAGATCACGGGTCACTAATAATCCAAGAGATGCAAATCAAAACCACAATGGATATCATCTCACTCCAGCTGGAATGACTAACATTAAGAAGACAAATTAAAAAAAATTCTGGCCAAGATGTGGAGAAAGGGGAATTCTTATACACTAATGACGGGAATATAAAGTAGGACAGTCATTAAGGAATTCAGTCTGGAGGGTCCTCAAAAAGATACAGAGAGATAAAACATCTGATCCAATTACAACTTCTGTTATATAAACAAAGGAAATGAAAAAGCATATTTAAGATATATCTGCACTCCTGTGTTTATTGCAACATTATTCATAATAGCCAAGATCTATGATTATCTGAGTTGTTCATCAATGAATTGATAAATAAAATGTGGTACCTAAAAGCAATGGCATATTATTCAGTCGAAATGAAATCCTGTCATTTGCAGCAACATGTTTGGATCTGGAGGATACTACGGTAAATGAAATAAGTCAGACAAACAAAGGCAAATACCTCATATCCTCATTCATGTATAAAAGCCAATGAAGTTGATTTTCTAGAATCAGAGAGTAAAATAGTGATCACCAGAGTCTAGGAAGTATAGGGAGGACAGGGAATAGATGGAGATGGAAACTAGGAACCAAAATGCAGGTAAACAGGAGAAATAATTACTAGCATTCTAGAGCACTTCAGAGGGCAGTAGTTTATACAACTTTATTATGTATATGTATTTCATTAGGAACTAGAAGAAAGGAGGTCAAAGTTTTCCAAGAAAAAGAAATAATAAATGTTTGAGGAGATGTAAGTGCTAATTGCACAGATTGGATCATTACCCATTCTATACAGTTATGAAATCATTGCACTCTAGGTCTATGTACAAGTAAAGGTAATTTTGAATAAGCAAAAACCTTAAAAGCAGATTCTAAAGTAATAAAACTGTTCATTACAACTTTCAAATCAGTAGAAGGAATAGTTAGGGAATGAAAAGTTGACCTCCAACTTAATCAGGACCTCAGCAGTCTTTTCCTTCCCTGTCTGCCCCCAGTCCTGACTGCTTTTCTTTTACCCAGTGGTGAAGAAGAGACCCCTGCCTTACCAACTCCCAGCAGCAAAACACCTTACACTGGACATTGGGCGATGAGAGTGGAGAGACCTCCACCACTTGTACTCACAATCTGGGCAAGAGGACCTGGCAAGCCATGTGGGGCCATGTAGGATGTCACTCAGGAGCGGAGAGAACTGGCAGAGATGTGAGAGGCAGGACAGGAACGTGAGTCATCCCTGATCTGTGCTGGAGAGCGGGACTGGTTTGCTCCACTCCCTCTTCAAGCTGATGGGAACGTGAAACCCATCTGTGTGAGGACAGGTAGCTGCAGAAGTCTAGCTAAGAAGGGAAGACGCTCTCACCTCAGGGAGTCTTTTCTGCTGGGAGAGGGGCATGCAGGGAGAGAGCAGGTGGACTCAGCGCAGGCCCCTGGGGCTCTGTGAAGTTCAAAGATGTTACACAGCACATGGGGCTCCCTGCAGGCCTTCCAGTAGGAAGACCCATGCTTAATTATATTTCCCAGTCATAGCTCCCAATCAGTCCACCACCAGCATTAGGGAGTGATGCCTCTTCCCATCAGGACTTCCATCTCCTTTGCATAAATAAATTTATTTGATAATTATAAATGATACCACATCCTAATTTTCAGATAAATGTTGGGAAAGCTAATATTACTTTAGAAAATAAATATGTACAAAAAAGGAGGGAGAACAAAAGACCTGATAAATAAAGAAGAAAATAATGTGAATGTAATTCAGGGTCAAATATTTAATATGGTTTTGTGTATTTTTTATTTCTATAATTCCTGATTGTTCAGGGGGAAATAAACAACAACTAATGCAACCCTAACTAGAATAATTTCAATTTGAATTGCAGTATTTCTTTCAGTATCTGAAAAAAAGGAAAAAAGTCAATTCTTAATTTGTAGTAGAACTAATTTATAATAGATGTTACATAGTGAAACACACTTCCTGCTACTAAAGATTTAGCCAAGTTGTAGAAATCCATAGTTTTTCCAAAGAACTTTACCTATAGCAACCCCTCCTAGAATGTAATTAGTACTTATTAAGAGTACTTCATGTATCACACACTGCGCTTTGAACTTTAGGTACATAATTTTATCTGACCTCACCATGATGCTGCTGAAATATATACTACTTTTGGAATTTTATAGTTGAGTTAATGAAGATGTAGAGAGTCTGCATAAAATTCCCAAGAGAAGAGACCTTGACAAGGTGAAGTCAGGATCAAATCCAGAGCTGCTTTGTGCCTAACTAAAAGCATAAAGTTTAACCGTAAATTATAAAGAAGCCATTTGTATTCAGAGCTCACGTAGGGACTTCCACTTACAATAGTTAGCATCCAGGTTCGCCCAATGAGAGCTTGAACATGCACAGAAATGACTTATTAAATCGTCTGTACCATCCCACACACAAGGAACCCCAGCTAAGCATCCAGGGAATTTAGAATACCAGATGACCGACATGGTAAGGGTTCTGTGTGTGCACATGGGCACACACCCAAATACAGCATTAGTACCATCAAGAGCCCCATGTGCTTTCATCAGCAGTTTGTTATCAAAGCATAAATCACAGAGATCTGTCTCTCTAGTATATGCTAAGGGCTAGCCCACTTTCTGAGTTTTGTTCGGAAGTGCAGAAAGGTAAGGAAAACATTTCCTTGTAAATACCTAAATTCTTTCCAATGCTTGAGCAAGTTACTTATTGAAATTTTAAATGGCCTCATGTACGTCTAAAGCAATTGAGTTGAATAAAATTATACTGAGTTGGGAGTGAATTACACATTGCTTAATATGATATTCCCCTTATGTTTATCTTCCTTTGAAGGCAGAGTTTAGTAAACTACATGAAGCATCACCAAGCCAGAGGTTCAGTGCCCACAATGTAGGGAAGATAACACATTCTTCAATTAGGTAGCAATAGACCTGCTTGAAAACTACTGAATTTTAAAAGATAGAAGTATTTTGTAATAAACTGAACTTTCCTATTTTATGAAAAGCTGAGAAACAACTCTCTGTTGAATGACTACAAACATGTTTCTAAAACTTAATGGCACTAGTGATCTGGTCAGGCCAATGGGCCTCCTCATACCAATTCCTGTAGGAAAAAATGAAATAAGTGTTTAGCTGTTTCCTGGAATGCTAGCAAATAATTTATTGTTTAGCAAAATTCAGTGATCAGACTTCAATGTCATTCTGGGGCAAGGACCTAGGCTACTTCTCTCTTCTCTTTCACAAATGGACTAGTAGAAAACTTGTGCAGACTCATAAGCAAGGGAGAAAAAGGTAACACAAGCCAGAGGATCTGGGTGGATGATCAATTAGAGTCTCATTTGGTTCAGTCCATGGGAACTCTGGGACTACCTAAGTTTTGATTTTCTTTCACTCTTATTTTTTTTTTCATTTTTCCACTTCCTCTCTTAAACTTCACCCTGACTCCTTCAAGAAGGGATTATCCATCATACAGTGCAAAAAAAGATGATTCTGGGTTCTTATTTCAGAAGGGAGTAAGATGAAGCTGGCTTTTCACATTTTTTATTGAGGTTGTACATCTCACTTACCTAGGACAGAAAAAAAGATAAAAATCAGGAATAAAATGCATGTAACAGACTGGAACCTTCATTGTGTCTTGTCTCCAGGGGAGCTCAGTAGGGTGAACTGTGTGCAGATGACGAGAAATGGCATCTGAAATGACCTTTAAGTCTGCTTCCAGCCAGGAGAAGCAGGAATAACCACCAGATTGCCTTATTATGCAATTTTGCATAGAAATTTCAGACTCAGATGTACAATTTTTCGTGTTCCATGTTCTACTTCGAGGAAATATAACCTCTTGCTCAAACCTGTCAAAAGCATTTTGGATAAGAGCTCTGTGGTGTGGTATATGACCTAACACTCATAACTATGCACCAGAGGTGAATTTGACAATATGTCACCTGTGTAATGTTCTCAACCGAGCTATTAGTGAAGGTAGAAAAAAATTGAACAGATAGTAAAAGGAGAGATACCTGTGGGATAAAATCCTTACTTGTTCTTATTCAAAACTGTCTTTTATGGCTCCTAACCTATTCTTCTGGATTCAGGATAAAGTTACTTAGTTATAATAGTGGATCCACTTTGACAAGTTTCAAGCAAATATATGGATAAGTAGAGAAATGTATTAGTTAGATACTGAGATTTCCTGCTATAGGATGGCATTTCTCCCTATTTACATTTTTTAAAAAAATTTTCAATAATTTTACAGTTTTATAAGTTTTATTTCACTGCATTGAATCTATAGATTAATGTAGGACACATATACATCTTTATTGTAATACTTCCTATTCAAGACCAAGGCCAATTTGAGACTTAATTATATGTGTTTTGCTAAACATATTAGGCATGCTATATATTTTAAAAATTATTTCTGATTACATTTTCTCATTTCTAGTTGAGATGTGTAGGTTTGTCACGAGCACATATCAAAGGACATTGTATCCAGCAACCTTGTTGAATTGCTTCTTATGAAAATGTTATCCCTAGAATATTTAAGATAATTGTCACATGCTTCAGAAAATCAAGTTATTAATGTCTAAATTTCTAAATCTCTGACTTAAAAAAATCTGTAAAATTTTTATTGAATATTTTTGGCATCGGGAGGAAAGTTAAAATTGTCTGTTTTTCTTTAATTTGTTAATGTGCGAGCTACATTAACACATTTTTAAATGTTAGCTAAAAATCCTTCCATTCTTAACAACAAATAATTCTAAGTAATTATGCCATTCATTTTATACCTTGCTTTATTCTTTTTAGTGCAGATTATTTCCACTTACCATTAGCATTTTTCAAAAACCATTTGTTCTCAATAAAAGCATCTCCTGTGATATTATTTCTTCTTAATATAAATGTGAAAGTTACAATGCGGTATGCTTCAGCCTTCAGCCCACATCCATTTCCCTTTAACAAAACCACAGTAATACTCTTCTCATTAAGCAAAAAAACTCTCAGTTTAGGACATAAACTTCTTTAAAAACCATTTCTTGATCACCAAACAATTGATGAGCATTATTAACAAGCAATTACTCTGGGTCTTAATTTGGGCTCTGCCTCCAAATTATTCCACTGGAGGATGGGAAACTGGTATGTGTGTTTATTCACAGTCTCCAAACAGCAGGTGGGGGTAAATTTCCTTTTGAGATTTTCCCCTGTGAGCATTAACTACCCCACTGTTTTGTGTTACACTGTTGGTGGCTCAAAGGACATTTGTGACTTTGGAACACACAAATAAGAGACCAGGGTAACAGTTGCATCCTTGATGTGCAGGGCTGGAGGTGCCTGGAAGAGTCCAGTCCATAAAGGGGAATTCTCACGACAGCTGATCTGGCGTTGTGCCATATGCGTTATGCTCACGTTGCAGACAGGATTGTCTTTCCCATGAAATTCACTATTTATCACTTCCTTAACTTCTTCTCTCAAAATTTTATTCCATACCTTCTTGTGATTTTTGGTGCTCAGTATACAAGACTAGGTGAAATAAGGAATAAATCATAATGAAATCCATAAACAGTCAGGAAACAAGTTGTTTCACAATAAGGATGATTCTCTGATGGCATCAGGAGTGCCAGGAGGTGCATCACCTTGTTGACAAGTAGACCTTGCGTGGCATTCACACGCCATTCCAGTGTTACCAATTGAACTTGAAATGCAATTCAAAGAGAGGAATGCACAAGGTTTTGTACAAAGCATCATAGTGAGTTTGGGGAACATTATTCTCTATAACCGTTTCTCTATAACCTTTTCTCTGTGCCTTTTCTCTACAACCAAAGACCACTAAGAATTATGTACATTATGAAAATGTAGATCTTTAAAAACACAGGCATTTTATTGAGAGAATGCTATCTGGAGGAGTATGTGATAGAAAACTCCTACTTTCTTTGAACCCAGGGCCTTGTGTTTGACAGGCAAGCACTCTACCAACTGAGCTACATCCCCAGCCCTTGTATTAATTTTCAATGCACTAGTTTTTTTTAATTTTATTGTTTTTATTTTACATACTTCATTTTGATTCATTGTACACATATGGGGTACGAATTTTCATTTCTATGGTTGTGCAAGATATACATTCATATCATTATTATTAATCATACATGTACATAGAGTAATGATGCCTGTCTTATTCCATCATTTTTCATATGACCACGCCCTCCCATAGATGCCCTTCAAAAGATGAATGGATAAAGAAGCTATGATATATATATATATATATATATATATATATATA
>JAJEJO010003230.1:0-12391 GCA_020662805.1 Glaucomys volans
TCAGGCTCTGCCTGCCCTGGGTGGCTCCATGGGGTGCAGAACAGCAGCTCTCAGGCTCTGCCTGCCCTGGGTGACTCCATGGGCAGGCACATGGTGACTCCATTTGTCCAGCAGAGTTTGCTCTGAGTCACTCTATTGGGGTACGGGTGCCAAGGTAGAAAGGCCTCTACACTTTGAACACACACCATCTGCCTGACACCACCACACGCACAAACTGACAGGTGATTTACGTGTGCCAACAGACCAAGCTAAATCAGAAGCACCTGGACACATGGGTATTCTGGATCCCATCGGAACACAGACATGGGAGCCTATCAACCTCACCAGGCAGAACCTGCTCAGGCAAGTCCCATAAAAGGAGAAGCCTTGGATGGTGGCTGGACCCTGGGTCCTGTCACCTGGTCCCTTCTCACAGCCGCTCCCCTCTGTGTTCCAGGGCTTCAGCGAGCGTGTTTTCTCCCCACCCCTCCACGCTGACACCTCGGTCTCATACTTCAAACTCATGTTCTGAAACTGAAACTGCCATCCACCAGAATCCTCCACCTGGGCAGCTCTGTGGAGAAGGCTGGTGGATCCCTTACCTGACCTCCCATAGGGGCTCCTCGGCTGCGTGCCTACCTGCCTCCCCTGGCTCCTGGCCCAGCAGGCACTAACCCTGCGGCCAGCCTACCCTGTCTTAGTCTGTGTGTTCCTTATACACAAATTGTGTGAAGTACAATGTGCCCTGAGTGTCACAGGTATTAGAAGTCCAGATTGGGGTGACCTGGCTGCCGTCACGTGACCCACAGGCACTCCGTGAAGCACAGCTGCTGGAGCGGTGTAGCTGTGAACCCACTGCCATTCCGTGAGTTCTGTCGCTATGGGAAGACACAGGCGTGTCTGGTCTGCTCAAGGCCTGGCTCGCTCACGGCTTGGGGGCTGCCAGCCGTGCCCGGGGCCAAGGCATCATGTCCTGCGCCTCCTGTTGCCACGCACCATCCAGCCTGTCTCTCCAGCCCAGCTGTGGACCAGGCAGATGACCTGGTTTTAATAAGAGTCACGGTTTTCAAATTTAAAGGCTGAGAGTGAAGCAGGACAGGACCAGAGAGGTCAGGGTCCCCCTGCGCATGCCCTCCTGCTTCTTCATGGGTCCCTCATCTGTGGCCATCCTGTAAGTGGCCCTGCCCCTCTCCCTTCTACTTCTTGACATTCATTGCCACACAGCCTAGGAGATTCGCCTTCTATCTGTCCCTCCCTAGGACACAAGCCACCCAGACAGGGACTTCCCGTTGTCCCAGCCATATCCCAGCACTGGTAGAGCCCCTGGCCACACAGCACTATGTCCCTATGTGTGGCATTAACAAAGCCCGTGAATGTGCCTCTGTAGACTGCGGCAGGGTTCTCAGAGCGGGGTCCCCGGACGCGTCAGCACACTTGGGATCTCAGGAGAAGTGCGGCCTCTGCTCCTCCCCCAGCTGCCGATTAGAAGCCAGGTGGACCCGGGAGTCTGGAGTGAACCAGCTCTCCAAGAGCATCCGCTGCAGTTTGAGACTCACTGGCCTGGACAACCTCTAGGGCCTCAGCTGGAAATCTCTGACAACCCTTAGCTGGGAGCAGGCATAAAGGCCGTGCGTGGAAGACAAGGGGGGCTCTGCCGCTCCAAAAGCACCTGGTCCAGGTGAGGTCTGCTCATGAGAGCCAGGAGCCTGGGAGAAGGGCAGCCCCTCAGAGAAGCTCCTCCTCTCCACTGCTGTACCCCTGTCCCCGGCTCAGGCACCTCCCTTGGTGGCTCACCCTGGGGTCCCACCCTCTGCGGGCTTCCAGGGGGCAAAGCAGCAGCAGAACATGGGGCGATGGCAGGAGTGCTCCTTGTCCACTCTCCACCTATAGCCACTGGCCACACGTGGCTCCTGAGCACTGATGGGTGGCCAGTGTGGCCGAGGAGCTGGACTTTATGCATCATTTTGTTTAATGTTTAGGGGCAGAGCCCCGACTCCCGCCCTCGGAGGGTCCAGGGCCCAGGATACGTGACCTTGGAGGGAGGCTCACATGCAGCATTGTTCTCAGACCTGCAAGCATCTTCTAAAGTGGTCAGTTGTCCACATCCAGAGAGGACCAGTCAGCCCCTCCTGCAGCACCCTCCAAGAGCATGGGCCCCCAGGCCACCCGGTCCTGTTCTCAGCTGTCACAAAGCCCCACTGGGCAGTGTGCAGAAGGATGCCTTTGCCTCACAGCTCCAGAGGCTGAGGCCCCAGATCAGGGCACCAGCACACTGGCTCCTAGAGAGGGGTCCACACGCTCTCACCTCATGTGTATGCAGAGACCTGGGCCTTCCCTCCCTGGGCCTCCCCTCCCTGGGTCTCCACTATCTTGACCTCCACTAAGACCAGTGGCCTCCCAGGTACCACCACCTCCACATCAAGAACTGGGGCTTTGACGTGCGGATTTGAGGCTCACTCACACTCAGGCCCTGGGCCTCCCACGAGGCTCTCCCCTGACCTCCACAGGCACTAAAGGAGCAACTCTCTTCTGTCTCTGCACCAGTGGGCGTTGGGGAGAACTCCCTGGTCACAGAAAGGGCAGAGCGATGGCTCCCTGGAGGTGCATGCTGAGCAGGTGCCGGCAGGCCCATCCCACTGCCAGCCTGAGAGGTCAGACTCCCCGTCTGGCACTGGCCGCCAGCATGGCTCTGCCCAGCCGGAGCCCGCCTCCCACAGCCCCACTTCCCCAGCCCCTGCTGACCTGCTTCCCACTTGGCAAGAGGTCTGAAGGAGACTGTGACCTTGGGCAGTGCCTGGCTGAAAACAGCCATCTTGTCGCTCAGTGGCCAGCAGACTCGCCACCTGCTTTCCCTCTGCTGCCTCCACGTGGCCAGTCCCCCAAGCACAAAGCCCCTCTAGGTCAGCCCTGTGCTCAGTTGGGTGAGGGCCTGTGCCCCAGTTTGCAGGCCTTGGTGGGGCCAGGTGGTCAGGGGCAGGGCTTGGGTTGTCCCCATGGGACTGTGCTTGTCCTTCCCTCCATCCAGTCCTTTGTGTGTGAAACGATGGCAGGTCACTTCTCCCGGCCTGGGAGAGTGCCACGGCAGTCACACCGGTCCCTAGGGCAAGCAGTGTGTGTGGGGGGGGGGCTCCTCCCTTGGGCCCAGGAGCCTCAACAAGCTCCAGGACTTCAGCCTTCAAGGCCGCTCCACAGTTCCTCAGGGACCATTTCGTGTTGGCAGAGGACCCTGAAGATTGCCACTCTCTGGTTGGGAAGAGGACGAGGGGGCTTGGCTTGCCCAGGGCGCAGAGTGGAGCTAACTCTGGGAAAGAAAGACGAGGCTGGACAGAAGATGACCTCTGCCCCAGGGCTGAATGGCTCTAACTGAATCATGGGCAGTCCCTAGCTTCCTGGCCCCCCCAGGTTAGAACTGTATCCCTAGGAATCTGGGTGGGACAGATCTGGTGGGTCCAACCAACACCTGCCTACCCCCAGGGCAGTGCCACCAGCAGCCCCCAGACGTCTGGATTCCTTCCAGGCTGTGCTGGGGGCAGGGGCCTGGGCCAGAGTCCATCAGATCCTGGCCTGAGAGCCTGAGCGGCTACTTGTCCCCATTCTGCCTCCTAAGGTAGGGCAGGGAACCGTGAAAATGGCTTTGCAGTCTCTCACCACTACACCTAGCAACGCGATCAAGCCATCCCTGGTTCCTGTGGAGTTGTCCCAGGAGGTCTATCTCTGGAGCTGTCAGAAGCACCCTGGGGACCTCCTCTATTTTCAGTTCTTATGGCTCTCTCGATGACCCTCAGGGGCTTGCCGGGGTCTGCGTGGAGACTTGCTTTCACACTGGGTCCCCGACTGCTACCTTTGAGATGTCAAAGGACGTGCAGGAGGTAGACGCAGGGCTTAGAGATGCGGTATGGGCTTCTCACCATTCACAGAGGAAGCTGAGCTCTGGTGACACGTGTCCACTACAAAGGAGCCTGTGAACGTGCTCCCGCGTTGCCATCAGTGTCCTAATGTGACCTGCCCGTGTGCCCTGGCACCCACAGGGGTGAAGCGGTTTATCCTTCTTCCCACCTAGAGGGTGCTGGGAACTTGTCCAAGGTCACACAGCTAATCAATGCCGCTTTTTCTTTCTTGGTACTGGGGATTGAACCCAGGAACACTGCCCCTGAGCTACATCTCCAGCCTTTACTCTTTCCACCTTGAGGCAGGTCTCCCTAACTTGTTGAGGCTGGCCTTGAACTTGCAATCGTGCCTCAGCCTCCTAAGTCTCTGGGATCACAGTTGTGTGACCTGTGAAGGTTACATGTGTGTGAAAGGGCCAGAGATGGGGAGACCATTACCCACAGACATGAAAGGCATCGGGACAGGACCACATGACAGTGTCCATGACTGTAGTTGGCACCACCCACTAGGTTTGGGGGAGCATATGTCAGTCTTCCAGGAGGCCCTCCCGGGGCCCTGTCAGCCCCCCTGCTAGACCAGCAGCCCCTGAGCTGGAGCAAGGCTGGCTGGGCTCGGTCCCCACATGCCCAGCTGTGGTAAAGATGGCCGCCAGAGCTCAGGCGAGGGCACAGCCCCACACACCAAAGCCCCGACAGCCCTCTGCCAGCTCTGCTCACGTCCCTCTTGACGACAGCAACGTCCGCTGCCTACAAGAGGCTCCAGACCCTCAGCTCTGCATCCCAGGCTGTCCACGTTGCTGCCCTTGGGGACGACACCTTTCCTTCAAATGGAGTCTGCAGACCCCCCTGCCCTTTCCCGGCTGGCCTGCGCTCTGCCTCCAGCACCTCCTGTCAGCCTGCCCAGGGCTGCTGCCAGCACCCTCCCAGCTGGGAAGACCCTTCCCCGGCGCAGCTCCTCCTCCCCAAGGAGAATGTGCCTTTGAACCCCCAGACCAGGACCCGGCTTCCAGGCCCCATCTGCACCAGTCCCATGCTGTGCCGACTCCTCTCAACAAGATCCATCCTGAGCATCTCCAGATGCCACATGGTGCCCCACACGTGGACTGCACCCCTCAAACACTTGAGCTGATTTTGCCCTAGATAGTGCCCAGCCTCCCCCACACTGGGCATGATTACCAGGGCCAGGTGGACATTGCTCACCCTCTGTTCTAGGGCAGAACCCACACGGCACCAGGCAGCAGCTCCACACCCTGCAGTCTGACCCGCTTTTCACAGTATTTCCAGGTTAACTGCTGCCACCGATCTAGCCCACGTGCAGTCACACAGGAGGGCACTTCTGACGACCCTCCCTGCCTCTGGCTGCAGAGCCCCAGTTCCTCCACCACCCTGCAGCAGCCTAGCGAACCTGAGCCCCACTGGCAGAGAGCAGCTTTGATTTCTTGTCCTCTCTGAACTGCTGGCCCTAGGCTCAGAATCAATGACCAAAATAAACATAGCAGCCTAAACCAAGCTCAGACTCAGGGCCGCAAGCCTCAGCTGCCCTTGCAGGGGAATCAGACGAAGCAACGGGCCTGAAGGGAAGACAAGTAGGAAACCACGCATCACGGGAGGTGACCCACAGGGCTGGGAGGACCAGGGGGGCACACAGAGGCCTGGGGAGCAGGCAAGAATAGGGCCAAGTGGGATCCTGAGGGGCCTTGGAACAGGCCTCCCAAGGAGTTCCAGGTCCCCCGAGCCCATAGGCCGCCCCTCCTGGGAGCTCCAGGACCCAGTCCCACCCCGAGGGTCTGTCCTGGAGCCTGTGCTGCAGGAGGATGGGTGCTAAGGGATAGCGAGGGCTGGCTGAAGTTGGGGCTCAGAATCAGAGGGCTCTTGGGCAGGGCAGATGGACAGAGTCGGGGGTCCCTGAGGCAAAATGGCCCAGGAGCTCAGCTCCTGTGCACTGCTTTCCCGAGTGTGGGCGGCTTCGGGGCGGCTCTCCCCACTGGCAACAGAGAAGGTGGTCTCTGCGAGATGCCTCTGGCCTTCACTGCTCCCTCCAGGCTGGGCAGAGGAGATTCTCTGAGGTGTCCACCCTGGAACAGCCAGGGTCACTCAGGATGCCCGTGGCACGCGAGCATCCTGCCACTGCTGGATTAAGAGGCCTGCGGTGACAGGAATCGATGACCCCATCCGCAGCAGATCTGAATGAGTCTGAGGAGCTGGTGTGGGGGAGTGTCAGGGCCGCTCCTTCCAGGGACAGTCTGCCTCCTCCCCGAGGTCAAGCTCACACCCTGCTGCGGCTGCGTGACTCACCCAGCCTCGGCCTCGCCTGCTCTGGTTGGAGGGTTTGTGTCCCCAGATTCACACAGTGGATACTAGGCCCAAGGTGATGGCATCAGGAGTGGCTTGGGAGGATGAGGTCATGAAGGTGGGGCCTCTCCCGTGGGCTCAGGGCCTCAGCAGAGCCTCCACGAGGCCTCAGGGAGCCCCTCGCCTTCCACTGTGAGCACATGGGGTGAAGGCACCTCATCTCCCCAGACACCCATCTGCCAGGGCCAGGACCTCAGGCTTGGAGAACCAGGAGAAACAAATTCCTGCTGTTCAGCCGCCTGGTCCCCACATGCACACTGCTCAGGCATCCCCCAGCTGCAGAGGGAGCGGTCTGCAAGGGGCTGATATGGACACATTAGCACCCCCAATGACGCCCTCGGCTCGACCGAAGGCGAGGTAACCAGTAGAGGCAGGGCTGATGGACGCCACTACCAGGAGCTGGCTTCTAATCATCACACAGGCCCAGGGCACATGGTGGCTTCTCACTGTGACAATGGGTTCGGCTGGTGCCCAACGACCCTCAAGAGCTTCCCTGGCAGAGGGAGACCTAGATAACTGGGAAATCCATGCTTCCCTGGGACATGGGCTCAGCTAGGGCCCACCTGCAGGACACAAGCCATTGCCCTCTGCACCTGCCGCTGCTCCCCTGCTGGACGTGCCCCTCCTGTCTTGCAGAGCTTGTGGCTGTCCCAGCACCCCCTCCGCTGCCCTCCTGGGAGCTGACCCTTGGGGACCCACACCTACTGCACTACTATCTTCATGGCTGACTTCTCCTCCACCTCCACCTCCCTGTGGGGCCTTGGAGAGGGAGAGCTTGTGGCTTTCATCTTTGCGTGAATGACTAATGTGTGTCCAGTGAGCATTTGTTGAACGGTGAGTTTTTTCCTTGGACAACATGTCAGGGAAGTTCTGAAATGAACCAGGGATCGCAGCAAGGACCAGGATTCTCCTTCGGCCTTGCACCTGGTGTGCAACTGCCCTGACAGTGTGGGGTGACACCGCAGAGGCCTCACTTGCATGGAGAAAAGGTACCTCATACATCACCGGTGGGACCGGAGGCTAGTGCACCACACTGGGAAGCAGTGTGCAGATTCCTCAAGACCAGGAATGGAACTACCACGTGACCCAGATGTCCCGTTCTACAGTATCTTCCAGGACACTCAATCTGCACACTGTAGGAGGAGAGCCACGCCAGGCTTGTAGCAGCACAACCACAACAGCTGAGCTATGGAAACAACCCAGGTGCAGTCAACAGACAAATGGATTAAAAAAATACGGTAGGTGCACCCACGGGTACCAGCCATGAAGAAGAAAGTCTGGGCATCTCCCTGGAAAGGGAGGACCGGAGACCATCATGCCAGTGACATGAGCCAGACCGGAAAGTCAAAGTCAAATATCTTCTCTGATCTGCAGAAGCCAATCCAAATACGGGGGGAGCTTAATAAAAAGAAAAAAGCAAAGAGGGAGAGAAAGGGAAAATGAGAGGGGAGGAGGGAATTTCACCAAAACAAAGCAAAAATGGGGAAAGTAGATGAGGGAATGGAGCAGGAAGAAGGGACAGGAAAGGGAGGAGCAGTGGAATGAATGTGATGGAACTCCGTGTGTGCAGCCTGGATGTGGCACAGTGTCCAGCATCAGAGGAGTCTCTTCATCTGCCCAGGCTCCTCCTCAGGGTGCACAGACCCCAGGCTCCCTCCACCCAGGCTCCTCCTCAGGGTGCAGACTCCAGGCTCCCTCCACCCAGGCTCCTCCTCAGGGTGCACAGACTCCAGGCTCCCTCCTCCCAGGCTCCTCCTCAGGGTGCACAGACCCCAGGCTCCCTCCTCCCAGGCTCCTCCTCAGGGTGCACAGACTCCAGGCTCCCTCCACCCAGGCTCCTCCTCAGGGTGCAGACTCCAGGTCCGCCATGGCAATGGAGGCTGGTGCCCCAGACGTCCTGGTAGTTACTGACTAACTTCTCTTCCCCTCTAGCTTTTTTTTTTTTCTTGCCACCCAACCCCACTCCACGAGGCCACAGGTGGACTCTGGAGGCCTGAAATCCAAGAGCAGATATGGGGCAGCCCAGCTGCTCGTACTAAATCAATTCTGGAGGGGAAGCAGGACCCTGGCTAATTAGGAATATGGAAGTCTAGATACTTTGATCACCTCTTAAAAGTAGCTCTAGTGAAATTGCTGTGAAATTTGTAGATATTGAGTTATTGGAAGACAGATGGCCTATGTTAGGGCTCTACCCTATTGGTCCTGTCCCTGTGAATTTTTTACTATTGATAGTATCTTGGGAGAAACAATAGTACTTTTTAAAAAAAGTTTCAGACTTTTTAAAAAATAATTTATTATCTGCCCACCTGCATTTTTTATAACTTTATTTTTATTTACTTATCTTTACGTGGTGCTGAGGATGGAGCCCCATGCCTCACATGTGCGAGGCAAGTGCTCTACCCCTGAGCCACAACCCCAGCCAACAATGGAACTCTGACAGGAGCCAACCTGGAGATATCACTCCCATGCCTAAAAGATGGACACCCTTCGATATGGCATTTGCACACCTGCTAATCTAACCCAAGGAAAGAGAACGTAAGGTATAGATAGGTTTAGCAGAGAAATGTCTAGCACAGCTGAAGACTGAAAACCTCAGTGCAGCACTGAGATATTGATGTCTAAACACTAATCCCTCAACAGAACGGCACACAGCCGGAGAAAACCAAGCATTTGTGTCGTCAGTAAAGATGTTTATATTGCAGTTTTGAATCCCCCATGTGCAGGATTCCTGGGGCACCAGGGAGACAGACCTTCAATGTCTTTGTTCCCAGGACTCCCAGAGAGCCTGCGTCCCACCACTTAGCTGGGAACAGTGTCCCCACCTTAACTCAGGGCCAACACCATCACCCAGCAGTCAGAGTCCCCCAAAGCAGGACTTTCGGATGTGATGGAGGGGGACATGCCAGGCCACAGTGACCTTCCTCCTGGCTTCAGGAAACGTGACTCTGCCATCAGTAGACAGAAAAGGCAATGCTGTCTGGGAAGCAGCGCCTCCTCACCAGGTCAGGAGCTCCTGGAAACCGTCAGTCCTCCTCTGGGAGGATCACATAAGAATGTGTTCAGCCACGACCTCAAGATCCCCAGCTCTTTAACAGTGATGGTCAACCTTGCTCTAGAGCAGACTTGTGTCACACAA
The DNA here is from genome assembly GCA_020662805.1 of Glaucomys volans. Classification (NCBI taxonomy): domain Eukaryota; kingdom Metazoa; phylum Chordata; class Mammalia; order Rodentia; family Sciuridae; genus Glaucomys; species Glaucomys volans. The sequence goes on from JAJEJO010003230.1 coordinate 9,355, forward strand.
GGTATCCTCACTTGGGAACTGCGCATCAGAGGAAGCCCGGCAAGGCTGTGGGGGACTCTCCAGGCTCAGGAGCCCTGGCAAGTGCCGCAGCCAGGAGGCCCAGGGCCATGCAGGGTTCTCAGTCACAACGAGAACCCAAAGACAGTGAGTTTATAGGAACTGGGACCACCCCCAGGAGGGTCTGGGTGGAGTGTTTGGGTGCATCTCTCAGTGGCCACCCTCACTGCTGGGCGTGACCCAGATATCTACTCCAGAGCTGCCCATGAGCTCCCTGTTCGTCCTCTCACCTCCAGTCCCTGGGCATCACAACAAGTACTCAACAACCTCCCTTCCGTAGGGAAAGAGCAGCTGCTGCTGAAGAACAGCACCCCTGTACTCGAGTTTCCCAGAACCACCTCAAGGTCCTGCTGGGAGGACATGGTGTCCCTGAAGCAGCAGCACTGGACACGAAGTCCAGATGCTGGAATCCGCACAGTCACATTCTGAGCTGCCCCTGGTGCTGTGGGCTCTCCTCACACTGGCTTGTTGTCAGCTGGGGACAATGTTAACACTGACACCAAACTGGGGGTGCCCATGGATTTTCCCTGCCCAGCTTTGGTTCTTAGAACCACAGCTCATCATCCAGCTCCTGCATGCAGGATGCCGAATCTCTCCCAACTGCACAATCCCACGTCGACTCTCCATTTCCACTCCTCACTACTCTGAACACTTCAGTGGCAACACCCAAAATTGGTTTTGGCTCTCTAGGCTGTGAAAATGTAACAGCTTGTGAAATCAGAATGTGCGATTTAGAACTCATGCTTCTTGTCTTGGTAATGGATCACAGCCTTTTTACAATGATTTCTTGATTTGTAAAATGTGGTTGATTCACTTAAAAGATGAAAGAACGACGGCAGCTGCACTTCCTGCAAAGCATGTGTAGCCAACGGTCACACGCACGGAAAGGAGCTCGAGGTAGGTGTCCCCATTCAGCTCAAAGCTACTTGGGGGCTCGCTGCAACCCCACAGTCACGGCTCACATCTTCCCAGGTAACCAAGTCAGTGAGGTCAACCAGCACTCAGGCTGCGGGTGCAGCTTTCTGCAAGCCCGCTGATTTTAAGAGTTGGAACCATAAAAATAATCACACCTAATGGGTCGGGTAGAATGCTAGAGGCTAAGCATAGAGAACTGTGCTTGATCCACCCCACAGGGATCCCAGTGAGATGTGACTTTCAACGGGTTTTAGATGAAAATCACCCAGACTCACTCAGCTAGCACAGGGCAGGCTCTAGATGGATCTAGGGCTGAGCAGCCTCGGAGCGGGGCTTCTGCCAGCAGCACTGTTGGCATTCGAGGCCGTGTTAACTGTCTGGGGACGTCGCACTGTAGGTATCAGCAGCCTCCTGGCCTCTGCTCACTCGTAGCTAATGGAATCCCGGAGGTTGAACATCCATAAACTGTCGGCCTGGAGGTCCCAGTGGAACCACTGGTCTAGGACCAGGGACAGGATCCATTCCCTCCTCCAGATCCGCCATGCTCTCCCTCCCCAGGGGGATTCCTCATGCGGTCCCTATTTGTTTTTTCTAACTTTTAAATTTTAAAATGTTAAATTACAATAACACATACTCATGGTAGCAGATGAAACTATATATAGAAACTATTTCATATACTACAAACAAATCTGTACAGGAACGGTGGCCTCTTCTCCTCTCTTCTGTTGCCCTTTCTGCCTGTTCACGGTCGGGTGATAAGATGCCCTTGAAGATTTGCTCTATTTTCTAATCTAAGTACATACGACATTCCTATTGGGTGGTATGGAGACCTCGTGCCTCCTCTGGAATGAGAGTTCACTGGAAAGAGTTTGTGAATGACAGGCATCAGGCGCACAGGGGCCCTGGAGAGCCTTGGACAAGGGACTCTAACCTGCCAGGCCCAGCTTATGACCTCTGGAGGCAGTGAACCCAGTGGCCCATTTGGGCCTTTGGATGGGAAATTAGGTATGAGTTAGAACTGACTCCAGTCTTGCCTTTGGTGGGCCTGAGGAAGGGTCTAACCAGACTTGGATGGCTTCTTCTCTTTCTCCCAGTACAAGACAGGAGGACAAGCCAGGCACAGTGTGCTTGCCCATAACCCCAGAGACTTGGGAGGTGGAGGCAGGAGGACCGCAAGTTCAAAGCTAGCTTCAGCAACTTAGCAAGGTCCTAAGCAACTTATCAAGACCCTGTCTCAAAATAAAAATTTTAAAAAGAGTTGAGAATGTAGCTCAGTGGTAAAATGACCCTGGGTTCAATCCCCAGTGCCAAAACAAAACAACAAAAGAACTGTCAGCCATAAGTTTCTGGGAGTGACACTCAGCTTCCTCCTGCCAGGCAAGTCCCAGGGGAAGGAGGCTGTGGGCACGTGTGCCTGGTCCTCTTATCAAGAGGTTGCCTGTGACTCCACCACTCCTGCTGGCCCAGTGACACAGTCCCAGGGAAGAGGAGGGCTCTGGGGAAAACGCTCCCTTCTTGAAAGGGCCCACACCCAGACACTCCCACAGGCCCATGAGGCGTCTTCCCTCTAGGCTGAAAGGCCTCTGGAGGACAGAACGTGCTGGAGAACAGCTGAGGGTAGGAAAAGTGCTCTGGAAGACAGGGTGTCCTGCTGAACAGGGAAGAGTGCGTCCCTTCAGGGAGGACTGGGTGCCAACTCCCACCTTGGAGCAGATTCTTCCCAGGAAGGCTCCAGATCGTTCTCTGCAGCCAGGTCCTAATGCACACTTTAAAAATGTATCTATTTTTCCCTGGAGGGAAGATCCTGTTTGCCTCAGTTGGGGGCCCTCTGCAGTAACTTATTAGCCTTTGGGAGTGACAGCCTGCTTCTGCATTTTGGGTGCGCTGTGTACAATCACAGCCTCGGGTGGGAGGGGACTTAGTGAGCCATTTTCCCTTATCTTTCCAAGGGCAGCACCCAGCACAGCGGACCTGATTCATAAGCACGGGTCAATCACTGCTGGAATGAATGAAGAAAAGAAAAGAAACGAAAAGAAAAGAAAGAAAAAGGAAGGAAGGAAGGAAG
>JAJEJO010003230.1:14860-181433 GCA_020662805.1 Glaucomys volans
GCCCGGAACCAGGCGGGGCTTCCCGGGTCGGCGTTATGAATGGAGGTCTCCGCGCCAGGAGGCTCCGCTCCCGCCCCGCGGCGCGAGGTGGTGCGGGCGCGCAGGGGAAGGGCTGGCGCGGCGGGCTCTGCCCACGGAAGTCCCGGCGGGCATGAGACCCACGCGAATTCGGAAACCGTTTGTTTAGAAACGTAGCGCCGATTGACGCGGCGCCTCTCCGCTCGGGTTCTCCGGGGCTCCAAACAAAGACCGAGGCCCGCGCCGACTGGAGAGGAGCGGGCCTGAGCATCTGCCAGTGCGCGGCGAGCGCGGCGCCCGTGCGGCCATCATCGGAGGAGGCGGCAGCCTCGGGGACGCGAACGGCCCACCCGAGGGGCACAGCGCTGCGCCCCGAAGGGACTCAGAACCTCTGAAGTCAGGACTCCCGGGGGACCCGGCGCCCCGCCCCAGCAGCTCGCTTAAGCTGCCCTTGTCTGGGACTCTGGTCCGAGGAGTAATAAAGGCATGATGAGAACCCAGAGGGATCCTAGTAAATGCGGGCGCCGCGGTTTCCATGCGTCTGCAGTCCGGCTTTGCCCCGCTGGGCAGCGTGCTTCTGTCTCAGGGTTGAGGAGTAGGCCGACCTGATGCCAGATGGACACCACACCGGGCTCAGCGACCTGGCTCAGCAAGCGCCAGACATCAGTATCCCCAGGTGGGAGACAGTGACCACCCGCCCTAATCTGCCTTCTGTGATTGGGCGACCCTGCCTGCAGTGCTTTGATAAGCCCAGGGGAAAGTGGCCACGGAACCCAGGGTCACCAGAGGGCAACTGAAGGACTTCAAAGCGCCCTTTTGGTGACTCTAGCAGGGCTTCACTCACCCAGCCCAGCTCTTGGTGACCACAGGGGAAGTCACGCCTCCTGCACCTGCTCTGTTTTGTCACCTTCCTGCTCAGGAGCTTACAGTAAGCCCCGCCTTCCCTCAGGCTGAGCCTGGATTTGTCTCCCAGGAGGAGGATGCTTATCTAACACTTCAGATTCCCACACGGCATCCTCCCTGCCCTCAGTGCGCCCCACTTCCACGACCTGAGCCAGCTCTGCACTGCACCTGGCAAGGGCTTTGCCCCTTGGAAGGACTGCCATGCTACCATAGTGCCCTCCTGTCTGACTGACTACTAACGATTACCAACATCATTTACTAAAGACCCACTTTTCTGTCCCAACTGCCATGAACCGTAAGTGTAGAGAGAGGGCATTTTGTTTCTCTGAACTTTGGTTTTCTCCCATTATAAAATGCAGGGATAGAACTTTAAGTTTTCTTCTGGTTCCAGAGTCTGTGCAGGAGGAGGCAGCAGTCCTCGCCTGGCTCAGTTCTTCACCCCCTGGAGTGAGGCCACAGGGAAAGGGCGTGGCGTGGGGTGCTGGTGGTTAAGAATGAAACATCCGGGATGGGATACTAGCTCAGTGGTACAGCTCTTACTTTGCACGTGTGAGGCACTGGGTTCGATCCTCAGCACCACATAAAAATAAACAAAAATAAAAATAAAGGCATTGTGTCCAACTACGACTAGAAATATTTTTTAAAAAAAGAATGAAACATCCCACAGGGTGCAGTGTCATAGGACTGTAATCCCAGCAGCTCAGGAGGCTGAGGCAGGAGGAATGTGAGTTCAAAGCCAGACTCAGCAATGGTGAGGTGCTAAGCAACTCAGCGAGAACCTGTCTCAAAAAATAAAATACAGGGGATGTTGCTCAGTGGTCAAGTGCCCCTGAGTTCAATCCTCGGTACTCCCTCCCCCCACAAAAAAAGAATGAAACTTCCCACCTTGGCTGTACCTGTCATCCCAGCTGCTCTGGAGGCTGAAGCAGGAGGATCTCAAGTTCAAGGCCAGACTGGGCAACTCAGAGAGACTCTGTCTCAAAAAAGAATGAAACATCTTTTTTTAAAAAAGTAGTTTTCATAAAGAAATTTGGTGCAGGTGCTGCATGACACTTGCCAGGTCCCAGGTACACCAGTGAAGCCAGGGCTGCGTCCGGGAGGCAGGTGGCCATACTGTGTGTGACACTGGGCAGCAGAAACTGCCTTTTCTTCATACCCTACTTCCACCTCACACCTGGGAAGTAGGCATCGCCACTTCCTCAGTGCTGGGGTGTGCGTGTCCTTCGTCACATTGCTGCTGGAAACCGCCAGTCTTCCCTCTGCCTTTGCGTGGTGGCTGCTTGGTGAGCTGATGGTGCGCCCTACCAGCACCCAGAGTCGTGGAATGTGCATCGGTGGCCAGCACTCCAGCTCTCTGCCGTCAGCAGGGACACTGCTGGGAGTCACCTCTGCTAATGTCCTCCAGCCTGGCTTTTACCCTAAGTGTCCGGAAACCCTCAAGAGACACACTCCAGTTACTTCTCTAGAACAAACACAGCTCAGTTAAATAATTTAACTCCAGCTGACACAGCAAGCCAGAAATAAAAGTCAATCTGTGTAGCCTTCCGGGCCCTTGAACTTCAGGGATAGGTAGAATGGAGTTGAAGGCTTATCAGCTAAAAATAGACGCTGCAATCTGGAATACAGGAATCTCTAAAACAAATTTTAAATGGAAGTTTATGGTATTTTTTTAGTTGAGTATTTTGGACATTTTATGGTGTCGTTTGGGGTTTAGGTTTCGTTTGCCAAAGTGCAGGAAGATTTGGGGAGATTACTAGGAATCTGCCGCTCAGGAACCATGTGGCCCACAGCAGATTGATGGGAAGCAAGTGAGTGGCCCGGGTGGCAAGAGCACCGGAGTCCCACTCCCGGGATGGGCCTCTGCACAGGGAGGGCAGACAGGCCTCAGAGCCAGGCTGCCTCCAGGGAGTCCCACTGGCGTTTCTGAGAGCAGCACACGCCCCTCCATCCTGAGGATGATTTCCTGTTCTTACTCCTCCCCGTCTAAAACAAGCTGGGTGGGGTTGGCCCCTCTGCCTGTGGAGACAGTTAGGGGACGTGACTTATGGACACTCCGTGACCTCTGGAGCTCGCAGGGCCCACCCTGCAGGGACTGATCTGCATTTTCCCTCTTTGTTCTTGGGTGCTGCTCTCTGCCCACAGCGGGGCCTTTCCCTCTGTTAGGCTTCGCCTCCCTTTGCTACTCACAGCCTCCAGCGCTGACGGCCACTGGAGTCCCTCTGGTGGGCTCCCTGCTCCCTGCCAGCCTGTTGTCTGAACTCCACACTGTGACAGGGTTCCGGTCCCAGCAGTGCCCGAGGCAGCAGCCACTCCCACAAGGTGTGCGAACCATGGGGAGCACACAGCAGAGGGGCAGGAGCTGTGGGCCCTGGCCTGGAAGTGCTTTCCGACTCCCAAGCCTGTTTGGCCATCTCCCCTGAAGACTGAGGGCCTCTGCAGCCGGCTCACACCACCTCCTGGCAGGCCGTCTTCAGCATGACCAGTGCTGACAACCGACCACACAGAGCCCTGTCACCAGAAGCACTGAGATGGGGGCCTCACTGCCTGAGTGGAGTCTGTGGTCTCCTAACACTGGCCACATCTGACCGACTGCCCCCAGAGCCCTTGGGTGTGGGTGGGAATCCCCCACCTCCTGGGTCCTGCTGCAAGGTGGGAGGGAAGTGGGTTTGGGAGCTGGACCACATGGTTGGACCACCGGCCCTCCTGCTCACTGGTGGGAAGGCTTTGCACTTAGCCTGTCAGAGACTTGGGTTCCTCAGCCACAAAATAAAACTCAGTGTACAGCTCCATGAGATGGGACAATTCAACAGCAACGCAGGCAAAACGTGGGGCGGTGGATGCGTGGGCTGCTCCACAGATGCCAACCATGGCTGCCTCTGAATTCCCAAACCCACACTCAGCCTTTGACATGGGTACAGTCCCAGGGCTGGTTCTCAACAGACACTTGTGAATAATGAGCGCCAGGGACTCTTTGCTGGAGTGTGAGATACGGCTGGTGCAGTGGGAAGCAACACCTGCCTGAGTGGGTGGGAAGGGCGGATGGCAGGACCAGGAGAACCCGCCTGTCAGGAAGCGGCCCAGCACCCAGGGAAAACCCAGCCTGCACTCCAGGTCGTGGTCAGACGAGACAGCCGAAGCCATGGACTTGAGAACAAAGGAAGAGAGGAGATCAAATATGTATGCCATCTATAGATTGAGGCTGAGAGCATTGATTTTTGCAGTTTTTAGTGAGAGGAACTTAAGAAATCATGACCAGCTAGGACTGGGGCTGTGGCTTGGTGGTGGAGCACTTGCCTGCATGTGTGAGGCCCTGGGTTCAATTCTCAGCACCACATATAAATAAATAAATTAAATAAAGGCTCATCAAAACTAAAAAAAAGAAAATGATAAGCAACTAATAACTGTACACCTTTTATTCATAAGTCACAGCATCACATTTTATATATTAATCAAAATAGTCTCAATATGTCTTTATTTCCAATAATTTCTCAAGATCTATTTCAAAGGAGCACCCATTGCAAAGGAACAATGACCAAGCTCGTAGTGAAACCAGAATTCCCTGCTTCTGCTAGCAAGGGTCGGGGTCTGCGTGACCTGCTAGCCTCTGCAGCGGAGAAGTGTCATAGCTCTCAATGGCGGGCCTGCCCTTGGGGCTGCACAGACCCCAGAAGCCCACTGCCAACCTCTTCTTTCTGGGTTCTTGAAAAATCTACAACCTAGACACAGTGAAGGCAAGAAGATGAGATTTATTCATGAATAGAAAGAGGACTTTCATGGAAGGGCAGGAGCTGAGAGCAGGTTCCTGCCGTGCGTGCTGCTCTGGGGGCTTCCACAGCACCTGGGCCAACGCTGTGGGTCCGGATTCATGCTGAGCAGGTTTGGAAAGTGGGGAGGCTCTTGCCGACCTGGAATCTGAATGGAAGTTCAGCTCTCCCCACTACCTGCCCTGGCCCCTTCCTGCAATCCCAGCTTCCCTGGAGACTGAGGTTGGCGGATCTGGGATGCTCCAAGTTCAGCACTGCAGCGCTGTGTACAGGGGTGTGGCAGCCGCCCAGTCTGGGATGCCGTGGGGTGACAGGCAGGCAGGACCCCGCTCACCTGTGGTCCAGCCTGCCTGGGCCACTGCTCCACCACTTCTTTTCCAGGGGGATAGGTGGGCACAGCCCGGTGGTCGGGGGACATGTCAACAGTAGAACTGGGATAAAGAAGACAGGCAAGTCTTGGCTTTTGACTCCCAATTAGATTTTGAATTTATGGTAAAGACAATATTTTAAGGAATGACTAATTTTCAAAAAAACTGAGTTAAGAACTTTTTTCAGTTGTCAATGGACTTTATTTTTTATTTGTTTATATGTGGTGCTGAGAATCAAACCCAGTGCCTCACATGCTAGGCAAGCACCCTACCACTCTGGCCCAAAAACTGAGTTTTGAGTATGTAAGGATTCTGAGCTTGAAATAACCCGGTACGTAATTCACGTCATAAACATGTCTTAGGAGACAATATGATCAGTTGGAAGCAACAACCAAACAAATGGAACCTCCTGGGAAAAGAGAAGACAGAGACAGAAGGACCAGCGAGCTGAGATGCCATGTGTCGCTGAGAAGGGCCCTGTGGGAAGGGATGTGGCTGAGACCCTGGCACAGGCTGGGGAGCCGAGAGCTGAGAGGCTCAGGGCCTTCCTCCCGGGTGCAGCCTGTGGAGGACCCGATGGGCTCGGAGGGTGCAGGCTGAGGTGGTGCACACAGGGCCCTGGCGAGGTCCCTCCGCTCCCCACGTGTGCACCAGAGCCCAGGATGCTGTCACGTGTGGCTCAGACATAGCCCAGAAATGTGGCTGCCCAGAGTGGCCTTCTGCTGGATCTACAGGAGCCCAGGACTGGAGGAAGCTATCTCAGCAGATGCCCACGGTGACAGGAGCCCAGTCCTGCCCCGTTGCACACACTCTCTCTGCAGAAAACGCTCCAAATGGGATTTCCCCCTGGGAGGAGCAGAGGGAGGGGAGGGGATTCCCTGGACCACAGCTGAACCTCATGAACTCCCATCACGCAGCTAAGTCCACTTACAGCGGCAGTCGAAGTCGTGTTCCTGGTCAGTGGCGTGGGATTCGCTCGTTCAGTTCTGCCCCTGTTTAACCAGCACGATGGCAGCTGGGATCAGGAGGGGAGAAAGGGATGGAGCTCAGGAAGGGGCTGTTCAGGTTTGTCTGCCATGAGGCGGAGGAGCTGAGGTGGGACCCAGGCCTCTGCTTCACATCATCAGAAGAAATTTGTGTGCCTGCTCTCAGGGACTCGCGGGCAGGAGGCAGACAGGATTCCGCCTCCACAGTCTCGCAGAGCATGTGAGGAGGCAGCAACTTAGAAGGGTCATGGACACCACTGAGGCATTCTCGAACCTTGAAATCTAGATGTTTGAGGTTCACGTTGGTGATTCACATCTGGTGAAAGCCCGAAGCCCTTCGCAGAGCTTTGGTGATCTCACAGGGGGCCCACAGTCCCACCTCTGCCCGTGGCCATCTGCTGCAGCCAAAGCCTGCCCTGCGCCCACACCCGCTGGACGAGGGGCACAGCTCCTCCTGACTCCTCAGTGCCCGTGCCCTTCCTCTGACTCAGCCTCCAGCCTCACCTGGGCACTAGCCCAGGGCTGCGCCCGCTGGTCTGGCTGAGCGTCCGCTCCTGGCCACTCACCTCTGACTTTCCGTGCAGCTCAAAGGGCAACTGCTGGTGCTGCGGCCAGCCTCCTCCCACCCTCCCTGACTCCCCAGCCCAGCAGAGTGGAAAGACGGCAAGAGGACCGAACGCCTGGGACCGAGCCGCGGACGGCACATGCGCGGGATTGTGGTGAAGGGGAGGACAGTGGACCCTCGCAGCCACCCCAGGAAGCCAGGCGGGACACCAGGTCAGGAGGGAGGCAGAGCGGAAGTGCCAATGGCTCGGCTCAGGAGAGAGGACAGAGGGGCTGCAGCAGAGGAGAAGCAGGTCGCGCCCGCAGGTTGGCCCAGTGGCAAGAAGAGGACCAAAGCATCGAGGTTCCCATCTTCGATTAAAAGGCACAGATCGCCGTTTGAAATATAAAGTGAGCCGAAGAGGTGAGAATGGGAGTAGGGACAGATGTGCCACTGATAAGAGGAGCCTGGAGGCCTCGTCGGGCAGAGTCCACTCGGATCTGGAGACACTACCACACAGAGAGGGGGTGCATTGCCCTTAGAGACGGATAAACCCACGAAAATCAGTGATCCTCAGTGTGCATGCTGGGCGAGCTAACAGAACCTCAATGTGCATGACGAGAAAGTGAAAAGAATTTAAAAGCAAAGAGATCCACAATACAACTAGAAACTCACACTCCCCTTCAATGGCTAAACAAATAGGTGAGAAATCAGTGAGGATATAAAAACCAAACAATGCTCTCCACCCGCCTGATCTAACCAATCCATAGGACCTCCATCCAACAGGAGCAGAATGCAGTCTGTCCACTGCACACAGAACACAGACAAAAACCACCATAGTTTGGACCACAAAATGAATCTCAAAATATAAAAGTATTCAAAGTCATACAAACTATGTTCTCTGATCAAAGAAAATTTAATTTAGAAGTCAATAACAGAAAGACATCTGAAACATTCCAAACACTTGGAAAGGACATAATGTGCTTCTAAAAAGGCCAGAGGTCAGAGAAAAATCAAAAGGAATATTAGAAAAATATTTTGAACTGAATGAAAGTAAAAATACATGTCAAAATTGTGGGAAGCCAGGCACAGTGGCACACACCTATGATCCCAGCTACTCAGGAGAGGTGGAGGCAGGAGGCTCGAAAGTCAGAGGCCAGCCTTTGCAACGAAGTGATACCCTATCTCAGAGTAAAATTTTTTGAAGGGTTGGGGCTCTAGCCCAGGGGTAGAGAACCTGCCCATCATGTGCGAAGCCCTGGGTGCAACACTCAGTTACCTCCCACATCAAAATTGTGAGATGTAACCTAAGGAGGAATCAGGGATTGCAGGGAAAGGCATAGCTCCAAATGCCTCCATTGGAAAAGAAGAAACACTTGGAACAACAGCAACTCAGGCCAAATCTAAGCTTCCACCTTAAGAAACCAGAAAGAAAAGAGCAAATGATAACCAAAGTAAGCAGAAGGAAGCCAATAGTGAAAACAGAGGAGATGCCAGTGACATAGAAGACAGGGAGAGAGAGGGAATCAGCAGGCCCAAAACGAGGCTGGGAGACGGGAGAATCGACAAAATGCTGGCCAGGCTTGTCAGCAAAAGGGAGGCTTTTGCTGACACGAATGACTTCGGCAGGAGTCCAAGAACATTGCCGCACATCCCTCATCACCACATGCAGAGAGCATGGAGAACAATGTAAGCCAAATGGATAAATTCCCTTAAAAAACCTAGACTACTGAAGAAAACTCCAGAAGTAGAGAACTGGAGCGGTCCCTGTCTGCTGAACACCATGAGCAGAGAGGAGAGACACCTCCCCACAAGGACATTACAGGCCCCGAGCTAAGCGGAAGCCCAGTCTCCCACACACGGGTCCTGAGACCATCAGGGAGCAGCACTGCTCCACTCAGTCTCAAGGGCCAGCATGACCCTGGCGCCAATTCGGAATGAAGGCTGGGTGAGGAGAGGAGGTGGAGACCTCTGCAATGCAAGGCCCTGCGTGTGTGAAAGGGAAGGTTCCCCAAAACACAAGCCTATCTCAACGTTAGAAATCAGTCACTCCAATTCCCCCTGCTGAAACTCCGAAACAGCCACAACAAAGCCTCCGTTGCAATCAGTGGAAAAGCAGCAGTTGGTAAAAATTTAAAGTCCACTCAATTAAAAACTCTCCGGCCGAAGAGCCGCGCAGTGGCCAGCCTGCAGTGGCCAGCCTGCAGTGGCCAGCCTGCAGTGGCCAGCCTGCAGAAGCTCTGTGAAGGAAGCCCGTTGCCTGCAGCACTCAGGGGCGAACACGGAGCCGGCAGGAGCACCTTCCACCACTGCCCGCCAGTGCTTCTCTCGTGGTCCCAGTTAGCACAATAAACCAGGTAAGTAAAGACATTCAAGTTGGAAAGGAAAAAGTAAGACTTTATTTGAATGTAACAGGATCAAAACCAATTGAAAACCTATAGTAGAGAACCTACTGAAAAGCTGCAGGAACTCGTGAGTGAGTTTAGCCACGGTCAAGATACGAAAATTAACTGTGCTGCTGCCAGATGTGGTGGCGCACACCTGTAATCCAGATCTCCCACAGGCTGAGGCAGGAGGATGGAAAGTTCCAGGCAAGCCTGGGAAACTTAGAGAGATTCTGTGTCAAATAAAAAATGAAAAGATTTTAAAAAGAGCCGAGAGCCAGGGCGGGTGGCCTGTGCCTATAATCCCAGAAGCTCAGGAGGCTGAGGCAGGAAGGTCACAAGTTCAAAGCCAGCCTCACCAATGGCAAGGTGCTAAGCAATTCAGTGAGACCTGTTTCTAAATAAAACACAAAACAGGGCTGTGGTTCAGTTGTCAAGAGCCCCTGAGTTCAACCTCCAGTACTAAAAGAAAAAGAAAAAGATAACTATTTCTGTACACAACAATGAAAAATTGTATACAAAATTTATATGCCATTATAGAACCATCAGCCAACCAAATATTTAGGGAAAATGTTTACAAAATCTGTACAAAACCTATACACCAAAAACTATAAACAGTCCTGACGTAAATTAAAGAATAACTAAACAAATTGAAAGATGTTCTGTATTCATAGACTGGAAAACTCCAATTTCCCCAAATCGGTCTAGAAGTTCAATAAAATCCCAATCAGAATCCCTGCAGGGTGTTTTACAAACTGATTCTAAAGTGTATCTGGAAATGTAAAGGCCCTGGAGGAGCCAAGGAGTTCTGAATTTCAAGACCTGCTATAAACCCACAGTGACCGAGACCAAGACGCAGCTTGAAAAGACACAGGGGTGATGACCAGACTCGATCTGCACAGGTGACCGGTCATTCCTCACACGGCCCGAAGGCAAGGCAATGGAGAGAGGCACTCACCAAGCCTTTACCTGTGGGTGGCTCAGTGACCAGGGGCATGTGCAGCTCTGGCCTGAGATGCCAGAGGTCTCCAGTGAGCACAAAAGACCCCGCTGGACAGAGCCGGCCTCCTTGGGCAGAGCCTTCGCTGGGGCCTCCGGTCCCCCCAAGTGCTTGACCAATGTTTTCTAAGCGGAAAGCAGCAGGAAGATCTGGGACTCAGGAGCTGGAGGATCAAAGGCCATGGATATGATCACCCAGTGCAGATGGCAGAAGGACCCTGGCAGGGACGGTGACAGTGTGTAGGTGAGCTGCCTGTTGCTGCCGGTGGCCGCCTGAGCCCACCCTGTGGGTGCCATGGCATAGTGGGTGAGGGGGCCTGACCCTAGTCAGAGGGAGCAGCCCGAGCTGCTGTCATCTGCCCTCACTGTGCACCCTTCCTGGGGACCTCAGAGCCTTCGAGGGGCGCAGGACAGTCCTCCCTTGTCTCCGGTCAGGAGCCAGGCAGAGCCCTCGCCTTTCCACACCGACTCCTCGCTAGGGAGGCAGTCCACAGGTGGGGCTAGCCCTCACAGACATGGGCGCAGGGGCACCCACCGTCCCTGCATTGGCCTCTGCAGTCAGCCTCCAGTCCTGCGGAAAGCTCACAGGGTCTCTGCCCACGTTTCCTTGCTGCTGTTTAAGCAAGGCCCGGGACTGGTGCGTTGCTGATTCTGGAATTCACAGCTCTGACCAGGGCTTCGGCAGGCTGCAGGTGGACGACCATGCAGATCCTGCGACCCTGCTCAGAGCCCGGCTCCTGCGCCCCCAGCGCCTCCCATGCCAGAGGGCTCTCGGGGCCCTGCTTCCCGTTCCCAGGAAAGGGGTGGGTTCCTGTTAGGTGACGGTAAATGAAGAACCCACTGAGTGACCCGTGACTCTTTATCCTAAAGGACACCCCGTATGATTCCACTTCCTTGTTTCCTGAGTGTTCAGACATGAGGCTTCAAACGAGCTCAGCAACGGTTGATGGGACGCTGGCTGCAGGCCAGTCCAGAGCCCGGCACTGGAGATCCCGGGGCAAAGCACTGCTCCCACCAGGCCTGGCCGGCCTCCACAGCAGCAGCTGAGTAAAGCGAGGGGCGGCAGTGCGGTGGGCTCTTCCTGGCCAGGCCGGGGGGGCCAGCAGAGGCCACCCACAGAGCCCAGGGCACCTGGAACCTCGTTGTCCCAGCCCAGACCTAGATCACCTGCAGGCTACAAGCACCTCCACGTGCCTTTCAGGGCTGTGGTTGAATCAGGGACACAAAGGCCTCCAGAGCCACCAACTGGGCCACCTCTGTAGGAAGGTGCCACAGGCCTGTGATGGAGCTGGTGTGTGTGGGGGGGGGGCAGAGCACCTCCCAGCACTGGGGGCCACAGTGCTTGGAAGGTGTTGCCTGGGGAGGGTCCCTTCTACTTCATGGGGCGGGGGAGCTGCCCCTGGACTGAGGAAGCAGTGATGACACTGTCCAGCCAGCTGCTCTGCCGTGGGTCCTGGGTGGGTCCTGGGTGCATCCTGGGTGGGTCCCCGCTCTTGCACTGCATTCCCCACCCCACATCCCTGGCCCCACAGCTCAGGAAGGGAGGTCAGTGGCCCTGGCAGGGCCGGGCATGGGCCACACTCCAGGGGGACCTTCAGTCCTGGGTGGGAGAGTGACCAGACTGAGGCCCTCAACATGAACGCTGGCCTTACTCCCCAGAAGCTGGAAAACAAGTGCACAAGTCGTGGCCGAGACAGAAGGGGAGAGAGAGGGACTGAGACAGAGACCAAGCCGGGGAAAGAGGAGACACTGAGCCAGACAGGGAAGGGACACGGAAGGCAGAGACCCAGCGGGAACGGGGCGGGGGCGGAGCAGCCGGCCCTCCTGGGGCGGTCGCTCTGTCCTGCCGCATCACGGCCACCGCCCAGCTCCGCGCTAGAACCGGCTGCGCGCGAGGAACACACGATGCCGCCTCGCTGACCTGCTTACGCGGCCGAGGGCTGCAGCTCTATTTATAGCCCGTCTGCCGGCGACAGGGACAGCGCTGCGGAGCCGCTGCGTCTGCTCGCGGGAGCGGCCCTCTGCTGAGCCGGCTTCCCTGGGAGGCTGGCCACGCGGACGCGGGCGGCAGGACCCCGGCGGACGCTTCGGGCAGCGCAGGGGAACTTGGCCACGCGCCGGCCTCGCCCTCCTGCTCGCTGGCGGCGCCCTGCAGGTCACTTTGCAGTCGCCCCTTTCGGAGATCCTCCTAAGCGACTGCATCGTGTTCCACTGAAACTGCCACCGAAGCCAGACCTTCGAGGAAAGAGACTTCAAGAGAAAGGCGTGCGGCCACACAGCCGGTGTCCAGAGAGAAGGCAGCGCGCACCGCGGGCGCCCAGGACCACGTGGAGGCGGCTGGCCCTGCCAGGAGGCGGCCTTTCCATTTGGAGGGGACCCTAGCCTGGCCTTCCGTTCTGTGAACAGCATCCTTCAACCTGAAGACGGCTCAGGGGCTTTTAAAGGGAAAAAACGTGCAGACACCCCCAGATAAGCTGCAATGCTTTCATTACACTACTCTAAAAATATGTGTGCAAGACAAACTCCGAAGTCCTTGGCCCTGAGGTTCATATACAACAAACTAAAACGAATTGAGTGTTGAATTTTATGTGTCAGCCTAATGTGCCATTGCACCAGTAATTGGTCAAACACCAATCTAAGCAGCGGGGAGGTGATGAGAGCAGCACTTAGGTCAGCACTGTGACCAAAGCTGGCAGCCTCTGCAGTGTGGTGAGCCTTGTCCAATCAGTTGAAGACCTTAAGAGGAAAATCCACTGAGTTCCTCTCCACATTAAGAAATTCTGCTGTGGATGGCCTTCCCACCTCAGCTGCCACTCCAACCATCCTGGGGCACCAGCCTGCCTGCCCTGCAGATTTGGGACTTTCCCATCTCCGTAATCATGTGAGCCAGTTCTGTAAAATCATAGTCTCTCTCTTTCTCTCTTTCTCTCTCTCTCTCTCTCTCTCTCGTGTGTGTGTGTGTGTGTGTGTGTGTGTGTGTGTGTGTGTGATTGAATGAGCACCTCTAATGTGATCTGACAGAAACTGCTAGTTCTGTGGAGCGGCTGATACTAGGTTTCATAGAGGAAAGAGGGCTTCCCAGGGCTGCTTTGATCTTTTATCTGTTTCCGCATTTTATTTTTGAAATGCTAATGCCAAGTGTGTTCACATAAGCACATTGTACAGAACAATATAAATGATTTTAAGCTGTTTTGTAAGTCCTGGAAAATTATATTCACACTTAATTTAAAATTTTACTAATAATTCAGTTGAGAATTCCATAAAGCTGTATTGTTCGCTGGAGACTAAGATGAGCATTGGGACATTACTTAAATCCAGATTAAACATCATCTGACTCAAACTATTGCTGGAACTGGGAGGGCCAGCGTTCTCCCTGGGAACAGCCTGGGCTGGTGTGTTCGAGCATGGGATGCTCGTGTGGCCCCAATCCTGCCCGCCTCTTTGTGCACGGCTGCCTCCGCTCCTCCCCTGCATCGAGCTGCCCTGCACCCTTCGTTTGTGCAGTCCGAGGACACTGAGAATTCCCACCAGTCCTCACGCTTAAGCTGGCCCACCAAATAATCCAGAACGTACTTTCAAAAACAATATTGGCAAAACGAAAACACAACATATTTAAAACACTCATGCTCTTTGCTTGTGAAGAGCTCTTAAATCTTAGTGAAGAGAGATGAATGATTTTATCAGTGGAGAAAGGACAGGACTAGGTAGGCTACAGAGAACGAAGTAGGAGTTGTCCTACAAACATGCAAAGACTCTTGCTTAACCATAACAAGGGGAAGGAACCTGTCTTCACACGCAGGAAAACCAAAATAAACCCTGAAGCTTCCTTTGCTCTGAATTGACATAACGACTGTAATGTAAAACGCTGCAGGGCTGCACCTGTCAGATGTCAGAGGGTGCTTGGCCTCGAGGCCCTGCCCGCCCAGCTCCCCGCGGCAGGCAGCAGCTGGCACTGGGGTTGCCCTGCAGTCCCACCCTTGCCTGGGCTGCCTACCACCCACAGTCCAACCTCCTGGGGCTCCCTCCCTGGTGGCTGGGCACAGGACACGCCTGTGGGGAAGGCAAGGGGGATGACAGCTCCCCACCCTCCCCTGTAGCTAGCCTGCCATTGGTCTCTTCGTTGGCCTGTCATCACCAGCCATTGGCTGATCCCTAGTCCACCAAAATTCAATTTTCAACAATTGGCCCTACCATTGTTTTGCCCGCAAAGTTGCTTAAAAGAAGGTCCCCGGCCATGTTTCCTTCCTCTTTTTTCGTTTTTCCCTTTTCTCTTCAGGGCAGACACTGTTTGTCTGTCCAATAAAATCTCTTGTGTGAGTTCTGGTGTCCGCAGTGGTTTTTCTGGGCACTTTTCACCCTTCATTGGCGCCCAACGTGGGGTTGGGCTCTTCCACTGCCACTTAGGCGAGTGGAATCCCATCCAACACACCAGACCACCCCCCACTGCACCGGACGCTGGTCTCACCTTCCATTTGCCTGGACACTTGACTCCACGTCCGCCACCAGCTTCAGATGGGTGAGTTTCCCCTAGGTTGACTTAAACACCCCTCTGCTACCTGAGATGCGACCACTGATGGCCAGCGCCCTCGAGGTAGCTGAGGAGTGGGGGTTCCCCCAGCCACGACTTTTACAGTTACAGCTGCCCCCTTAGTTGACCTTATCTGACGGGTGGGTCCCCGATCTTTATGATGGAGACTCCCAAAGAGACACTAATAAGCTCCTAAATTTTTTGGCTGACAGAGCGTATAGGGGTCTCTCCAGCAAAGGGACAGGTTTCCCAATCTCAGGTTATTCACTTAGGAGTTAGCCTCCCACCTGGATTTAAGGCCATCACTGTAGAGAGAAAAGCACCATTGCAGAACACGGAACAACAAAGAAGCTGAGGAGGCTAAAAGGGCTGCCCTGTCATCCACACCAGTCCCCATCAGGACTTTGCATGATCCCTCACCTCCACCATCCCCAACAGGGAGATACTTTCCTCCCTCCACCGTTTATTCCACCCTAACCTTTCTTCACTCTTACACTTCGCTAAGACTCATCTGCAACTCTCCTCCTCTGACATCTCATTCCTGAAGGAACTCTCCTCCACATGTGAAGTCTGCCTACCAACCAGTCCTACAGCTCTCAGGTCCCCCACTTTTCATACTCACCAGGCCCGTGGCATCATTCCAGGGGTAGACTGGCCACCTGACTTCACTCACATGCCCACAGTAAGAAAGTCTAAACACCTTTTGTTCATGGTCGACACCTTCTCAGGAAGGGTTGAAGCCACCCCACCTCTGACAAGGGCACTAACCGTCTCTACCTTCACCCTCCACCGTTCCTCACTCTGGAAGGCCCACCTCCTTCCAGTCATATAATGGGCCTGAATTCATCTCCCAAGTTTCCCAGCAACTTGCCCAGGCCCTTGGGGTCCCTTGGCATTTCCACATTCCCTTTCACCCAAAGCCATTGGGTAAAGTAGAACGAGCAAACTGAACTCTTAAAAATGTCTTAACCAAGCTTTCTTTGGAACTTCATCTTGACTGGGTTAAGCTTCTGCCTCTTGCTCTTCTGCGTCTTCATTCACTCCCAAAGAGACCTGCCAATATCTCCCCTTTCAAGCTGATGTACGGTGATCCCATCCTTCCCCTGGGATAGTGCCCCTTCCTTCCCCTCTTCCTTCTCACATATCTGTTCCTCTCCTAAACCACATTCCAGCATTCCTGTGGGGCTACACTGACTCTTCCCTGCCTAAACCTTTGTCTGGCCTCCTGGCTCAACCTCTTCAAGTAGGAGACAAAGTTCTCACTCTCCTCCTCAGAAGGCCATAGCCCCTCTATCCCCCAAATGGCAGGGACCCCCATACAATAATTCGGGCTACGCCAACAGCTGTCAAGGTGCAAGACTTACCGGGATGGCTGCACGTTGCTTGGGTCAAACTCTACTCTCAGTCCACAAACCCCTCTCAGTTTCTGACCCACAGGCCTCTTCTAACCACTACTCGTCCACCCAGTGGGACCTCTCTATCTTAGGCTGAAGGCCATCAAGCCCTCCACCCTTCTTCCCATTCCAGAGGCTGAGGACCAGACACTGAGGCACCGGACAACCACACCCAGCCATGAGGACTGGACTGCCAGCTACATTCTTGCCTCCCCTGCCATTTGCCTTGTCTGCCGTTTTCCTAACTATTGGATTTTTTTCCCCAATAGATCTGTCCAGGTGCCAGCCATTTCCTCCCTCCAAGATTGCCCACAGGACTGCTGGAGGACTGACTCCTACTGTCCCCTGGGATGTTTTACCCACTTTACATACGGTCACAGCTGATGCTCAGAGATCCACTCTTAACGCAGACTCAATTTATCAATCAGCTTGTATTGCAGGAGCATCAGGACTCACAGGAGGGAATCAGAACCTGGCTGCAAGTGCACTCCCCAGAGGAACTATCCAGACCCCAACCCTGCCTGCTGCAATGACCTCTCCCTCTCCTGAATCAGCTCGACGACCACGCCCAGCAGGAGCAGTTACTGAAGATGGATCTTCGCCCATGCACCCAAAGGGGTTTCCTTTTAAAAACAAAAACGGAGGATGTAATGTAAAAAGCTGCAACGCTGCACCTGTCAGAGGCACTTGGCACGAGGCCCTGCCCGCCCAGCTCCCCGCAGCAGGCAGCAGCTGGCACTGGGTTGCCCTGCAGTCCCACCCTTGCCTGGGCTGCCTACCAGTCCACAGTCCAACCTCGTGGGGCTCCCTCCCTGGTGGTTGGGCGCAGGACACGCCTGCGGGGAAGGCGAGGGGGATGACGGCTCCCCCACCCCTTCCCTGTAGCTAGCCCGCCATTGGTCCCTTCAACGGCCTGTCGTCGCCAGCCATTGGCTGATCCCTAGTCCACCAAAATTCCTTTTTGAACAATTGGCCCTACCATCGTTTTGGCCATAAAGTTTGAGAGCTTAAAGAAGCTCCCCGGCCATGTTTCCTCCTTCTTTTTCTTTTTCCCTTTTCTCTTCAGCACAGACACTCTTCATCTGCCTAATGACATCCCCTGCGTGAGCTCCGGCATCCGCGGTGATTTTTCTGGCACTTTTCACCCTTCAAAGACCACTGACTTGGGGGCCCTGTAGTTGGGCCGCACCTTGGCGCCTGCTGGCTCTGCTGAAGCTCACGCCTCTGACAGGGGGGCTTCGGGGAACTGAAGGCCACTTTTGCTGAGAACTCTGACCTGTCACTCAGGCCTGCAGATGCCCCACCGTGATGGGGACAGGATGAAAAGCTTTGGCTGGTTTTCATCACTGTGTCTGAATCCTCTGTTGCTTTGACCTCTGGGTAGATTCTCCCCAGCTCTGCCTGCGACCTGTTGGACATTTGAGAAATGTTTTGTCTACAACTGTGACTCGGGTTCACTTGATGAGCTGTGTCTCGGCGCCCAGCACCAACCCTGACCATGACATACCAGCCACCGTGCCTGCCAGAGACTCGTGGAAGCAGTGGAGAGAGGCCCTGAGTCCCCAGGAGAGACAAGGGCCTCCTGCTGCCATCAGCTGGCCTCCCTAATGGCTCCTCCCATTTGGCCGAGCCCTGGGTCCGGGTAGAGGTGCGGGTCGGGGAGCAGGGCTCTCGTTCCTGCATTCCTGCCCCCAGTGAAGCCCTCTTCTCCTGCGCTGGTCCCTCCAACATGGGTTCTCCATAGAACAAGCCTCCACACTGGGTCCAGTAACACAGCCACCCCTTCTAAGGGTGCAGAAAAGAATCACAATGTGTGACTCCACGACATGAGAGGAAGACAGCCAGGAGCACAGATGCCACCTCGAAAGCTGGGACGCAGATGGATGGAGGGCCCTTGACTGACAGTCAAAGCAGAACTAAGGCCACAGGGGCAGGAGGCAGCAGTGGACAACGCCTGGGACCCCAGTAGCACAGGGCTGGCAGCTTACGGGCATTTCCAGAAGTCGGCATCCAAGGCAAGGACGAAGGCAGTGTGTGTCGAGGGACTTCTATGTGTGACTTCACCTCGAACCCGCTCTCCTCCATGGATCAGGCAGCAAAGCTGCTGCCCCAGCAGAAACTGGGGTGCTGGGTCTCCTGAGTGTGGGTCCCAGGTGCACCTGAACACGGCATCAGCACGAAGCACCTGCTGGACGTTGGATCCACCACCCGGGTCTCCTCTCGTGTTCAGGTGTAACTATCGAGTAGAGGGTTAGGGTTTCTCTCTGGGGAAGTCATGAGCCCAGGAAGAAGGACAGCTAATTGCCTTCAGAGAGTCTCTAGAGGCGTTTCTAGCCTGATCACCTTACAAGGATGCTAAAACGCAACTTCCAGAAGCCTTGCTCTTAAATGTGAACATGCAGGAATTATCAGACACCTGAAGTGTCATGAAAGATGGAGGCCCAGGAGGGGCGTGACAGTGGAAAACTGGAGACCTTGTCTCCAAACTTGAATTCCACACACTGATTTGAGAATGTAGAAAAGATGACGATGAAGCCGGGTGTGGTGGCGCACGCCTATAATCCCAGCACTTGGGAGGCTGAGGCAGGAGGATCGTGAGTTCAAAGCAGCCTCAGCAACTTAGCGAGGCCCTAAGCAACTCAGTGAGACCCTGTCTCTAAATAAAATACAAAATAGGGCTGGGGATGTGGCTCAGTGGTGGAGTGCCCCTGGGTTCAATCCCCAGTACCCAAGAAAAAAAAAAGAAAAGAAAAAGATGATGATGAAACCAGAGTTTCCAGATGCAACTGGATTCTCCGCTTCCCTGGCAGGCGGGTCTGCTTAAGACTGCAGACCTCGCGACCAGCAGCAGCTCTGAACCGTGGGCTACGCCCTCCAGCGCCGCCACAGCTCATCACCAACTTCCTCTCTCTGGGTTTTGTGTCCTGAATTTAAAAAATGAAACCCACACACCAGGATGACATTTATTGGAGACCAGAGGCAGACCTCTTGCAATGCAAGAGGGAACTCGACAGAATGTTTCCTTAGCTGAGTGCACTAGTCTAGGGCTTTATACAGCACTTGGTTGCTGCTGTTGGTCCACACTCATGCTCAGGAGGGTTTGGAAACACTAATGCTATTGGTCACTCTGGAGTCCCGATTTCCGTCGGCTCTGCCCACTTCCATGTCCTCCAGGCAGGTCAGAAGTGGAGGTTGAGGTCTTGGGAAGGCCTGTGTTGCAGGTTGGAGGCTGCAGTGCTGCATGGAGCAGACCTGCAGGAGGCATCCTACTGTGCCCAGGCCTGGCCATGCAGGGTGACCAGTCAGTGCCTTTGCTCGCAGCGCCTCAGGACCCCACACCTGCATGGTGGGCCAGGTGACCTCAGGTCATGCTTGCCAACAGTGTCCGACCTCCCTGGGCTGAACTCTGGGCTCCACCACCGTGCTGCTGCTCCTGGGCAGGGAGCAGAGGGCCAGCTGTGTGGCTTGGCAACCAGGAACCATGTAAAGGCCTGAGAAAACTTCCACATGCTACTGGACAATGTTCTTCCCTGAATCAGGTTGGAATAAGGAGGATGGGGTGCTCAGCAATGGGAAGCCAGGAGGAGGGAAAGGAAAGCATTTGCCAGGATTTCCTAGAGTAGAGAATCATAGGGCAGCCGTGTGCGGCAGGCCTCATGAGAACCAGACCAAATCAGTGCAAGAGGGCAGGGGGCTCCAAAAAGAGGGTTTGGGTGTGGAAATGGAAGTGGGCCAACATCCTACTTGAACATATTGGAGAAGTTTTTTAAAAGTTCTGTCAAAGATCTTGAAGAATCAAAAAATTAAATAAAAAGAAAAAAATCTTGAAGATGACAGGTGCATTAAAAAAAATAAGAAGCAACTATTAACTCCAAGAAAAATAAACAAGCAAATATATCATAGTGCACAACATAGCTTCACCGGATATAATACATGGATATAATAATAAATAAATAAATTCTATAATTATTAAACAAAAAGTTATCTAACTACATTAGGAAAATGGAAGGAATGCATGGTGAAGGGTAGGGTTAGGAGAAAAATATATGGGGTCCAATTCCACCTCTTCTGTGGTGGAAAGAAAACCAACTGTATTAGTCAGGATTCTCTAGAAGAGCAGAATCAACAGGAGGTATGATGATAAAAGGGGATTCATTAGATTGGCTTCATGACCAGAAGCTGGATAGTCCACAATGGCCGTCTGCAGCTGGAGAGCTGGAGGAACCAGCAGCTGCGCAGCCCAAGAGGCAGAAGCCCCAGAACCAGAAAGATCACCAGTGCTACCCTGGTCCAAGACCAAGGCTTCTGGAAACTACCTGGAGAATGGCTGGCAGAGTCCACTTTGGAAGAGTGAAGCGGTGATCAAGAACCTGTGGAAAAAGAGCCGAGCTTGAGTCTGCCCTGCTTCCTTGTTCTTCCAGCTTTTATTCCATTCTATTGGGCTGTGCTGCCCACACTTAGGGAGGGTCTCCACCTCAGTCTCCCATCCCACATTCAGTCATTCCTAGATACATCCTCACGGACACATCCAGAGGCCTCTTAACCAACGGCATCTTTTAATCCAATCAAGTTGACAATTCAAATTCACCATTACACCAGTTGATAAGTAACACTTAAAACCAGGAATTTCTATTGCAAACATCATATTTAGAAATGAAAGTAAATTAGAAGGTTAGAGTAAGGAATTCCACAACATGTGCTGGGAGCTTGTTTCTCATTATGAGATTCGTTGTAATGTTGGAATCGCCATCAGAGGGTTAGTAGGCATTCTGGCCTTGCCTTGGACTCACACCCTTGTGTTGCTCTATAGCCAATGAGACATTGTGGAGAGAACAGCGTGCGACTTCGGAGTCAGCTCACAAAACACACAGTGGTGTCTGAATCGCTTCCTCTCCAGACTCTCGGCTCTGGGAGAAGTCAGCTACCATGTGGTGGGGACAGACCCTGCCGCAGCCTGGGAGGAATCTGCGGCCACGGCAGCCTGTGAGTGAGTCTTTGGGAAGTGCCCCCCGACCACAGCCCCAGCCAAGCCTGCAGATGAACATACCCTGACCAACATTCTGTCTGCAACCTCATGCCCACACCGGGGCCAGGAACCCATCCGAGCTGCTCCTGACCCCCAGAGCCACAGAGCAGTGGCGCAAAACTAACTCTTCAAAAAATAAAAAATTAAAAAATTAAACTTTTCAGGAAGTATGTTAGAAGCGTATTGCTTCCCGTTTGGGGTGAGTTTTTGCACAGCATTGGTGAGGCCTGTAGGCAACAGCGGCTGGAGACGCGGACACAATGCTGCAGGAATAGCCGACGGGGACATCGTGGAACGACCACAGCGAATGACCGGCTACAGGATGGGCGGCCTCAGCATGGACGTGCGAGGCGGGGAAACCCCCCTGGAAGCTCCCAGAAACAGTCGAGGAGGGGCTGGAAGGGTGGTGGCAGAAGGCCCGACGTTCCTACCAGGACACAGGACGCTGCAGCCCACGCTGGCAGTGATGTGCCCCTGGGGTGACGAGGGGAGGGTGATGTGGGAAACCCCAGGAGGAAACCCTCAGCGAGGGTGCCTGGGAGCCGGGCCCGCCTGCTTCCTGGCCCTCTGCACACGTCCCAGTTTTCTGCAGTGGGCACACTGGTTTATAATCAGAGCACACTCAAAAGTTCAAGGCGGAAGCAGCTCAGACTAAGGCGAAAAACCACCCCCCAACATACCTTTTAAGTCAGCCACCAAAACTCACGCCAGCAGCGGACTCTGTCCCTGGCTGCCCCGCACGCTGGATGCGGCAGCCTTCCTGCCCCACTGTGCGCTGGAACCACCAGAGCCACACTGAGTGCCAAGCCCGCTCACAGGCTTGCATCTGCACACACAAGTGACCAAGAGGATGCTGCTACGCTGCAGAGGAAGCTCGGGTCTCAGGCAGCCCGCTGTGCACTCTGCCTCGCACACCCCAGCACTGCCACGGGCAGCCTGCAGGTCCAGAGTCTGAGGTCCAGGTTGTAAAGTCCAGAATTGTGCCAAAGGACCCCACCTTATGACGGCTCAGGGTTACAGTGGTGCAAAAACATAGCCATATGTTTAGTCAGCTTCTTGTCTGATCCAAAGACCTGGCAAGAACAACGTAAAGGAGGAGTAGCTTGATTCAGTCCAAGGTCAGCAAACTCCATAGCTCTGGGCCCAACAGTGTGGTAGAGGAAGCACTCAGGACGTGGTGGTCAGGAAGCAGAGAGCACCCACCACTCACCAGGGCGCATCCCCAGTAGCCCGCCTCCTCCAACCACACCCACCTATCTAAGTTACTGCCCAGTTATCCATACCAGTGGATTAATCCACTGATTAGGTTACAACCCTCATAATCTAATCATTTCACTCCAAACCACCTTGCATTGTCTCACAGTGAGTTTTGTGGCACCTCACCTCTAAATCATAACATTCTGCCCCTGGCCTCCAAAAGCTCATGCCCATCTCACAATGCAAAATACCTTTAGTCCATTTTCAAGAGTTCCCATAGTCTCAGTAGCTCCAGCATTATCCCAAATCCCAAGTCCAAAGTCTCCTGTGAGATTCAAGGCAAACTCATGGTGTTTTCCCCTGTGAAGATCAAAAGTTGGGGCTGGAGTTGGGCTCAGTGGTGAAGCACTTGCCTAGCAGGTGTGAGGCACTGGGTTTGACTCTCAGCACCCCACATTTTAAAAAATGAATAAAATAAAGGTCCATTAACATCTAAACAAATATTTTTTTTTTAAAGATCAAAAGTAAGTCAGATACATCCAATATAAAATGGTACAGAGTAAACGTTTCCATTCCACAAGGGAGAGACAGAGGCATGGAAAGAAGGGGCATGGCACCAAAGCAAGACCAAAGCCCAACTGGGCAGACAAGTCCTGCAGCTCCACGTCCAGCCTCTGAGGCCCATGGCATCGGGATGGTTTGTAACTTGGCCTTATGGCCTTCCCGGTTGCGGCTCACATGGCCTCTCTTGGCTTGTCTCTGATGAATTCCTGCAACTTTCCTTGGGAGGTGTTCCATGTTACTGGCATCTCTTAATCTTGGGGGTCTCCGCTGCTGCTCTGCTTCCTTCTCAGGTCTTCATGCCTCACCCTCTCAGGGGAAGCCTGCAGGACGCCAACACTGCTGCACTTTGCTGGCCTTCCAGGCCTGCCTTTGGAATCTTGATAGATGCCTCCTGACCCCCTAACGTCAGCATCATGCATTTCTGCAGAACCAGAACCACCTGGTTGATGCCAAGTTCTGCCACCATCTTGACTGAGCAGTAGCCACGCCTCCAGGGACCATGGCTGCATCAGCCTCTGTACTTTGGCAGCTGAGCACCTCTGTGCAAGCAGGGTGCCCTCATGGTCTCCTCTCAAAAACATTTTAACTTTTACATCCTTGGGCCTAAGATGGGTGTGGTCTTGCAAATTCCTGAGACGGCCTCAAGCTATCTTTCCTGTCACCTCTGTGGAAAGTACTTAACAATTCTCCAGTGACTGCAAATCTTTAACAGCCACAGCTTTCTTAGCTCCACTTCTACTTGCATTTTTAGGGCCAAACTGCAAGTTTTTCAAGTATTTATGCTTTACTTTCTGTTCCTGATATCACAGTAAACATGGCTAAAAGTCACTATCTATGCCACTGCCCAAATGCTGTGATGCCTTGAAATTCCCTCCACCAGATGGATTACTATATTGCTTTTAAATTCAGCTTCACATAAAGTCTCAGGATGTGGGCAGAATGTAGACAACTTCTTTGTCAGAATATCACATGAATGGCCTCTGGCCCCATTTCCTCCTTCTCGCCTGTAAACTCATGAGCCCAGTCTTTACTGTCCGCAGTCCTATTTGCATTCTGGTCTTCTGAGCCCTCACCAGAATCATCCCTTAAACTCCACTTGCAACATTATAAAGATTTTCTGGCTTGCATTTCTAAACCTTACAAAATTCCTCCCACAACTCCAAAAACTTCTGAACCATAGGGTCAGGTTAGTCCCAGCAATGACCCACTCCAGGTACCAATTTGTTCTAGTCACCTTTTTGTCATTGTGACCAAAAGACCTGACAAGAACTTAGAGAAGTTTATTTTGGCTCATGAAATGAATCTCATGATCAGTTGACTCCATAGCTCTGTGCCTGAAGTGAGGCAGAACATCACGGCAGAAGGGCAAGGCAGAGGACAGCGGGCAGAACAGGGCAGCAGGAGCAGAGAGCCCTACTCACAGGGCCAAAATATAAACCCCAAAATCACATCCCCAGTGACCTGCTTCCTCCAGCCACATCCTACCTGCCTACAGTCACCACCCAGTTAATCCTTATCAGTGGATAACCCGCTGATCATGATGCAATCTGATGATGTAACCTCTCATGATGTAATCATCACATCTCTGAACATTCTTGTGTGGTCCGACACACAAGTTTTTGGGGAACACCACATATTCAAACCATAACACTATAGAACCATTGTATTTTTCAATAAATTATGTGAGCTAATAATACTTTATTTTAAAGAAAGGCTTATGTTAGATGACTTTTGCCCAACCATAGGCTGGTGCAAGTGTTCTGAGCAAGTTTGTCGGTGAAGCTAAGTTATGATGCTTGGGAGGTTAGGTGTCTTAAATTCATTTTGATCTACTATATTTCCAACTCCCAGGGGTTTAATCCCACATCAGTAAGCCGCATCCAATTTCATCTTTCCCCTCAGAGTTGACAAACCTTTGGGGCACAGGCTCACTGGTCAAATTCGACCTCAGAGAGACATTTGCAGAGGGAGGCCAGCTGCGCCTCCTGGGATGCTGCATGGAAGACAGAAGGCTGAAGTCATTCCCCAGCTCAGAGAGCTGTGCTCTGACACAGAACCGGAGCAGGAGAAATAGATGGTTCTGGGGGACATTTCTACTCACCCAAAGGAGCGAAATGCCCTCTCTTTCCTGGAGGCACTTCTGGCTAAGGAGCAAGAGTGTCTCGAATTAGGATACCCCTCCTGCCTGGGACACAGGAAGAGCTCATTCTGACATTCTCCTCCCTGTCTCCCCAGCTGCCATTGGCCCTTAGCCTTCACCCCTGGTTAGAACCTCCTGAATTCAGATGCTGGAGCAGGTTCTGGCACACAGCTTGAGCGCCAGCTCTAAGGACATGAGCTGTGCACCCCTCTGGGCTTGGGGTCTACCAGGTTCTTAGGGCACACACAGGAGCCTCTCCTCTCAAATGATGCCCCTTCTTCCAAATCCCCAAGGTGGGGCTGTGAAGCCACCATGAATGTCTTCTGGACTCCCGCACAGAGTGGGAACTTGCAGCATAGAGAGGTATCTTCACTTGAGAACAAAGTCATGAGAACGACTAGCAAGCGCAGAGGTGAGGCAGTGCGGTGGACCTCCTGACAGCCCAGCAGAGCCACCAGCAGCTGCCTACCATGCGCACACGTTCCTGCTCAGGGGAAGGCCAGAGCTGTGGGCTGAACTGAGCAGGCCACTCGGAACAACTCACCTTCACGGACTGGACAGTTTGGAGGCAAACACCACCCTTCCCGACCAGATTCCCAGCAGTTGTATGTTTGAGGGTTGATTTGCAACTCAGCTGGACACAGTTGGGAAGGCTATTGTTCCCTAGTCCTGGCTATTGCTTGGACAGTGGGACTCAGAATCACCGCCTATCGTCCAGCACAGGCTGAGCAAAGGCAGGCCTGGATTTCTCACCTGATGCCCCAGCAAAGCCACCACTAGTGCATGCCTGGAAGAGCTCCTGGGGAGGGGAGACCTGGGGCAGCAGGGACACCTGCTGACCTGCCTGCTATGAGGAAGTGCCCCAAGTAAGCTGCAGTCACAAGAAGCCGTGGGCATTTCGGATGTGGAATGACCTGGGTCCCTCTTCTGTGAGGGCCCATAGAGGTGGACTTTGTTTTGCTCTTTACCTTTGGAGACCCCTGAATTAAGTAGGAACAAATAGTACATCTGAAGAGTCTTTCACAGTGTGCAGGGTACATGCACACATGCACAGGTGCGCCCGCGCACACACACACACACACACACACAGTGATTTTCTGCTGCCTTTCCAAAGGAAACTGGATTTTAAAAGGTTGCATCTGACTGAGCATCAATCAAAACGCCCCAGAGCAGCTGGACCAACTCAGCCGGACACAGCACTGGCCAGCGAGGTCCCATCTTCTGCACGGGGATCTGATGGGACTTTCTGCCTGAATGGGCAGTGACCCATCCGCCTGGAAGGAGCACACACAGCAGCTTCGTCTGCAGGGGCCGGCAGGACCTGCCACCACCAGCAGCCCTGGGGGTGGGGTGGGGGGTTCTTTAGAAAAGGAAGTGCACCTTTAGGGTGTCTCTGGAGGCTGGAGGTGAAGCTGTCCACTAGCGCTACCCTCCGGAACCGCCTTTCCTGATAGATCTGGGTCAGATGGCACAGACAGGAGGACCTTCAGCTTGCTTCTCCTTGCGGCGCTGAGGACGGCACCCAGGGCCTCCTGCAGGCGCGGCGGGCGCTTTGCCACAGAGGACTCAGGAGGAGTGAAGAAAGGAAATCACGTGATGCTTCCATGTAGGCAGGAGGGGCGAGCCAGGGAGCAGGCACCGCGGAGCAGAGCAGCACCCTCATTCCAGAGTGCCCAGCACCTCTGCGACAGCACAGTTAACTGCCTTTGTTTTAAAAGTGGCCGGATAACTGGGTGCTTAATTCCCAGCCCTCAGGAACGCTCAGCTGTGAATCGTGCATTGAGATCTGAACTTGGTCCCGTTCCTTCTTTCTAGGACGCATACCAAGAGGCAGAATGATTCCCTCACGTCCTTCTTCCGTTTGGGTGCTAGACCTGGGTTGCTGAGCAACCCACACTGCTGTCCTCTCTAAGTCATGCCTGGATTTCACAGTCCCACAGTGACACCTGTCACTAACTGAACAGCGACTGAGGGCTGCGGCTGCATCTTCTCAGATAATTTTCAGAACCGCGAATTAAGCTTGGCTAGTCCCACTTTCCAGAGGGCAAGAGCGAGGCAATGAACGGCGAAGAGCCCAAGAGCGATCCCTCGGCGGCCAGCTCCCAGCGCTCCCGGTGCGGGCGGCTTCCGAGCGGCCTTTCCTGCCGCCGCCGCGCGCCTCCTTCGCGCCTGCAGCTGCACCAAGCCGGCAGGTCCCTCGGCAGCTTCCGGCGTCACGCGTTCCTGCAGTCGCTGTGCGTAAAGAAATGCCTTCACCTCCCCCAGCGAAGACGCACAGGCGCGTCGACCCCGCCCCAGCGGTTCCAAAGCAAAGCGCCCCAGGTCCGCAGGGGGCGCCAGCGAGCGCCTGCTCTGTGCTCCGCGCAGCGCGACTTCAGACCCCGCGCCCACACGGGGACCCCGCGAGGCGCCTGGCGCTCGGAGAACGGTGGTCTCTCCCGGCCTGCCCCGCAGCGCCAGGATAACGGGCGACCACGTACGCCTGGACGTCAGCAGTACCCCGGGAGTGCAGTTCCCAAAGAGGGACATTGGAGAATCCGAGAGGGAGGGAGAACGCGAGGCCGCACAGCCTGCAGCCTCCCATACCCGGCAATGCCCCGCAGCGAGCGCTGGGGGAGCGGCCGGCCCTGCGCTCCCCCTCCCGCCCCGCCGAGACTCTGGGCCCCCGGCAAGAGCCCTGGAGGATGCCCGCGCGCCTTCGCCCACGCTGCGTCAGCTCCTGGAGGCGCTGTGAGGGGAGGCCAAGGACAGTGGCTCAGATCCAGCCCCCGGGAACGCTGGAGGCTGGCCGCCTTGCTGCCAAGACCTTCTGGACCCATTGCCCACACCTGCTTCCTCAGCCTTAGCGCCAGTGAAACCCACTGCACCAGAGCACGAACTACACGGACCTCCTTAAACCCTTGGGCTTCCCTAACAGGCGTGTCTCTTGTTATTAATAACGAATCCCTTCTGACTAACGAATCCCATCTGAGATTGTGCTAATACGGTGATTGAGGGTGGGTCCCCTAGATTGCCTCAGGATGGATCTCCTCACCAAACGACTCAGCGATGAGAGGGGGAGAGATTTTGGGCCTCCTTTTGGACTTCCAGGAAGGCCAGGAGCTGGGGACCAGCTGGACTGAAACCCTGAATGAGGCCTGCTGAGCTGCTGTGGTCAGCACTCCCACAGGCCTGCTTGGTGGGGCATGGGGGCTGCACACCCAGGCCTGCCGCCCAGCATCTCTTCCATGGGGCTGACCTGAGTGCATCCTTTACAATGAAACAACCAAAGTGCTTTCCTGAGCTGTTCTGGATTTCCCAGTCCAGCGAGGACATCTTCAGTCAGAAGCACAGGAGTCTGGGACATGCACTGCCCCTGGAGATGGGGTGGGCCAAGCCCTGAGTCTCGGCTGGGTCTGCACTAGCTCTGGTGGTGTTGGGACTGAGTGAGTTGCAGGACTCCTGGGGAAGCAGAAAACTGGTGGTTGAGCTGGGAGCACACCTGTGATCCAGAAGGCTGAGGCATGAGGATCGCAAGTTCATGGCCAGCCTCAGCAACTTGGCGAGACCCTAAGCAACTTAGCAAGATTCTTTCTCAAGACAAAAATGAAAAGGTTGGAGGATGTGGCTCAATGGTAAAGTACCCCTGGGTTCAATCTCTAGCACCAAACCAGACCCACAGTTCCAATAAACCCTTTTCTCTTTGCCTGAGTTGATTTCTACAACTTTCGACGAAAGAACCTTAACTAATAAGGCCAAATGGCTTTCTGGACTCTGGGCCACAGGGAGCGGACACCAGGGTGCAAGTGAGGGCCGCGTCAGCTCTGCGAGGGGTCCCTAAGCTGAGGTCTTCTGAGTCCCAGACCACCCAGAGCTGAGGCCCATGGCAGTTGCCCACAGCTGTTGGTGGTCCAGCTCAACAGGCGGTCCAGGTCCAGGGCCAGGTGGGACGTGCGCCCAGGGAGGCTACCTAAGTGGTCAGGCTGCTGCTCTGTGAAGGGTCCCAGTATTACCACTTTTGAGCCCAAGCCGGTCCTTTTTCCCTCTGGGAATTTTGGAACCAATAACAAGACTGAGCACCCAGTGATCAGTGGGGAGACTGATTCCTGGCCAAGAACAGAAGTGGAAGACAACTCATGACCCTGCGTCTGCCCCTGGGCTTAGGTGGTCACAGACTCAGGGCAAAGGAAGGAGGACATGAGGCTGACAGAGGATGGAGTCAGAGGTCGTCACTGTCACTCTGGCAACGTCACAGGTTCAGCTGGTTTCAGCCCGGCCACTGAGGAGGCCCTTTTGAGCTTGGGACATCCTGTTCTCATAAACAAGCAAGTTTAGGGTAGAAGCTTAGCTAGGTCGCCGGCTGTGCAGGGCCGGGGTGACCCAACACGGGCTGCTGGCCAGCTAGGAGTGGTGTCTGGCCGGCTCCCCTCTCACCTGGGCACGTGCCCTTTCAGACATCCTGGCAGTCTCCCTCCCAAGCCCCCACAGCTGCTGTCCAGCCCTGGGAGTGTGCCGGTGACACGGGCTCGGCTTCCCGTGCTGCTTGACGGTGGTGGGGCAGTGGTGTCTCCTGGGCCTGGCCTCCAGGCTGTGTGCCTTGACCCCGAAGACTTCTGGGAACTCAGAGCACCCACCGCGGTCCAGGTGCACTGTGCCCGTGTGGCGCAGAGGGCTGGGCTTGCCTCTGCAGCCGGAGTGAGACCCTGCTCGCCTGTGGCCTCTCAGGCACACCCAGCCTCTCCAGGAGGGCTAACAGGAGGCCCAGCTGTTCTGTTCTCAAGCACAATGGCCGGTAACACCCTTCCCTTCCAGGCCCCCTTCCCATGTCCCGGGGGTTTGCCTTCATGACTAGGCACCCTTCGCACACCCACCCCTCAAGGAGCTTGGGGCTGGTCCTTGGCCTGGTTACAGGACAGGTCACCTCAGGAACGGAGACTCCCCCGTGGTCCCTGAGGGGGATCAGAAGACCAGAAAAGGCCCACTGACCTGGGTCCAGCAGAAGAGGGATTTGTCCTCAGAAGTCAGAAGGGTGTCGGCCCAGGTCAGGAGAGAGCAGCGCCCAGGAGGAGAGCTGTGAAGGGGGTGGGGAGGGTGGCTGAGCAGTGGGAAGGGTCCTTGGGGCCACCCCATCTGCTCTGCGCTTCTAGCAGTCCCCTGATGCCTGCTTCTGGGGCCTTGGGCACGTCATGAGCAATGGGCTGGGGTCCCTCCAGTCCATGGTCAGCCTGCTGAGGGGACCCACCTCTGGACAGACCCGTGGGCAGGAGCAGGTAACTAGGGATGCAGCAGGAAGCCTGGCAGGACCAGCATCGTGTGTCTGCACAGGGATGCTAACAGAGCTCTGCTGGGAAAGAACGGAAGGAGAGGGAGAGAGGAAAGGAAGGAAGGAAGCAGAAAAGAAAGCAGGAGCTGGTCCAAAATTATGAACTGTAGAGAGGGCAGAATGTGCTACAACCAGAGAACGACACCTGGATCTGTCCTCCCCAAATCAACTCACTGGATCTGTAGGAAACAGACCCTGCTGGGAACCAGCCCCAGCAACTCAGTAGAGTCCCCAAAGGATGGGCGGAGTCGGCACAGAGGAACACCAACCTCTGGAGCAACTTGAAGTGAGTGCTGCTCAGATTTATTTTAGCTCTTCTTTTATAGTATTAAGTAAAGCAGAATTAAGCAAGGTACAAGCTATAGAGAAATTAGCACAAGGTTTGTCATTAACCACAATTTCCAGCAGTGTGTAGCACATAGCAGGTACATTAAGGTATTTTCCTCTTTTCATCCTACTGGCTTGTGTTTGCTCTTTGGTGTCAGACCTATGGTCAGCATAATGACTTTATTTTGTTTCAAGTTGATTTTACTGAACTGCTGAGCAAAACATGCACTTAATCTTTAGCGCATATTATTAGGCTTTCTGATTTAACCTTAAAAGTCTACTCGATTACCTAAACAAGCTCCGTTAAAACTAAGTTAGGTTACTTACTCCAAACAGTCAGTGTGAGTGCCACATATCTATCCTAATATTCTTTATGTTATTGATCTGTCCTCTGCCTACAGTAATGCACATGTGCGACCTCAGCCAGCATCAGCTACTCGTAACCAGGTAACATGCAATGAGGGCAGGATATTTTTCTCCTTGTTTGCAATGCTGTTTCTTTGTTGGTTTTGCCCTGCATTTCAGGGTGGCCCTTGCATCCACGCCTGTCTGTTTTACTGGTCAGGCATTAACTGGGGCAGGTGTGCTCAGCACAGGAGCAAGTACTTCCTGTAACTGGAGTTTTTTGAAGAACTCCTCAAACTGCATTATGTGTGATATTGATAATTTTTAGAGCATTCCTCATCCTCCCCCAAGCTCCGCAGACTCATTGAAGTTAAATTTTTATCACAACAATCACTAATAACAAGCTTTCCAGGGAATATGATTAGCAGTTGCATAGTTCTAAGTATGATAATTAAAAGAAAACACCCAAGTCCCAGGAGAGATGACAGGGGCAATTTCCTGGAATGGTGGCTTTGCCAAGCCCTTTCCCATGCTTGGACCTCGTCAACAGCATGGCAGAAACGGTCCCCACCAAGACCCGAGGGGAGAAACACTTGCAGATGCGACCTCCTTCCCTCCCGCTGCTCAATCTCACAAGGCAGAGACAAGCCGCGCTCTTTGGCAAACGCTGACTGCAGGAACCATAGCTTTGCTCTTTGGAGTAAGGCCTGTGGACAGGCGTGGGGTGAACATGGTGGCCGCTTATGCACGGCTGCCTCCCTCCCCGCCGCCCCTCCTGCCTTGAGTCTTTCCCTCAGCCAGCAACTGCTCACGCCCTGGGAGCGAGTCAGGGCACTGCGTTTTCCCCAGAGGTTCCAGGCATGTCTCCTGGCTGAAGCACGCGCTCATTGGGGTCGCAGGTTTGAGGCAGCCATTTCCAGTGGACACTCCTGCGCAGCTCACGCTGAGCACCATGCCCAGCCCCTGGGGACACCGTCATAGAGATGTGAAGTGTGGACCACTGGATGTGTTAGTGCACGAGGGCTGTGGTGACCAGCGCAGAGCCAGGGGCCTACACGAGAGGTGCGCATTGCTCCCCGTCCTGGAGAACGCCAGCAGAGACCTGGGGGTCACAGTACGGAGCCCCGCACCTCCCCTGACCTGCAGGTAGCATCTTTCTCTGTTTTCGCCTGGCTTTCTGTCCAGATCTCTTCTTATGCCAATCAGATTGGTTTAGGGACCACCCTAATGGCCTCACTTTTTTATGGAATTTTTTTAGTTGTTGATAGACCTTTATTTTATTGATTGATTGATTCATATGCGGTGCTGAGAGTCGAGCCCAGGGGCTCACACATGCAGGCAAGCTCCACCACTGAGCCCCCAGCCCTCACTTTGCTTGATCACCTTTTAAACATGCTAACTCCAAGTGCAATCACATTCTGAGGATCTGGGGGGGCTTCAACATGAATTTTGGGGGGCTAAAACTCAGCCTCTAACTTTGGGGGCAAGTTTCACTATCCTTTTGACATTAGCCCTTTCTAATTTGAAAAGCATCCTCCAGGGCTGAGAACCCACCTGACCACATCTGCTTACTGCGGTGGAGGCTCTGGGATCTGCTCAAGGGGAACTGGCTGGCTGAAGTTTGGTGCGGTGGGAACTCTGTCGACGGTCAGCCTGAGGTGCACCTTCTCACCTGACCCTTCCTTAATGACCTCCTGTGGCTCCTGAGCTAATGTGCAGAGGAGTGGACGAAGGACGATGGGTCCCTGAGCACCTACAGCTTCCGCTGATGGACGAGCGTGGGGAAGGCTCCTTCTGTGCTCGGAAGTTGCCGTTGTGGGTCTGAGTGGCCGTCTGTCTTTGGGCAGCGTGCTCTGCAGCAGGGCTGAGACCCATCCGTTGAGGTGCCCGGGCCTCAGGAACAAGGTCAGGTAGGCAGCAGCATTTCGATCATCCATTGTGTCTGGTGCACTCTGGAGTAAGACTTCCCTAAGAGATGGGACATGGCTCTGCAGGTGGCAGTGGGGACTGCAGCCTTGCTGGCATAGCTTGTCACCTCGGAGCGCTGCCCCAGGCCTCTCTCTCTCTGTCTGTCTCTGTCTCTCTCTCTCTCTCTCTTACTCTCTGTCTCTCTCTCTCTCTCTTTGTGGTGCTGGGATTGCACCCAGGGCTTGAGTGCTTGTGAGGCAGGCACTCTACCAACTGAGTATACCCCTGGCCCTGCCCCGGCCTCTCTTCTCACCGTAGGTCTACCTGGCTCAGCTCCGAGGACCAGGCTTGCCTCTACCTCCCGTCTCCAGCTGTGCCTGCTTCTGAGCGTGGACCTTGGGGATGTCTGAGCAGATGCTTTTCCTCTTACAGGCCTCAGAACTTGAATCAGCATGACCTGATTTCAAAGCTCGCGCCTGTGCAGCCCGGGCTCGGTCAGACGGCAGCATCGCCATCTGGCTGCCAGTCCAGGGCTTCCTCCTCCTCTCCTTTCCTCGGCCCTCCCTTCAGCTGTGATTCCTGCAGATTCTACCTCCCTGAGTCCACTCCATCCCGTGCCAGTGTCTTCATCACTCTGTCCTGGTCTCTGCGTTCCACAGTCCCCCCTTGGGGTGCCTGACAAGAACAACCTAGAGGAGGAAACTTCATTTGGGGCTTGCAGTTTTCTAGAGGCTTCAGTCCATACACGGCCAGCTCAGTAGCTCTGAGCCCAAGTGAGGCAGCACATCATGGTGGAAGGGCCTGGCGGAGGAGAGCAGTTCAGCTCATTGTGGGGTCAGGAAGGCAGAGAGAGGGGAAGGGAAGGTGCCACAAGGCAGATGCACCCTTCCAGGGCCCCCCGTGCCCACCTCCTCCAGCCACACTCACCTGCCAGTCACCACTCAGCCCGTCCATTCAGACTAGGAGGGCTGATGAGGTCAGGGCTCTGCAGACCAGGCTTCTCACCTCTGAACATTCCCTCACTAACACAGGAGCTGCTGGGAGACACCTCACATCTAAACCACGACAAATACACAAGCACAAATTTGAGGAAGAGCCTCATTGCCAGACCTCTGGGCCCTCACTGAGCACTTTAAAAGACAAAATAAGGCTCAGAAAAAATTTGATGATCTTTGAAGATTTCTGGAAACTATGGTCCCTGGGACAAATCTGGTCCTTTGTTTCTGCAGATGAAATTCTCTGGTTCACTTCTACCAAGCGTGGTTTCTTTCCTGACTTCTGAGCTAAGTAGTTGCCACAGACTCGTGACCTCCGAGTCTGAGATGTGTGGTGTCTGCTCCCTGCAGAAGTCGGCCCCCTGGCGTTATGGGTAGAACAGCTACGCGCTCCCCAGTCATTAGCTCCAAGGAGGGAAACTCTTGGCAAAGCTACTTGTAGAAAGGACTTCAAAAATCAATCCAGGGGGCTGGGGTTGAGGTCAGTGGTAGAGCACTTGCCTCACACGTATGAGGTGCTGGGTTTGGTCCTCAGCACCACATAAAAATAAATAAATAAATGTATTGTGTCCACCTACAACTAAAAACATTTTTGAAAACACTAATCCAGGGCTGGTGATGTAGCTAAGTGGTAGAGCACCCACTGAACGTGCTTGAGGCCCTGGTTCAATGCTACCCTTCCCGCGTGGACTCGTCCTGCTTAGCTAAGAAACTAACTGGGGAGGAGTGGAGTGTGGCCATCGGTCACAGTGTTCCAACAGGGACCTGAGCTCCAGACTTCTTGCTTTACCTATACTCACAGGAGATGTTTCTCTAAATTTGTAAAATCACGAACAATTCAGATGCTGTTGATTTTCTTCAAACCTCAGCATTGTTGACAACCCCTCTGTTGGAGTCAGCAGGCTGGTCAGAGGGTGGGATTCATAACTGTCCTCAAACATGCCCAACGTCCCAGCAAGGAACATCCCACAGACCTTCCACCAGGGCATTTCTTTCCTTCTCTGACCCCACAGTACCAACTGCAAGGGGGATGCAAGGTCAGGTTCTCCTGAGGGTTCTTCCCTAAGCCCCTGAAGACTCCCCCATTCCTAGGAGATCACATGATCCACAGGATCCCCACACTGTCCCGTGACACCAGAAACTGAGGGAGGACTAAGCCTGGCCGAGGAAAGCCTCAGAAAAACTCCTCTCTTGCAGGCCCGTTCCAAATCAGGTAGTGCTCCTGGCCCCCTGGCAAGAGAGGCAGTGGGCAGAGAAACACCATTCAGGACCCAGGGCCATAAGAGAAGGGTGTTCCCTTGGTGGCCTATGGTCCCCCACCTGAGGACCTGAGCATGGTCTCACGCTGGGCCTCCTGAGGCTGACTCAGTAGTTGCAAGCTTCTTCAGCATTCCGTTTCACCAAAGTTTTCTTTTAAAAAGAGAAAAAGAAGCAGATGGGGAATGTCGCTCAGCAGTAGAGCCAGGTGTCCAGCAAAGGCTGCGGGCCGTGAGGACTTGGGGCCCTTTCTCTGCGTGATTGAGTCCCTCCCCTGTTCTGCCCCAGGCTCTGCTTTGCAACCTCTGTCACTTCGGCAGTGGCCCCTGAGCTCTGCCTCCGCTCAGGAAGGGTCTCCCGAGGGGCACAAGCCTGGCAAGCGTGAGATGCCCCCGTCAGGGCCTGTTCTCAGGGGTCAGTTGCCTGGGGACTGTTTCCTGTGTTGTCTAGTTTTCCAGTGTGGACTGTGAAAAGGGCGCAGGCAGCATGGCACCATCATGGCCAGGAACAAAAAGCCCCAAGCAAATGGCCAAGGCTCGAGGCTTCAGCTCCTGGACGGGGCGGCTGTTTTCAGGTTAGAGGCGGATGGAGTGCAGGACAGCACACAGGCCCTGTGCTAAGGCAGCTGGCGGGGTTACGGGGCAGATTCATCCAAGTGCTGCTACCCCACCAATAACCATGATGCCTGCCATGGGCGGGTTCCAGGTGGCCCTGGGGACACAGCGGAGAGCAGGCCACCTGGGTTCTTGCTTCCTGGGACTTAGCTGGCCACCTCAGAGTGGAAGTAGGTCATGGCCTAGAGGGGACAATGCGAACACTGGAGAGAAGCCCTGCCTGTCCCATAACGTCCTGCCGCCATCACCTGCCCCTCCTCCGCCCACATTGGCTTCCCAGTCTCTCTCCAGGGGCTGCTGTGCTCACACTGCTGGGTGCTGGGACGTCTGTCCGATGGTGAGTAACGTCCAAACCCTGGCACAAAGTACCTTGCACCTAGCTAAGACGGACGTCTGTAAGAACAGTTAAAAAGCTGCTCCCAGGGCCACCGTATGCCTGGGAGCACCGTCTGCAGGACTGAGGCCAGAGCAGCCTGTGACTGTCCTGCCCGGCCCAGGCACAGAGCTGGCCTGTGGATTCCACAGGGCAGATGTGGACACGACCAGGGGCTTCCTCCGGAGGCAACGAGGCCCTGGACACGAGGCACCTGCTCCTGCTCCCGTGTTCCTCCTCTGTGGGAGGCATGGAGCCCTGTTGCCTGAAACAGGGCCCTGGCACACCATGGCTTCTCTCCCTGGTGCCAGGTCAGTCGCCGCCATTCCCTGTCTGCCAGGCTGAGTCCTCCCGGGACGCTCCATGGGAAGGCCTCATTCGTCTGATGCGCTCCTCGAGCCCTGCCTGGTAGTGCCCATGCCTCACAGGTGCCAGCGAGGCAGCTGCTGAAGGACAGGTAGACCCTCTCCTCTGCCTGGTCTGTTCAGAACTGCCGTGGTAGCCCAGCTGGATTCAGTGGCGGCCAGCCACGAGCCTCTAGTCCCTCGACCACCGCTGAGCCAAAGGCGGCTTTCTGACACTGGACTGGTGGTGGGCGGCACTCGCCCTCCAGGACCTTGTTGGGTGCTGATTTGTGGCTCCCAGGGAGCAGTCCTGGGGTCGGGCTCTGTGAGTTCTGGCCGCACATTTTCTCAGTCCATTTCTGTGCCGTTTGCTTTATGTGCGTTTCTGTGTAGACACTTTCTTTAATTCTCTGCCGACTCGGTCACAGTGAGTTTAGGCAGCTCAGGCCTGAAAGAAGCTTTGCCAACAGGACTTCTCTCTCCACAGCAGCCTCGGGGTCCCGAGGAGCACCAGCTGGCACTCTGAACAGCAAAATCACCCCCAAAAGCACAAAAATGGGGGAATCATGGCTCCAGGTAGGAGCTCCAAGTGTCCTTTAGGACACTTGTAACATCTGTGAGCAGGAACGAGGGGCCGGGCTCCTCCAGGTCTGCCCCATGGAGCCGGCCACAGCCCAGAGTGCTCCCCACTGGACACACCCACAGCCCCACAGCAGTGCCACAGGGCTGATCTCAAGGTCCACGTGACTCTTGTCAAGTAGGAAAGTTCACAAACACAGAATCCCTCCAGATGCAGACGCTGTGAATGCTGAGGATGCACCCCGCATCTCTATCCCAGTCCCGGCCTGGTGTGCAATGCCTCGCCCAGGGCTGGGCTTCATCTGCACCTCAGTCACAGGAGTGAGCTGCACGTACCAGAGTAGACACTGAATAAAATAGGGAGTAAAAAAGGGAAGTGAGAAAAGTGATGAGTCACCATGGGTCCTAGGGTCTTTAGATGACCAGAAGGAGTTACTTCGAAGATAATTTCTGATCAGTAATGAATGTGCCCAAATGGATGTTTAAACTCATTTGACTGGTTCACTGAGGGTGGGCGCCCAACTTCCTGCCAGCGGAGGGAGGCAGGCGGCAGGCTCTCTGTGGCTCAGTCCTGTGGAGTCAGCCTGACTCACCCACGGATGTCCCTCTGCTACAGGAGACTGCCAGCTGTGACCCAGCCCCACCTGGTGCCTGGACTCTTCCACAGCCAATTCCGGCTTGCGCAGATTCCTGGCCATGCGGGCTCAGTCTACTCAGGGAGCTGCATCCCGCGACCTGGGCAAGGCTCACTGTCCCATCCCAGGCCCTCTTTGGAAACTGGCCGTTGTGAAGGCGAGGTTTTAGGTGGTGGTTTCAACTGGATGACTTTTATCCTGTGTGACAGTCCCAGTGACCACAGGGGTCATTCTCTCAGCTGTTGTTCCCTCAGGGTGAAGAACGTGAATGGCCTCTGAGGATAATGCTCAGCGGCCAGCCAGCCATTGAGTAATCGAGTACTAGAAGTCCGGGAAGACGACACTCTCTCCTTCTCTGCTGCATCCCTTCCCCCAGAGCTGAGCTCAAACCCAGGGCTTGGCAGCGCTAGCCAAGTGCTCACCACTGAGCCACACTCCCAGCCCAGGCTGCCCACCTGCCCGCGCCACTCCAGCACGTAGGCTCCTCCCCTCCCCAGCTGTCCCCGCCTCTCCAGCACGTAGGGGTGCACGTCCACTTCCCATGTCCAGGTTGCCACAAAGGTCAGTCCCTGTCCTGTCTCTAGCTCCTGCAAGACCCAGAGGAGTCCGACTCTCTCCAGGGCCTTTCTCCACCGCTGGTCCCATCAGGAACTCCTGGAGTCCACTCATGCTTTCTACTGTTTAAGAACCCAGTGTGTGTACATCTGAATTATGAGCCCCTGGGGAGCTAGGACTTATTTTAGGATGGTGCTGCTCAGTTAAAATATAATGTGAGCCATGAATGCAAGTCCCATTTGTAATTGCATTTTTTGGTAGCCACAGTAAAAAATAAACAGGCAAAATAAAAAATATATCATTGTCAGACCCTGTGGTACCTGCCTGTAATCCCAGTGACTTGGGAGGCTGAGGAAGGAAGATTGCAAGTTTGAGGCCAGTCTCAGCGACTGAGCAAGGCCTTTATCAGAACAAAAACTAAAAAGGACTGGAGGTGTAGCTCAATGGTAGAGCACTGAGCATCCCTGGGTTCAGTCCCCAAATGCAAAAACATACATATATACATATATATACACATACACACCCATATACATATATATATTTTTAATTAAATTAGTATCTCCAAAATATTGTTTGAACAACATAAGCGTGTTAACAAGACATCTTACATTCTTGATTCCATAGCAAGCCTTCCCAGTCCACCAGCTGCCATAGCTCAGCACTTCTTAACCTGCGTGGCGGCCACAGTTCCAGGCTCTGGGCCTTCCTGGCCGGGGCTGTCCTGTGGACAGCTGAGTTTTCGCCACTCTCCGTCCTCCCTGTCTCACACTGAGGGCTACATGACAGGTGGAGACTGCGGCCCTGAGCAGGGTCTGGCACAAGTTCGGTCCTCAGCTCTGGCCAACAGCCCGCTCTTGGTGACGCTGCTCACACAGTGGTCAAGACGCCCACTCCGCGTGTGTGCTCAGGGCTGTACTGTGCACCGTGTGGTCCTCAAACCACAATCCACAAAACATCTGTGGAGTCCGAGAGGCCACACCTATAATGGCCCCTCTACCACTGACCACGGTGTGAATGTGGGCAGCTGTCTCCCTCTCTGGACTTTGGTTTTGTCTTCTTCAAGTGGGTGATCAGACAGGCCTCACGGGTGTTGCGAGGAGCCCACTGGCCACTGCCTTGGAAACGTCACATGTGGCTGCTCTTACTGTCACCCAGAGGGGAAGTCGTTAACGTGGCGGGTGAGCTGATTCTGGGAAAGACAAGTATTAAACTAGATTAAAGAATCAAGATTCCAAAACCCTCTCCCAACAGGACGAAACTCAAGTATCACATTCAGCGTTTAAAACTCCAGCCATACAAAAATAAGCTTCCCGACTGACTGCAGCCCACAGGAGAAAAGAGATTTGCTTGTTAATTTGACTAAATGTAACTTTAAACAATTATTTGAACTTTCTATTTTGTTACGAGCTTCATGGCACAGGAGGACGAGGACGGCAAGGGCTGGAGCTGCTGCCGCGGCTGATGCCTTCTTCTGTGTCCTTCAGAATCCCATGCCCAGCCGAGGAGGCGTGAGCGCATCCCTTGTGAGCTGTGACCCTGTGGACATGGACTGCTACTGCCCTGTGCAGCCTATGGGGAAGGGTTAAAGTTAGGTCAAAGTTCACCATCATGCAGAAGCGGATGTGTTAGCTCCAACCTTTGATCTTGGCCTTCAGAAGGAGCTGGTGAACGGGGAGGCGCAGCAGCACCCGGACCCACAGACAGGCCTGAATCTCCCCACATGGCACTGCCCCTCAGGACAGATGTCACACGGGTCCTGCATGGGGGAGAGTGGTTAAGGGGCAGAGAAACTCCCAGAGGCAGCTGCAGGACCAGGAGGTAAGGACATGCAACCTGAAGCCGGAATGGGTGTGGGAGGGCACAGCTGCTGGGCGACCTGTGCCAGGGTCTGTCACTGGAGCAGCACATCTGACTCCATCAGACTCCTCCGCAGGTGAGGGGAGGTGATGAGTGCTGCAGTGGGAGCCGCTCCGGGGGAGGGCTATTTCTAAAACTAGAAAGGTCTGGCATCCCTGAGTTCGGCCTC
The DNA here is from genome assembly GCA_020662805.1 of Glaucomys volans. Lineage (NCBI taxonomy): Eukaryota > Metazoa > Chordata > Mammalia > Rodentia > Sciuridae > Glaucomys > Glaucomys volans. The sequence continues at coordinate 54,936 of JAJEJO010003230.1, forward strand.
CCCTGTTTTCAGTGGTGAAGGAATGGCTGGTCTCCTGCAGACAGAAGTGATTGCTCTGCTCCCACAGTACCTCGTTCCTGATCCCAGAGCAGCATCCTGGTACTCTTGAGCCTGGTGCGGCCGGGCACAGAGACAGTTAAGGCGGCGGGGAGGGAGGTCAGCAGGTCGGGAGAGCGGCCTTCCTCCCACCAGCCTTCCCTTCCATTTCCTGGCTCTCCCTGGCTTTCTTCTTGAGTCTTCTGTACTACAGCCCGTCAAGCCCTCTGTTCCTGCTGCTCTCTGCCAATGGACCTCTTATTGCAGGTGAGCTTCCCAGCCATGAACTTCATCTTGCACAGGAGAAAGTCCAGCTTGCAGCACGTCCTTTCAAGGTGCTTTCTAGATTTCTGCATCTAAAAAAGTCCTGCCCTGGGATGGGGGTGCAGCTCAGGGATGAGCACCTGGGAGCCCCGGGTTCTACCCCAGAACTGCCAAAGCATTGCCCTGTCCCTGTCCAAATCAACTCAAATATGATTGCAGTGACAAAGCAACACTTTGAAAACTTTATCAGTAAATCTGAGATTACACACTAAGGTCTTAGTCCAGTTCATATGTATGCACAGTTGCGTGTGAAGATTTTTAAGAGGCTTTGTGTTCTTTTTGAAATTCACTACATTTTAGAAGTGATAGAAATACAGGAAATCACGCCTGTAGTTTGCTGACATTCAGTCCAAACACAGTGCACAGTTTTGTCCCACATGATCTCATCCTAAGTCCTGCACCAAGTGGAAGACAACCACCTCGGACCAGAAGGTGAGTGTCTCTGTGGCTGGTGGCACTGACGTCCTCAGCTCCAAAGAGCCTTTGAAGTGGGCTTCCACTGTGTCTTCCAGGCTCTTGTGCTCTAACCACCACCTAGGGAACCCTGGCAGGGAGCTTGCCTGGCCAGTGCAAGGCCTTGGGTTTGATCCCCGGCACTGCAAAATAAATAAATCAATAACTAAAAGCAGGTGCTGACTGCCAGTCTCCATGGATGTCAAGATATTTAGTGTGCAGTTGCATGATTGTTCAGGTTTACACAAACAGTTTTAACCAGTGCCACAAAAATCTGGTAGAAATTCCTGTTCATTTTGGGGTGTGATTTGTTGATGTGGATGTCAATATACTCACCTCACTGAGTATGCTCCAGAATTGTGAGGCTGTCCTTGTCTACCTGGTCCTGTTCCTCCTGTCTGGACCCCAGGATCTCAGCTGTTATCCAGCTGGCCCTAACCCTCCTTCCTTGGCTCCGCCATTCTCTGAGGGATGGGCTTTAAGATGCTCTCAAGTAACTTCATATATCCACACCTCCTCAGCTGCTGCAAGGACAGCAAGGTGACAGATGAAATGAAAGGAATTCAGGCCAGGGTGTGACTGGCAGGTCAAAATGCTTGCCATCCTTCCCCTCCCTCACTCCCACACAGAACTGGCAGCTCTGTACTGAAGCCGCCCAGGGCTTACGCATGTGAATGAATGAATACCAGACACTTCCAGAGGCAAGTAGGTAATTACTGGAAGGTAGGCACAGGGAGGAGGTGGGAAATTCTGGCCAAGGGTGGGGTGGGAATCCTGAGGGCCTTCCAGTCCCTCTGCCTGGGATGGGCTGCTCACTGGGTCTTCTCCATCCCCAGGGCCGGAGGGGTCTTGCGGACCTTGCTTCCGGCTGGGCTCTGGGGGAGGTAGATTAAAGGGAGAGAGTCCTCCAAGACTAGAGAGTGCTTTTACGTTGGGTGTCCGAAGCTCTTTGCACACTCTGTAATTATGCTCCTGTTGAATGCATTTAGGACCAATTAAGTCCCTTTATAATTAGACCCCATTATCATGGGCATTAAAGTCAGACTCTGTGTGCTGCCTCGGTTTTCCATCAGCAGTTGGGCGGCAGCTTCGGCACCTTCCCGCCTCTCATCTGGTCATAGCTGCCTGTCATTTTTACTCTTCCTGGAAGGGGCAGAGCCTCTCTCCCTTCTCTCCTCTGCCCGAGTTGACAGTTCCTGAGCGTTAATCTCTTTCCCCCTTTCCGCACATTTCAATTAGAATTACTCTTCTGTTCATGGCAAGACTGAAAGAACGTTTGCTGGTGTCCTGAAATTCCCCAAGTGGACCCAGCGCTACTCCTGGTTGCTGCGATGCGGGGACACTGCCATCTATCAGAGGCTCAGCTAGCCCTGCTTGCTCCCCCGACGTCCTGCTCGCACGCACGCCCGCACCAGCGGCCTCCTGGGGTCGGACCTGGAGTTGGTCCCAGGTAGTTACTAGCAGCTTTGCGGGCTGATCCAAGAGGTGCGGTGCGGGGTCCCGGCTGCAGGAGAGAGGGGACGCTGGGCGGGGTGCGCAGAGGCCGCGCAGGGTTGCACTGGGAGTGGGCGGAGGGTGGGGCCGCCGCTGGACACTAGCGGGGCTGCGGGGCGGGGACGGGGGCGGTACCGGGGGGGGGGAACGGGGCGGTACCTGGGAGGGGCGGGGACCGGGCGGGTCCCGGTCCCTCGGGCGCTCTGGCCTCCGCCGGGCGGCGGTGCGTGGCCGGCCGCGGCGGAATGAGCGGGGCTGGGGCTGCGGGCGCAGCGCGGGGGCTGCGGGTGGACGGGCTGCCGCCGCTGCCCAAGAGCCTGCGCGGGCTGCTGCGCTCGGCGGCCGGCGGCGCGGCGGGCGGCTGGCGGCACCTGGAGCGGATGTACGCGCAGAAGTCGCGCATCCAGGACGAGTTGAGCCGCGGGGGCGCGGGCGGCCGCGGGGCGCGGGCGGCGGGGCTGAGCACCAAGCCCCCCAACCTGGACGCCGCGCTGGCGCTTCTGCGCAAGGAGATGGTAAGGGTCCGCGGAGCGCGGGCGCCCTCGGCCTGGCTGTCAGGGGAGACCCCCCGCCGCCCGGAAGTCCGCGCCCCTGCCCACGGCTGGGAGGCGGCTCTCCCAGGGCAGCCTTCGACGCGGCGCCCGCCGGTGCCCGTGGCTGGGGTTAGGGTCGGGGGCTGAGGGGTCGGGGAAAGCTCCGGAAGGCGGAGGTGGGGCGGCCCCGGCCCTCCCTGGCCGCGCGTCCCTAATCCGATTTAGCCGGCGGCCGGGACCCAGACGACCGCGCAGGCGGAGGCGGGGCGCAGAGCTCCTGCAGACCCTCGAGGAGCAACCGGTGGTGGCGGGTGGTCCTGCGGTCCGGGGCTTCCTCGGCTTGTGCCCGGGCCGCAACAACTCGAGTTAGTTTTTCTTAGTCCTGGAAAGTGCAGTCGGTGTTTGTTGGCCAGGGTGAGCCGGAAAGCAGAGCAAGGGCAGAGATTTGGGGCAGCGAGCCTCACCTAAGCTCGTCCTCCCAGGCTCTTTCTAATCCTCTGGCCGCCCTGGGTAGTCCCTCCGTCTGTCCTTCCCGTAGTCAGGTGCTCCCTCACCCAAGCCAGGTCTTAGTTTATTAGGGAAGTCTAATAGAGGAAAGATGCTTTCCTTTCCAAAGACTGAATTTGCCAAGAGGTTGTTCGAGGGCTCTTTTAAGTAAGCATCTAATGTTTAAGACATTGCTCAGGAAAATTGAATTCATGCAAATTTGTTTCCAGGAGCATGTCTGCTCTGGAAAGTCCGAACCGAATTCAGAAAGCACCCTTAGCACATTGTAATCAACTAGGTATTGTCCCACTCTGCAGCTGGCCCTGAAGTGATTTCTGATTCTCTAAAAAGATTCCCTAGGCTATTTACTGAACACTCGAGCTCCACACCAACCACTTCCATTTACTAACAAACATTAATGACACTGGTGTGACTGCATTTTAATCAGACACAAGGGCACCTGTGTGTTTACAGCCTGAACTGGGACACAGCATAAGCCCCTGGGTTCAATAGGAAGACCCACCCTGGGTGTCTAAGTTCCTTTCTTGAATGGGAGGCAGGAAGGGCTCAGGGCCACTCCTGTTTGAAGCTCTGGTTTGTAAACACGCTCCCAGTGGAGTCTTGCTGTGGTGGCTTGGGAGCCCACAGGCCATTCCGGAAAGTCATTTCCAGGTCCCTCCTGGCGTGGCTGAAGTACAGCTCAACCTCATAATTATGCCTTGGACCAGAGCTCTCTAAGGAACAGCCTTCCCTAGTCTGTCTGATATTTAGCTATGATTAGATTAGGTATTTCAAGAAATGTCAGAAGGTCTTTATAAGTACTAACTTGGGGCTTTTAAAGAGATTTACTGACCTGGGGTGGTGGGGTCCCAATGAGCAACTCACGCTGAGGCTCCCACTGGGGAGGTCTTGCCAAACAAGAAAGGGCGTTGGCTCCTGAATCTTCAGTGGAATGTCTCTGTTGATTCACTTAATTTGAGGCTTGAGCTCAAAGCTGTGACAAAGGACATGACTAGATACCTTGGGAGAATGTGACAAATGCTTGAGGGGAAGGCCTTGCACACAGCGGGAGGCGTGGAGTAGGGAGATGGGAGGGCTTCTTCTCAGGATTGCAGCCTGGAGGGCCTGGTGTGGAGGGCCTGGCCACAGGGGAAGGAGCCCCAGGTGGTGGGGGAAGCCGGCACTTGCAAGCCTGCCCTGGAGGACAGAGTGCGCAGAAGCCCAGGGCGCAGGGGCGGGCTGAGCCTGGGAGGCTCCTGGGGAGATGGCCCGGGTTGCACTGGAGGGCTGGCTTCTGCTCCCAGACAGCAAGTCTGTGGGAAGCAGAAGCTGCAGGGGTTGCAGATAAAGTGCAAGGGTCAGAGATGCCAAGCTGTTTAATGGAAGAGCAGTTAAGCAAAACACTTAGAAATGCCAGTCATAGCACGGACAGAGGTCATTGTTAATATTTGGGGATAGCTGCGGTGTAGGCAGAATACACATGCTTTCTATACATTGTTTTACTACTTAATAATGGATATGGAGAATAAAAATTCCCAAAATAATGAGGCCCGAACAAAAGAAAAGGGAGTAAAACTGAAGGCCATGCATTGACAGCTTTTATCTCCTGAGACAGATGTTTCCAGATGCTGGCTGCAGGCAGGGAGGAGGTGTTTTATCATCCCTAAAGAACAGTCTCTAGGAGGTGTCATGTCCTCGGAAGTAAATCCTTCTTAGGCACTGTCCACAGACCTTGACCAAAGGTCTCAGGCCCCCATTCCTGAGTGTCCATGCAAACTGACCTGTGTTCACTGGACCACTCCTCAGAATAACCTACATGAATCCAGTCCTTTTCTGTGTTTGGGGGCTCACTTTCCACCAGGAAACAGTTCCACGACGCCATTTCATCCCTGCACCCCCGTTCCCCTGTGAGACTTCGTTCCTGAGTAAGAGAGGATCCGTGGAGTCACACCCATCTCGGTCTCCCTCTTTTTGTGCCAACACTTCATCCTTATGAATTCGCCATGGAATTGGAACTCAGTCTATTTTGTGTTAAGAAACATCAGGTGCTTGGAGCTTAACTCCCGTAAGGTCACAGGTCCCTTCAGGTCTGTAGGGCCCCAAAGCCTGTTCAGCTGTGGCACCATGCTGTCCACACTCACCCACTAGGGTCACCTGTGTGCGCCAGCGTGCTGTGGGGCCTTATTGCACACATTCTCCCGGGTCACACGCACTGTAATGTCTTTGGTGACGGCATAATCTGCCTTTGGATGACAGCAGTAGGAGCCGTTTGACCCTGGAGAGTGGCTCGCTGAGGCCGGGCTCTGGTAGTTAGGAGGAGTGGCTGCGCTGGGCAGAGGTGGCAGGCCATTTGGCCGGTGAGTCAGGTGTTTCAATGTTTCTGAATGTGGAGCTGGAGGCGCTGGGGCGATCTGGGCCTGGAGGTCCTTGAAGAGCTGGTTGCAGCTCAGCGAGCAAATGAAGTCTCAGAGGAGAGCCAGGGACTCCAGGGGCCGAGCCCAGGGAGCTGGTGTCCAGGGCCGAGAAGGCAGGGCTTGTGTGGCCGAGGGCTCTGACCCACGATGGGTGACACCCTCAGCTGCCCAGAGTTGAGGTTTCTGCTCCAAGTTCCAACACTCCCTGTTCCGGCTGCCCCCATCTGTGAAGTTCTCTGTCACCAGGTCCCCTGGGCCTCCCGGGAGGACCCGCTTGGAAAGCTTCAGGGGCAAATGGCTATGCTCTGTAACAGCAATCACTGAGAGGCCCCTTTGAAAACACCTGCTGTTATTTTTCACTGGAGAATGTGTTAGGTCCCATTCAGCAGGTCACTGGGTGAAGGTGTGTAGCGTACTCTGGAGGGTTTGAGGACACCTGGTGGTGGGCCATGCTTCGTTCTAGACTGGTCCTCCTTCTTCCTGACTGAAGGCTGTAGTAATAATGGAAGGGCAACCTGAACTCGCTTTGCAAAAGGAGAGTCTTGTCAAAGGCTGGCTGTGCTCCGAGACCGACCGGATCCGTGCCCACGGGGGTGTTCCCTCTGCCTCCCGGTGCTGTGGTCGTCCCTCCGCCCCCGTGGAACCTGACAACACCCATGCTCAGTTTCGGCAACAATTTCTAATTCCAGTTTGTAAATACTGAGGAAGGGTGCCAGGCCCCTGGACAGCCTGGGCCACCTAATGGTGACCAGGACAGGATTGAATTTCTTAATGTGAAACCCTGTGGGCAGGACTAGGGACTGCACGTTCCCAAAGAACAGTCTCCAGGTGAGGTTACAGGTATGACCGGCTGAAGATTTGAGGCTCCAAAGGATTAAAGTCTTTTTTTGGGGGGTGCTGGGGATAGAACCCAGGGCCTTGTGCTTATAAGGCAAGCACTCTACCAACTGAGCTACGTCCCCAGCCCGCCACATTTAACTCAGCTGCTGCTTCTCCTGCCTGTGGAGCCCTGTAGATGGGCCATTCCTGAACCCACAGGGGACTCACAGCAGCACAGCCTGATCTTGCCCCCTTTCATCTGTCAAGTGCCAGTCAGTGCCCCAGTGAGCAGCAGCCCAGCCTGCGCCGGGCCTGGCAGGTGTTGCTGTAACTCTCTGAGGTCAGGTGGGCAAGGATATGTAGGGATGGCTGGAGAAGGGAACCGTGGTCTTCCCAGGCCACTCCACCGCACAGTAGCAGCACCAACCCAAACTTGTGGACACCCAGCTCCCTTTGAGGATCCATTCTCACGGTCCTGTGGTGGACACTGCACATGGAGACCTCGGACCTTGTGAGCAGGCAGCCGCCCTGCAGCCAGCCAGCCAGACCTCTGCCCCTTGCCAGTGCCGCCCTCCAACAAGAGCCCCACCTCCTCTGCCCATTCCTTCTGTGCTCCTTCCTGCAGACACTTAACATCAAGATTGTCCCTGAGATGGCCACTGTCCCCAGGTGCTGGAGGCAGGAAGTCCCAGACCTGCCTTCTGGCTGCAGCATTCACTTCCTTGACTGGCCTGTCTTGCAGGTGTGGGCATTGCGAGTCTCGTGTGTGTGTGTGTTGCAGGGGCCCTTGACCAGGGGAGGGGTCTGGGGGGAAGGGGACCCTTGTCCTCTGACCAGAGCTCCCGATCAAGGAGGGTGATCTTGGGGATCTCCAGGAGCCGATGTGCAAAGGGAGAAGGTGACAGGGGCCTGTGAGAGGAGAACACATGGAGAGGACTGTCTGACCTGCTCCCGAGTGGTGACTGATTGATCAGATGGATGAACAAAGGTCCTCAGTTTTTATTTTGTGACCCATCTGACCACAGGAGGGTCTTCTAGGATTGAAGACAAAACATCCAAGTTAAATGGCAGGATACTTACCATCCCTTACGTCATCTGCCCATTGTGCACCTGAGAGGCCAGCAGGGACATAAAGAATGACCACAGTGACCACGTGAGGGTTGGAGAAATGGGCCTCCCGTCTTGTTGTGAAGGGGTTTTGTAAATTCAGGAAACTGAGTGCCCATCACATCATCTCCTTAAAAGCTCTACGTGGCTTCTACCGGATGGCACATCGGAGTGGCAAGAGGGCTTTAAATATGGGCGACCCAGGCCCGAGAGGTCTGCAGCACCACTGCCTGGTCGTCCTGCTGCCTGCCGACTCTCCCACCAGCAGGGACACGGGGTGGCCCCGATCCACAGTGTCCAGGGCCAGCGGCATCACACACATTTAAAACTGCTTCAGATTCGAGGCCCTCCTCCCCGGTGTCCTCCTCCCCTCGCTGCCTCCCACCTTGCTGAGGCGGCCACATGAGTTGGCAGCACAGGTGGCTGCCTATCCGTGGTTCCCTGCAATGGTGAAATGGTGAGGGTGCCCTACAGTTGGAGGAGGCGAGCGGACATCCTCACGTGAGGACGTGGGGCCACGCTGAAGGTGTAGAGCGGCCGCAGGACGGTGCTCGGGAGCTTCTGTCTGGAACAGCAGCCAGAATCCAGAGTAGGGGGCCTCGGGGGGCAGCCTGCAGTGCTGCCGGTGGGTGTCCGCAGAGCAGGATCCGTAGGTGTGGTGGGGGACTCCTGGGGGTCTCTGAGGTCCTTGCAGGGGTCTGTGAGTCAGCGGTGGTCTTGGTGGCAGGTGTGGCCTTTTTGCTGTCATCTGAGGATATGCACCAGCACTGGAAGGTCAGTGTGCACTGGCGAGTCCAGTTCCACATATCCTGTGACGGGCTTGATACCCCAGCACCCTTCAGCGTGCAGGACTGGTGGCCGTTGGTTGGACGCTCAGACTCCCTGCTGGCGGAGGGTAGCGCAGAGCAGGTGGTTAGAGGAGGCCCTTACGATGCGCCCCCTTCCCAGCACCCACAGGCAGGGCCAGATTTTCTTCATTTACTTCAACCACATCACATGTCTCAGAGGACCAAATGCAGATGAGCTGGACTTTATTTATTTATTTATTTTGCGGTGCTGGGGATTGAACCCAGGGCTTTGTGCTTGCGACTCTACCAGCTGAGCTATGTCCCCAGCCCTGAGTTGGACTTTAAAGAGTATTTATAAAAATGTTGCTGACCATGACAGTGTTTATGTTAGCATGTGATGGGCTGATTGTTCTTAATGGATTAATAAGTATTTTAAAGTTCCTATTTGTAAATTTCTACTAAGGTGAATTTGGGGGGGTACTGGGGGTTGAACTTGGGGGCACTCAATCACCGAGCCACATCCCCAGTCCTGTTCTGTTTTGTATTTAGAGACAGGGTCTCACTGAGTTGCTTAGGGCCTCACTAAGTTGCTGAGGCTGGCTTTGAACTCGCAATCCTCCTGCCTCAAACTTCTGAGCCCCTGGGATTACAGGCGTGCGCCACCGAGCTCGGCTACTAAGGTGAATATTGATAGGTATAACCTGTCAAAGAAAATGAGGTGGGATCCACATAAATGAAAGCATTTTGGGACCCTGAATAATTTTCGAGAGTGAGAAGAATTCCCAGAACTAAAACATTTGAACTCTACTTCACAACAGAGAACTGGAAAAGGCTGGTTCCTATAATCACGAACCATTTGAATTTATAATGCAATGAGAAGGCTTTATAATCAGAGAAAAGTGGAGGAGAGCACAGGGACATGTCACAGGTGGTGTTGCCTTTCTGGGTCTGGGCGGGTGGAGGGCAGCGGGCCCATTTGCACTGTGTTAGAGAGACACCGAGAACCTGGCGAGAGCGTGTCCTGTCTCTGGATGCCGTGGGCTCTAGGTCCACAGAAGACCCCACAGACAAGGGGAGGGGTGCGACCAGCCTTGGATTCCGCCTGACCCGGGCGGGGCTCAGTCACCTGGTTTCTCCTCTGTTTCTGAATTGCTGTGGCTCTTCTGAGTCTGGTCCCAGCCTGGATGGATGAACCGCCCCAGGAAGTGGCGCTACCAGGGGAGCGGCTGCAGCGTGGAGCCAGGGGGAGTGCAGTCTGCCGGCATTTCTACCCCGGGGTTGGTCAGCCAGTCGTCCTTCCCCACCATGTCACACTGGCCACATCCTCCCCTAGACAGTACGCAGGTCCACGTCCTCTGTCAGCACATCCTTCATGGGAAATCAGGTTACCATCAATGAGGTCTCTGCCGTCTTCAGTTACAGTCCAGCCCTGCTGCTCAAACTGGACACTTGGTTAGATTCCAGGCGCTCCCATGTCTTTTTCTGAAAGAGATTGACAAGCCCTCCGTGCATGCTTTCTCAGTCATTGCATTTTTAAAAGGTAACAGTAAAGGGTCTCTCATCGTAAGTTAACACACATAGAAAATCTAGAAAATTCAGAAAAGCCAAAAGTAAAAATTGGAGTGATCCTAGAGTCCTGCTGCCCTTGGGCCTCCAGCTTCGGGTCTTCCTGCAGACCTGGGCTGACTGGCCACAGGCCAGGGCCTGGGCTGTGTGTCCGTGTACATCTTACCAGAATCAGCACCCGCCTCACGGGACAAGGACGACACAAAGACATATTCCTGTGCAACTGAGACTTTCTCTCCAGCAAAGCCCTAGAAACAAACCAGTTAGCTACTTCCTGATAAGTCCTGTTTTTACGGCTGTGGATAATACGGCCGGCGGGTCCTCCAGAGAGGCTTGCAGTGTGCAGTCCTGAGCAGTGTGGTCCACTCACCATTCATTCTTCATATTAGGAGTTTTTATTCTATTTGTATTATTTCTTTGGTACCAGGGATTGAACCCAGGGGTACTTAACCACTGAGCCACATCTCAAGCCTTTTAAAATTTTTAAAAAAATTGTTATTAGAGACAGGGTCTCACTGAGTTGCTTACAGCCTCACTGAGTTGCTGAGGCCGGTTTGAACTTGCAGTCCTCCTGCCTCAGCCTCCTGAGCCAGTGGGATTACAGGCGTGCACCACCATGTCTGGCTGGGAGTTGTTAAGCATGAAGAAACATGCTTGTTGGGAAGAAGTCTAAGCGGAGCAGAGGCTGCGACAGGGACAGGTAAGGCTCGTCCACCCAGGGCCACATCCCAGAAGTCCTGGCAGTTTGCAGGCGTGTGTGTATGTGAGTCCTGCAGGTGCTCCTGGTGGCTTGCTCCTGACTGAGGAGGACCCCAGGTGGCGCTCCCCGCTCTGGATGGTGCCTTGGTGTGACGCGGCTGTGCCACCTCCGGACCTGGCATCTGCTGCTTGGGTCTGGGAGTTGTGGAGAGAGTGGGCCCCAGTGTGACCCATGAGACCAGCTGTCACCCCCCCCCGCTGCCGCTGTGAGCAAGGCCGTCTCCATGTGCTGGCCTGACTTGGCTCTGCTGTGCTGGGGAGGAAGCCTCTTGCTTCTGTCTCTTAAACACATGATGAATCTCTTTTATTTTTAGTCTCATTTCTAAAAGACACCTCCAAGTTTTTCATGACTTTTTTTTTTTTAACCAAACAGTATTTCCTTCTCCAGGTGTGGTGGGGCACACCTGTAATCCCAGTGACTCAGGAGGCTGAGGCAGCAGGACCACAAGTTTGGGGCCAGTTTAGGCAACTTAGCAAGACCCTACCTCAAAATTAAAAATGAAAAAAGCCTGAGGATGCGCACAGTGACTGTCCCCTGTCTGGGCTCAGCCCCTGGTCCTGAAGAAAAGAAAAGACAATGCCCCTCTTAGAGGGCCTCTCCTCCTAGCCGCAGTGGTTTCCCAGCTGGGAAGAGCCCTGCCCCCTGTAGCCCTGGCAGTGTTCAGAGGCCTCGTGGGTACAGCCAGCGGGGAGCCACCGTCCTACCTGAGCCTACTGCTTCAGCGAAGGAGGCAGGTGGTGCTGGCTCAGGACTGCATGGCCCTGCTGGTGGGATTCTGTGGCTGGGAGCCATCTGTGCCCAAGGCAGGGGGTGAAGGGAGCCGCACATGGAAGCGGAGAGAATGGCCAGGAAGGAAGCAGGAAGCCTGAGCAGGAAAAAGGAAGGACGCTAGCAGCTTGAGTCCATTGTCCTCATCCTGGAGTCTGGAATTCAGGACAGTGTATCGCAGGGTCTGAGAATTCTGTCTTTTTCTTTAATGAGCCTGAATCTTCGGGGGAGAGCCGTGTTTTCCACGTCCGGCTGTGGGTGGCTGGATTCTGCAGGTTCTCGCTCCTGGCCATTTAACCATTTCCTGTAGTTGCTCTCTGGGATGGCCCTCTCCCCGTTCCGTGTCCCAGCCCTCCACCGGCCGAAGCTCAGCTTGGCATCTTGCTCCACAGGCTAGAGGGGTTTCTCTGATTCCATGGGAACCACGTGGGCACTCAGCAGCCAGATGCCACTGCAGGAGCATCTTGGGGCTCACTGGGCACAGACGCAGCCTCTCCAGCTGCTGCTTCCATGACTTCCTGGGGGTTCTGGCCAAGGTTCCTGCAGAGCCTGAGCTAGGACAGGACAGGTCACTTCTGCAGCCACAAGGTCTGAGCTCTACAGCTGGGCGTTTGCACTGAGGCGCCAGGTGTCTGCACTGCGAAGCTCCCTGCTGGTGGCTGAGGACTCCCAAGGGAATCGGGCCATTTCTTCAAAGCAGCTTTTCCTGTGTCTGGAGGAAGGAGACCCAGCTGCACGCTTAGCTTAAAGCGGAGAACCTGGAATGCCCCACGACATCCCAGGAATGGGGAAGAGGGTGACACCGCTGAGCCAATCGGAGCTGCAGGCAGGATGCTGCTGCGGGCCAGGTGGCCCTGGGCCGTCACTGCGTGGAGCAGAGGACACCTGGGGGCAGACTGTCGAGGGGGCTCACCCCAACAGGTGCGTGTGGTGGGATGCTGCCCAGCCAGCTCCTGCTCCCTCTGGACAGAGGGGTGAAAACGTTCAGCCAGGAGGTGTCTTGGCAGGAAGTCAGGTGTTCCCTGACTGACTTGGAGGGTTTCTGCTAAGTCAAGGATGTCGGGTCCTGGAGACCTCTGTGCGTGCGTGTGTGTGTGTGTGTGTGTGTGTGTGTGTGTGAGAGAGAGAGAGAGCTGAGTCCCAGTGTGTGTAGGGCTGTGCTGTTCCTGGGCGGGTCACACTTCCCTTTCTAGCCAGCATCCCACCCAGTGACAGGGCAGCTTTGAGTCATCTGGGTGCTGCAGCTCAGAGAGGTCCTGGCACTGCTGAGGGCGTGTTCCAGGTCTCGGGTGACACTGGAAAGCCTGGAACCACGTGTGTGGGGGAGGCTTGGGTCACAGATGAGGACAGTCAGAGCCCTTAATATCCAGCAGGGTGTCACACCCTGGAGCCCAGGTCGCCCGCCTCGCCAGGCGGCACTGGGCGTCCTGGGAGGGTGGGCGTCAGCCTGCTGCTGGTGCCCTTGGCTGGCTGGTCTGCCCCTGAGGGGGGGTAGAGGCTTGCCCCCAACCCTGGTCTTGCTGGTGTGACTGGGGTGGGCATGGCGTGGCGTGGCTCCGGTTAGCCTTGTTTCCTCATACAAACCCTGGAGGAGAGCAGTGCGCTTGACCTGCTGAGCCAGCCTCTGTGGCCTGGGGCTGGTGTTCAGTTCTGGTTCTCTAGAGGATCTTGGAGATCCAGCTTAGAGGAAGGACCCAGTGTCAGCAGACCAGAGTGTCCCGTGAAGGTAGTGGCAAGATCCAAGGTCCTTGGCTTTGGGGATGAGCTGGTTTGTTGGGGTGTAAGGGTGTGGACTGAAACTGGCCTCTGAGTGCTTGAAGGGCGGGTAGGAGAGCACCAGGGTCACACCTCACATCAGGGCCGTGGAGACCAGGACCGCAGCCCAGCATGGCTGATGGGAGCCTCGACTGGCCGGGAGGGTCTGCCCTTGGAGCAGGGTCAGAACGTCCAGGTCCTTCCCACTGGAGGCTCCAGCCACCACACTGCTGGTGATTTTCACCCTAACGACACTGATTGTCTCCTGCCCAAGGTGGCTTGTGGCACTTCCGGGTGCCTGGGCCTGTGTCCTGGTGAAAGCCCAGGCACCACGTGGGGGAGGGCAGCAGCTGCTGCTCCCAGGAGCGGGGCACGCTGTCTGGTGCCAGCAGTGGGGCGGCAATCATTGCTCTGTGCCCTTCTGCTCTTTGTGGCCTGAGGTGCCTCCTGGGAGGAGAGGCGCAGGAAGACAGAAGGCCTTTGTGTGGAGAGGCTGGTTCTCTGCTGTTCTCTGTTCATCCGTGAAGCTCCAGGCCAGCACCCTGCTCCTCTTGGCGTGTGCGCTCACCCAGGCTTCAGTCAGCAGGGCTGACTGCCTGACCCCCATGGGAGCCTTGGCGCCGCTCACCGTGGAGGCTGCCTGAGGTCAGGCTGCCACTGAGCTGAGTCCTCCTGCGCACTGGCACCCAGGGCTGACCCGGCCTGAGGATCTCGTGTTGCTGGCCCACTGAGGATGTACCTTCAGCAGAGCCATTGAGGAAGGCAAAGTGGGGCCTGAGCAAGGCAGCTGTCAGGAGTTCTGGGCCCATAGGTGCTGGAGTGGCAGCAGGCCGCCTGTCTGGAGGCTTCCCTGGGTGCTGGGCAAAGACGGCTTTGTTTCTTTCTTCCTTTTTTTGCACTGGGGGTTGAACCCAAGGGCCTGGGCATGGCAGGGGGCATGTGCTCTAACTGAACCACATCCTCTGCCTTTTTTATTTTATTCAAGATAGGGTCTTACCAAGTTGCCCAGGCTGGCCTCACACTCGCAGTCCTCCAGCCTCAGCGGGCCCAGGAGCTGGGGTAGGTGTGCGCCCCAGGCCCCAACGGTCAGAGCCAGCCAGCGTCTGCCTGGTGGTTGGGGTGTCAAGGGGTGTAAAGGAGGACCTGCACTTACATCTGGCCTCACCCCAAGACGAGCGCTTCTGAACCCGGCTCCAGCCTCCTGTGTGGAAGTCAGGCCTTCACCTGGAGAACCTCCTGCAGGTGGGGAGCCAGTTGGGCAGCCACAGAAACTGGATCTTCCCCGGCCACGTGCCGTGCATAGCCAGGGCCTTAGCTGCAGGGGGCACCTGAGCGCTGTCTGTTCACGGGGACTGGCCTTCACCAGACCTCCCAGCTGGCCTTTGACAGAAAGTGTTCCTTGGCCGTCTGCCTGGGGGTCCCAGGAACTGGCCTGAGGGCGAAGCAGAGGTAGGGCTCCCCGCCTCGAGACCCTTCAGGCTGTCCCCAGTGTGTCAGCACCACCCGTGGGCTTCCAGTGGCCCTGGCTGCTGAATGGACAGGATCCCGTGTGGTCCTGGCACACTGGGGACAAGGTCTGCGGGCTCCCCCTGAATCTTCCCTCTGTCTCGGGGTGTGTGGAGGTGGTGCCTTTCCTCGCCCAGCAGGGCCGACTGTCTGACCCCCCATGGGAGCCCACCTGTGCTCTTCCTGGAGGCCTGGCAGGGAGGAACGTGGAGATAAGGAGCATGTGACCTTTTACAAGTGCTCCTGGCTTTGTCACCACTTGTTTGTGTGAGCACTGTTTCCAGGAGCAGGTGTTGAAGCTGCGTCCTGCCGGCCTGCTTCTTTTTTAAAAAGTTGTTATTGTTCTTCGTAGATGTACGTGACAGTGGAGTGTGTTGTGACGGGCACGCCTGGAGCCTGGCTCCTGGTGATCAGGATCCCACTGTGGTGGTCCGTGTGCAGAGTTTCGTGGTGGTGGGTCCATCCGTAACACAGCAGAGTCGGGTCCCATTTGTTCCACTGTCCTTCCTGTGTCCCTCCCCCCTCTCCTCACTCCCCATGTCTAATTCCATGGGCGTCTGTTGTTCACCCCACCCCTTATTGTGTGTCCACATCCACATGTCAGAGCATTTGGCCTTTGGTTTTGGGGGTTGGTGTTTCCCCAAGCACAATGGTTTCCAAACCCATCCATTTCCCAGCAGAAGTCATAAAGCCCTTCCTTTTTATGGCTGAGTCATATTCCATTGTTCCTGGCTTCACGCTCAGGCCTTTGCTTTGGGGAGGGTCCCACAACCACTGTCTGGAGCAGAGGGCGTCTGGCCTCCGAGGCTCCTCTGGTGAACTGGGCTGAGCTGGTGGCGGGTGGGTGCCGTGCAGGCTGCAGCACTCAGATCCTGACAAGGCAGCAGGGAAGGCAAACGGGTGTAACGGGAGTGTAGTCGGGGCCGGGGAAGGTCAGCTGTGGCTTGGTGTACGCTGGGCAGGCTGGGCTCCCTGCCCTCAGGGCGCTCCTTCCCAGACCACTGGGCTGGGCCAAGGGTGGGCCCGACAGTGAAGGTGTTCAAACTGGAAGTCCCCAGCTGGCTGACTGCACGGGAGGCAGGTGCTGGCCGGGGTCGCACTCCAGCGGATGCCGGTGCTGACTTCCCTTTTGCCTCCCACCCGCCCCAAGGTCGGCCTGCGGCAGCTGGACATGTCTCTGCTCTGCCAACTGTACAGCCTCTACGAGTCGATTCAGGAGTACAAGGGAGTGTGCCAGGCGGCCTCCAGCCCTGACTGCATCTGTGCACTGGACAACGGCTTCTTCGCTGAGGAAGAGGAGGCTTTCCAGGATCAGAGCTCCTCCCGAAAAGGCAGGGGTGGAGGCCCTCCCGGGAACCTGCCCCTGCCTGTGCCCCGCCTCTCCAGCAGCAGCTGGGTTCTGGGGTCCATCTAGGGCCTCGGGTGGGGGGCTTCAACAGGACTGCTGTCAGCATCTGCTGCTCCTCCTGCAAGAATGCGTCCAGCCTGTCCACCTGGACCGTCCTCAGACACGGGGACCTGGGCAGGGTTTCATTGCTGCAGTGGGGTCTGCTGGGGTGACCCTGAGGTGTGTAGAATGTCCTTGGCAGCCTGTGCTGTGTGCTGACACCCCTGCTGGGGGTTGGTGGGATGAGAGGGCTCTTTGGGAGGCCTGAGTCGCTCCTCACGGATGGCGGGTGATTGGCACCTCCCTGGGGAGGGTCTTGTGATGGCTGAAGCCGTCCCACTGTCTTCCTCAGCTGGTCCCCGGCTCTTCCTGCTGCCTAACAACCTTGAAGCCTCAGCTCACCTTCCTGGTTTTCGGCCGCATCACTGGTGGTCCAGCTGACTCAGGGACGCCCTCTGCTGAGAAAGCAAGTGCTCCCGCCACAGCCTTCACGGCTTCTCGCAGCCTACCAGGAACTTTGCCACCTTGCCACCTTGTCCCCAGGTGTAGGAGGAAGGACCATGACACCAAGATGTGTCGAGTGGGAAAAAATAAACCTGGGCAGGCCAGCGTCGGCACCAGTCCCTGACGGTGACCGTATCGGCTTTAAGTGACAGAGCGTACACTAGTGTGGGAAAGCAAACCACCCCTCCAAGCAGTGGTCACCTCGAGCCTTAATGTATTTATAAAATACTTTATAAGAACTACGCTATTAAACGCAAGGACAAAATGTGCAGCTCTCTGTGTGGCATGTTACTTTGTTCTGGATGCAGAATCCGCTTTCATGACCTGAATGCTCGTCCAAACACGTATGGAAAGAAAATCGATGTTTCTTGCCATTAAATGCGTTTGGAACCCTCTTCTGTCCTCTTTTGATCTGGAGTGGCCCTCTTATCCCAGCAGGCTGCCGTCTGCAGCAAGACCTCGCCCTTGTCCCTCTGGTCTGGCTCCTTCTTTCCAGTGTGACGGGTGCTCCCCAGCGCCGCCTGCAGGTCAGCGCTGGGAAGTGCAGCCCGACCTGAAGCCGAGGGCCCCTGCTCAGTTCCTCTGCGACTGGCCTGGCGGCACAGTAAGGTGCAGGACGCTGCCTGCAGCCCATGACGGGAAGTCACAAGCAGCAGTCCCGTTCCCCGCAGGACCCTATTCTTTGAGGCTGGCCCTTCTTCACCAGGGGTCCAGGACTTAGGTCAGCCTGGCCACATTAAGGGTCATCCGGGACCTTCAGTAGGACCGTGTGGGTTTGGTGGCACCTGCGGCACCCACAGTTCCTTGCCAGGTGGTGCCTGAGCATCTGTCTCTGGGGCGGAGCTCGTCCGCCACCTCTGGAGGGAGCCTGGGCCTGCCCCAGCGAGGGCCCCGCTCCAGCGCAGAGCACAGCCCACCCACACTTACACGCACCTTTGTCTCGAAATCATTTGGTGCTGATTTATAAAAGTCACACAAAACAGTAAAATGCAGTTTCTAAAATGTGGGCTTAGAAGCCAGGATGAGGGCGAGCGGGAGGTGAAGCCAGTGATGTCGGCACAGCTGGGAGAAGGACCCACCCCGTTGCAGAACGCAGGAAGGCGGGTTCTGACCTGGAATTCGAGTCACAGCCCCAGGGACGGAGGCAGCCGCTCAGCTCTGCAGCAGGTACTTGCGTGGGGTTTCCTGCCCAGCGTGGCCACGCCCCGTGGCCTCTGGGAAACACGTGAGGGGTTGCAGCCGCATCCTGTGAATGTTGCAAGGGAGTCTTAAGAGTCGCGCCCAGTCTGCCTCTTGATGGTGCAGAGAGCAGTCCCATGGGTGGCCCTGAGTCCTGGCCGCTCCGGGACAGGGGTGTGCTGTGTGGCAGGCTGCCTGTCAAAGCGCCTTGTGTTGCCTCACCTCTGCTTTCCTGCCCTTTGATGAGGTCATAGATAAACGCTCTTTCTACAGGAGTCGTCCCAAACCTGGGAGGGGGTGTCTCTGTGGGGAGCCTCTATTAGCCAGATGGTTTTGTGGTAGGTTGCAAAATGGTCCCGCAAAGACACCTAATGCAAGGAGTCTCAGAGACTTGCAGATGGGACCTTACCTGACGAGAGGGCCTTTGCAGGATGATCAACACCCAGGTGGGTGCTCAGGGCCATCACAGGTGGCTCACAATTAGTAGAGGGACATCTGGACGTGCTGGGGCAGTATGGGGGGGGACTGGAGTGCTGCAGTGGCTAGCCCAGGGTGCAGTCATAGCGGCTCGGGGATCTCCCCCAGCCCAGAGGAAGCTTGGCTCCGCCGACATGCCACTGGGCTCAGCGAACTGGCTGCACTTCTCGCTTCCAGGGCGGGAGCCTCACAGTGGCTTTAAGACTCGCAGTGTGGCCACGTGCCGCAGCAGCCACAGCCACCTCGCCAGGAGTCCTGGGCAGCAGCTCCTTGCACCCTGCCCTGTAGGTGGTGCACCCTGCTGACCTGGCACTGTCCGCAGAGGGTGTGTCCTTATGGGCTCCCAAGAGTCAACTTCGATGACAGGCATCTTCTAAGGTCACTGTGGGGATTAAATAAGTAATGGCTGAATCCTCTGCGTAGTGCCTGGCACACGAGCGACAGGATGTACAATGAGTAAGTGGAAGGAAGGAAAAGAATCCTGTTTTGGGCATCCAGGGTTTGCTTTGGTAAGTTCTCCCTCTGTTGGCCCTTCAGGGACCAGAGAATGTTTTAGATTTAGTCTTGAATGAAACACTTCCTCAGAATCTGTGCCCAATTTTATAATGAAAGGTTGTGGTTAGATATCAGGAAGGCATGTTGTAACTGTCAAGGTCTCAGGTGTTCCTGTAGGGAAAGTACCAAGATCCTGGCCCTGAGACCAGTATTTAGATGTGGTTCTAGTCATAGGAATTCCCTATTCATTTAAAACCCTTTTAGCTGGACATGGTGGCATACCCCTGTAATTCCAGGGACTCAGGAGGCTGAGTCAGGAAGATAACAAGTCTGAGGCCAGCCTCAGCAAATTAGCGAGACCCTGTCTGAAAAAATAAAAAGGGCTGGGGGTGTAGCTCAGTGTAAAGCACCCCTGGGTTCAATCCCAGTACAAAAGAAATATTTAATTCCTATTCCCTGTACTGTATTTGGAAGACCAGTAAATATTCTTTCTCAGTAAAGACAGATCCCCCCAAAGAACCACCATTAGACTACAATCAGGCCAACGTTAGGGGCCCTCTAATGGTCTAGACACAGACTGGGAAGGGTCCAGTCCTGTCACCTCTTGGGAGCTTGAGCAGACCCCTCAGCCTGGTTTTAAACTGCCCTTTGATTTCCTGACTCATGGCTCAGCAATGTAGTAGCTGAAATATTCTTTCTTTGGCTCAAACACACCATGTTGTTTTCTTCCCAGTTTGGTTCAAAGGGCTGCAAATGCTGCTGAGACCCCCTGACAGAGGCCCCTTGTCCGCCTCCATGCGCTCACCAGCCTATCGTGTGCTCCCACGTCGCCCCTTCTCCCCTCTGGCTCCTGGCTGTGCTGACACACAGGAGTGAGCTGTGGCCTCTGTCCAAGTGCAGGGCAGCTTGACCGACCACGGGCAGGCAGGAATTCTGGGTGGCTGGAGCCCGTGCTTTCTAGCAAAGGCGGGATATCTAAGTGACTTAACTTTGTACCTTCAAGTGGACTCTCCTGTATATATATGTTTTTTGCAATTGTTAGACCTCATCTCAATTTGGGGGGATGACAGAGGCTTGGAAAATAGAGACCAAACTAAAGCACCAAATACCATCACCACCGACACCTTCCAGAAGTAACTAGCAGGGCAATGATGCCCGGCCTCCGGGCAGTATTTAAAATGAATAAAAAAAATATCAGGAAAATGAGTGACTGTAAAGCCCAGGGTTGGACATATGCTCACCACATTTTTTATTCAACTTGTCTGAAATTTTTCATAAAAAATGTGAAAAACATAGTTGCTGGACGAGCCCTCAGACTTGGGTGTGGGCAGTGGCTGTCCTGTCCGGCAGGTCACTTCCCTGGCCCTGGGCAAACAGACTGACTTCTCAGTCTTGCCCTTTCTTTCCTCAAAGAATGAGGCCATGGGCATCTGAAGTCCAGAGGGGGAGATGGACAGGGGTTTCCTTTGCACAGGGCGGAGGCCAGCCGCGTCTACCTCACGCCACAGCCTGTGGCTACTTACTGCTCCCACGTACCAAGGAGGGGGTCCCAATATTTGTTTTTTGTTCTTTTAAATAAATGCCTTTGTGGTGATCGAGAAAGATGGGGTATGGTGAGTGTGAATTTGTAAGTAGATGGTGTTTAATCTTCACTTATCCAAATTGGTAGGTTTGGAAACCTGCCATCAATGTATCACATTTTTTGCTTTTTTCTTGCAGGGGGTGCTGGGGATTGAACCCAGGACCTTGTACACACTGAGCGTGTGCTCTACCACTAAGCTAGAACCCCAAACTTTTTGTTTTTTGTAGTGTTGGGGATTGAACCCAGGGCCTCACAAATACTGGGCAAACCCTCTACCCAGCCCTGAGCTGCATCCCCAGCTCTATTTTATTTTTAAAAAATTTTTTTTAAAAAATATTTTTTGTTAGTTGATGGACCTTCATTTATTTATTTATATGTGCTGCTGAGAATCGAACCCAGTGCCTCACATTCTAAGCACGCACTCTACCACCGAGCCACAACCCCAACCCACCAGCCCTATTTTAAAAAGTAATTTAGTTACTAAATTAAAACAAAAAGACCCTCAGTTGAAAGACTTTATTAAGAGAAAAATGTTTCTGCTGTCGGAAGAACATAAAGTCTCATCATTTTAAGCCAGTAGGTTAACATTTGCACCCCCGGGACGAAACCTCGGGGTGTGATCGCAGGGCCGGGCAGGGCCGGGCAGGGCCGGGCAGGGCCTCCACCCACAGTGCTGCCTTCTCTCTCGGCCTCCATCCAGACCTTGGCTTCACCTGCTCATGGGAACAGCGTGGCTTCTGTCCTGTCTTCACAGATGGTGAAGGGGGCGGCCCTGGAGGGGCCCATCCCTTCGACTCTCAGGCGGGGGAAGGGAGGGCAGGAGCCTTGAGGGGTGCAGGTGTGAGGCGACGCCTTGCAGGACAGGGGCTTTCACATGGTCACTGACAACAGAGGCGCCTGTTCCCCAACTGAGTCACACTGCAGTGACAGGCCGAAACGCCAGCACTGGGACAGTCCAAGCAGCTCCTGGGCCACGGCTGCTGCAGGCGTTGAGGGGACCAGTGAGCAGGCGTACAGTCTGCACAGGCAGGGCTCTCGGGAAGCGGGCGCCGGGCACTCTGGGGGAGAGCAGACCTGCAGGGGCAGAGCACCGGGGCGCATCAGCGCTAGTGAGAGGGCCCGCCACACCCAGAGGACACCGAAGCCCTGGCCATCCCAGGTCAGCAGGAAGAGGTGGCTGGGAGACCTGAGTCCCCAGCCTGGCGCTATGAGGACTGATGTGGCACCAGCACAGGCTGAAGGCCCCCGGGCAGGAGGTTGAGCGGGAGGCGGGTGGGGCACTGCCAGAGGAAAGCCGTCAGGCAGGCCTTAATCTGGGGGCAGAGGGCAGGTGACCCGGAGTTCAGTTTAGACTTGCTGACCTTAGGGAATGGAGGAAGGACCATCTGGCCATCATGTAAGAGCAATGGACAGTGCCCAGCAACCTGGCAAGAACGTGCAGAGGTGCACACAGGAGAGGGGAGGAGGGCTGAGGGCAGGGTGCACTCGAGGGAGCGAGATTCTGACAGGCAGCCAGCACTGGCTTCCCTGGAAGTTCTGAGACCAGGGGCTTCAGGAGACTGGGAGAAAGAACCTTCCTGTATTTATGTGTTTATTTGTGGTCCTGGGAATAGGATCCCCAGGCACTTTACCACTTGGCCACATCCCCACCCCTTTCAATTTTTGAGACAGGGTCTCTGAATTTCTGAGGCTGGCCTCAAACTTACGGTCTCCTGTCTCAGACTCTGGAGCCGCTGGGGTTCCAGGTGCCTGAGAAAGTATGTTTTGCACAGAGGAAAGTCATGCACAGGGGGAGGAAGCAGGCTTGGGCCGACTGCTATACCCGGGCGTGGGCAGAGGGAAAGGTGCCCCCTGGAGGAGAAGGGCAGCTGAAGCCTCAGCCTGAAGGAAGAGGGTGAGCCAGGCAGGCGAACTGGCCGGGAGATGCAGGCCACTGGGACGGAGGGTCGCATCAGGAGGGCTGCAGCCATGGATGTGACAATAAGGGACAACGCACAGCCTCGACTTCCAGAGGTGCAAGAGGGGAATCTCTGCAGCCAGGCAGCCCGAGATGGACCAGCGCCCGGCAGAGCGCCAGGGCTGAAGGCACACTGGCTGTAGAGCTCAGGCTGGCACCTGGGGAGGCCGGCGCGGGTGGAGAGTGCGTGGCGGGTCAGGCTGTCCAGCGAGGTCTGTCCTGCAGAGCTCCTGTGCTGCAGAAGAGCACCCTATGTGGAGGCAGATGGCGAACCTCACCAGCCTCCCTCCAGATGAGTCAGCACACCAGAGGGCAGGAGGCTGGGGGACGTCCAGGGCCCAAGGGCAGCAGTGGCCTCCCGGCTCCAGGTCAAGGGAACTGCAGCAAAGCAGGCCAGAAGTGGAGGAAGGTCGGAGGTGAGGGGAGAAGCAAGACAGGCAGCAGAGCACGGTGGCTGGGAGGGCAGGGCGGGCTGCAGAGGCCTCTGCCCGAGGCAGGGCCAGAGGGAATGCCAGCAGAGGTGCTGCTGTCAGGAGGACAAGCAGGACCCAGTGAAGAGCCCGGAGGCAACGGGGCCCACTGAGGTGGTGCGCCTCCACCGGGGGCCTGGTGCGTCCATACCTTCAGAAGTCCTGGGACTTATAGATGGCACAGTCGCTGCCGACGTCCCACTCCAGCCTCTGGAAGAGGCACACCGTGCTGCTCTCCAGCAGTAAGCCACTCAGGATGGCCAGCAGGGACAGCTTTCGGTTGAGGCTCAGAGCCACTGGAAAGAAGAGGCAGCCGACAAGCTCTCAGAGTGTCAAGGACACGGGGTGTGAACTCTGGGGGCGGGAACTGTGGAAGGGCATGCTGAGGACGCAGGATGCATATTCATTCTCTACTTGTTTCCTTCTCTGGCGTTTCCTTTGCAAACCTTTGAGAGAATCGAAGCCTCTGCTTTTAACAAGCCCAGCATTTCAAGTCAAGAGGCAGTCTACCAACATTCAGGGAAAAATAAAGAGTGGACTCTGGGCTCCAAAGAGAGCAACAGAGGAGAACCACAGTCTCGGGGTCACATTTGCAAGAGGACAGGGAACAGTCGTTAAAATGGTGACAGAAGAATGAAGACAATTCCTGGCACGGCAGGGTGGTGGTGTGGAAGGCCCTGGTGTGGAAGGCCCCTGCCTGGCACTGCCTCCTGGTGTGGCAACTGCCCCGCTTGTTACCTCTGGCTACGCCACTCAGCCCTCACAGTTCCGTGAATGAGTTCACGGAAGTGAAGTAGCAAAGGCTGCCCACTGGTCTGGCGGGACAGGGAGAGGGCAGAGGAAAGCATGCTGGGTACAGTGCACAGCCCTGAGCGGCACCGCAGTGATCTGCAGGCCAGACCCAGGCTGCGAGCTTCCAGGTGGGTGGGAGGCGGAGGAGCACACACTTACCTCGGATGGCCTGGAAGTTTGATGTGAGCACAAACACTTTGATGAGCTTGAGGCACAGAGGCGTGTAGTCGTGTTCCCAGATGACGGCTGGAATCAGGAGGAGCTTCCCGTAGCTGGATAGCAGCAGTGCTTTAAGCAACAAAAGAAAGTGGGCCTTTCTCTTTGCTGTCCTGGGTCCTTCTGCCCACAGGAAAGTAAAAATGCCAATAAAAAAGGCAGTTTGTTCTGGGAGGAAATGGGAAATGAAAACATATGTCTCCATCCAAACCGCGTCCCTAAAACAAGCAAACCTCAATTCCAAAATGCGACTTATCCCGATTTCACAAGGACTGCTTCAGCAATTCCAGATCCTCTCTCCCCTTGTCCTAAACAAACAGCCTTTGCTACTGGCCTTCATCTGACTCGGCGGCACAAGCCGACAAACGCACGTCAACAGACGTGACCAGGCCTGTCATCGTCCCCTGAAAAGCAGCAACCCCACGAGGACCTGATGGCCCAGTCTGCCAAGGTTTCCGGGCAGCAGGACTTGCTTCAGCGAGCTGGGGTCAGAGACCTCCAGAGGGAGTCAAAGGGCCAAGGAGGCTGCGGGTCTGCGGCCTTGCGCTGTGCTGGGGAGGAGGGTTAACCCATTCTTCCACTAGTCCTCGACAGGACTTGGAATATTTTGTTACCTCAAAGACTTCTCTTATTCCTTTTAATAGTATTTCTGAGTATAATTCCTTGTACTCCAGAAAATATTCTTGGAAGGATTGTCCAGATGAGAGGCGGCAGCAGCTGCCCTGGCATCCCAGGGCCATGGGACTCACCTGTGCTGCTCTCGTGGGAAGGCCTGAACCTTCTGCTTAGCCACCTACGTACATTCTGAGTGGTCTGCCCTCATTCTGTTTTCACCATTATCTCCAGGATCAGGCTTTCCCGGAACACGTGTCCTATTAAAGCCGTGTTACGGTTTAGGATGTGGTGTTGCCAAGAGCTCATGGGTGAAAAAAGGCAAGGCTTAACCCAGTCAGTGAATCCATCCCAAGGGACTAACTTGGTGGTAAGTGAAAGCAGGCAGGGTGTCTGGGGAGGCGGGGCCTTGGGGCGTGCCTTTGGGGTTTACGTTTGTCCTTGTGAGCCTGCTCTCTCTGCCTCCTGGTGCCATGTTCCCAGCTGCTCTCCTCCACCACATGTGTGCCATGATGTCCTGCCTCACCTCAAGCCCTGAGGAATGGAGCTGGCTGTCTATGGACGGAGATCTCTGAAATTGTGAGCCCCAAGATAAACTTCTCCCCCTCTAATTGTTCTTTTCAGGGCTTTTGTTCGCAGTAACGGAAAATCTGACCAAAATATAAATTGGTTCTGAGAAGAGAGGTCCAAGGCTCCAGGGTGCTGAGAAGGTAGATGGACAGGGTCTGCGGTCAGGAAAATGGATTAGAGGCAGACACTTAGGAGCTCCCAGCAGGCAGATGAGAACACCAAGGGACTGATGATGACAGAGGACACCAGGTCCAGAAATGTGACCTTGGAACGGACTGGAGACCTCGTACTACTAAAATGATGTTTCCTTATAGCTGAGGGATTTATTTATTATTATTATTTTAAAATTCTGTTTTGATGTGGGGTCTTACCATGTGGCCCAGGCTGCCTGGATCTCCAGGGCTCAAGTGACCTCACCTCAGCTGCCCAAGTGGCTGGGACCACGGTTGGTGCCACTGTGCCCAGCTTAAGGTGAAGGGTTTAGCAGCAGAGTCATAGCAACTAGGAGTAAAATGGCTTTGGAAATCAACCTAATTCCAACTCGATGACGACAGGTCACCAGTCTGAATGCTGGAGAAGGAACTTTCTGAACTTGAGTGTGTTTGGGGGCAGCCAATCTCCCTAAGCAACACGACACTCAAGTTGCGAGCTGTCCCTGTCAGACACACTGCACTGTATAAAGCGATTGGTAAATGCACCTGGTAACGCCTGCCAATTATCAGTCTGTTTTTTAATAAAGATGAGGTTTATGTTATCTTCAAAATGGATAATCAGAAATTTAAAATGACCACTTTTGTCAATGATTCAAAATATTTTATGAAACTTTCTAATCTTAAATATGACTATTTCTATGCATGTTTGTTAACAAATAAAAAAGAAAGTAGGTGATTTAGATGAACTTACCTAGCAGGTTAGTGGTAGAGCAGAGAATTTAGTCTCAAGCGCTATATTAACTATCTCCTGTTGCCAATGATTAAGACCAGGTGTCTTAGTTTTGACTTTTGGTGTCAGGTATCGAACCTAGAGGTGCTTAACCACTGAGCCACATCCCCAGTCCTTTATGTTTTATTTTGAGACAGGGTCTCACTAAGTTGCTTGGGGCCTCGCTAAGTTGCTAAGGTGAGGCCTAGCCTTGAATTTGTGATCCTCCCGCCTCAGCCTCCTGAGCCACTGGGATAACAGGGGTGCACCACTGTGCGCAGCCTGCACCTTAGTGTTCTTTTTTTAGTTGCAGATGGACTCAACCCCTTTATTTATTTTTATGTGGTGCTGAGGATCGAACCCAACACCTCACACGAGAGACAAGTGCTCCACCACTCAGCCCCAGCCCGCGTCTTTCTTTTGATCGAAGTAGTTAAGTACTAGGTTGACCTAGAATGTAAAGCTAGGTGTCTCCTTACCTAAAGAAGCAATGGCAAACATCCTATAGAAATCCCACTCCTTGGCATATCTGATCAAGTCATCAGGAGCAGTGTTCTGGGTTGAATCTTGAAGCTGCCACCACCTCACGTATGCTTCGCAAAGCAAGCAAAACATGCAGAGCTTCCCATGGATCTAAAAGTCAAAGACACTCAGTTGGTAGAGTGCTTGCCTTGCAAGCATAAGGCCCTAGGTTCCATCCCCAGCACTGCAAAAAAAATAAAATAAAATAAATGGAATAAAATAAATTAAGGCCAAAGACATTGCCACTCAGCCAGGTAAAGCAGCACTCAGTGGTCCTGGGTATCAACAGGCACAGCTGTAATTTTGAAGACTGTCCCCTATAGTTCATTTTCAAATTCAGACCTGCCCCATTAAGTGGATAGTTGCATCTATTCTGAAAGTCAGTGGTTCTTTGTGATACACTCCCAGCTGTTTTTTTTGTTGTTGTTTTTTTTAAATAGGGTCTTGCTAATTTGCTGAGGCTGGCCTCAAATTTGCAATCTTCCTGCCTCAGACTCCCAAGTCACTAGGATTACAGGTGTGTGCCACTGTGCTCAGCCAATCAGAGGTTCTCTCTCTTTTTTTTTTTTGGTGGTTCTGGGGATTGAACCAGGGCCTTGTGCTTGTGAGGCAAGCACTCTACCAACTGAGCTATATCCCCAGCCCAAATCAGAGGTTCTTAATCAGCAATGGTCACTGGAATCACATAGGGAGATTTTTCAAATTACAAATGTCAAGGCCACAGTCTAAGTCAAAATCTTGGATTCTAAAACCTAGACATGTATATTCTTTAGCAATTCCAGGGGACCTCTAACATGTACATAAGAATCATTGCCTTAAATAGCTCACCATTTGTTACATTTTTGACACAATTTATGCGACCCACATAGAGATACAGACAGCACTAAGGATAAATTTAATCTGAAGGTTCCATGACGGCACATAAGAAACTGCTGGTCTGAACATGAACCTAAATTGCCTCTGGACTGGAAGAACACAAATCAATATATTGAAAGAAAATAGTTAAAATGTAAGATAAGCTGGAAGTTCTTTTTTTTTTTTTTTTTTTTGTGGTGCTGGGGATTGAACCCAGGGCCTTGTGCTTGCAAGGCAGGCACTCTACCAACTGAGCTGTGTCCCCAGCCCTGGAAGTTCTTAAGGTCTGAAATTCTGGCTAAATGGGGACAACTAAGCAATAAGACCCGCCCCCTTTCTCCTGTCAATCAAGTCTCCTCCCCTACTCAGGAGGGGAGCAAGAATGCTTGCACACCAGAACCATCCACCAGGACCCCAGCAGGCCTTGAGGCTCTGAGGTGCACACAACCCCTGGGGAGCACTGACCACTCGCTGATGCCTGGACTTGGTCCCAGGAGGCCTCAGCTTGGAAAGTTTCACCTCTCACTGGCCAACCAGGGGATCCTAGATGTGCAGCTAAGGCTGAGAATCAACACCCTGGCGATTTAATTGTGGGGTGGGGTAGGGTGGGGGTGAACTAACTGTACCACTCCTATCCACCTTAGTCCAAATTTAGGGTTGCTGAATCAAGTAAATAAAAACATAGACCAGCCAGTTAAAGTTAGGTGTCACATATACAACAAACATATTTGTGCCAGAATGTTCCATGCAATATTTGGGACACATTTACACTAAAAATTTTGCACTGTTTCTCTGGGTGTCCTGTATTTCACCTGCCAACCCTATACAAACAACTGAAGTGTTTACCATGCAACATACTAGATTATGTTTTGAAAAATACTTAATAAATTAGGACTTTTCTAACAACGCAACGTTGTTATTCATCTCATACATTTCCTTAGCAGCAGAGTGTAAAATGGGACAAGTTACGTTTCTTCATAGCTTTAACATTTATTTCTTTTAGGTATGATTCTTGCTGTTTGATTGTATTCTATTCAGAATCGATGAGTCTGTTTCAATAGGTAACCCTCTGAAGGGCCATCACAACTAGTTGTTGGCATCGTGCCAGTGACCAAAGCTCACACACTCTGCATCCACATCTGTTACTTCTAGAAAGTTCCAGGCATTTTGAGAAAAGATGCATTCACCAGTCAGACTTTATCTTTTTACAATATTCTGTTCAAAAATGACTAGTCTTTCAAAATACAAAAGCATCACCAAGTAACATTACAAAATTGCCACAACTCACGTTTATTTTGGTATTGAAAAGAATATGCCTGTAGGCCTGGGCTTTGCACAAAATAGCATTGATCAAGATGATAACAGGATCATACTCGATATACTTGTCTACAGGTTTTTGGCAGAATTTCTGAAATAACAAGATTACGTTAGAACAAGCAAATTTATACATTCTGAAATCTTAATGGACTTCAAAATGACAGTTTATTTCAGACTCATACACTAATAAGGCCACATCCACATTTAGATATACTTCCATTCAGATAAAAATGTTCATTTATGCAAGATGTGACTTCACAGTGACTAAATACAAGCTTCTAGGCTAGAAATACGAATTTTAACCTCATATCTGGGAAGCTAAAAGACATTTGATTTAAAGGCTAATTCTCTGAAGATTCTACTTTCAATTCCACTTTTGATCTATAGGAGTCGTTAAAAGACAATCCTACAACGTCCTTCTCTGATCAACTACTGCTATTGGCCCAATGGTCCCAGTGTTGCAGTCCCTGAAACATGACTTGGAGAAAGCCACTATCTTACTCCAGGCTGCCCAGCCCAGGTCCACCATCTTTAGTGTAGCAGAGAGACCAAGTTCCTTCCACATTCTCAGTGCTGCCGGAGGAACACCAGGCTTCCCTATGCCTGTTGGCACGGTCTCTGCCCCGTGTCCTGTTTGTTACTCAGCTTCTGAGAAGAGGGGCCTGTGGCCTGGGCCTACATCACCAAATCACCACTCCCTTGGCTTCCAAAGCATGGGCTGCAACGTGGCCTTCCTCAAAGATCACCAGGTTCACGTTGGGTTCTCTGGCCACCTGACTACAATGTAGTCATGTCCAATACCAGCAGAACATGGACTTGGGAAGCAGTGCTAGTTACAAAGCTATGTCAGTGCTACAATTCACTGCAAAAAGACTGGTGGGTACAATTAAAGGAGACATTTTGAAACTCTGACTAGTTGAAATAGAAATGGAAGAAGCAACTGGTATACAAACATATGGGACGGCCTTTTAGTTATACCAGAACACTAGAAGAATATTAACCCTGTGCTCCAATACAAAATTGGATTCATTTCAATTTGAAGAGTTTCTCCACTTCATTCATATCATTACAAGAAACAGGCATGTTTGTCCAATCACCAAGTGAATCAGTAAGGGAGATGTGCCACTCCCTCAAACTTAAATCCATATAATGAAACAGAGGCATAAGAAATTATTTAATGAATGAATGAATGAATGAATGAATGATTTTGTAGGGCTGGGGACTGAACCCAGGACCAAGCACATGCTGGAGAGGTGTCGTCGTAACACTGAGCTACAATCCTAGCCCTTTTTAAACATTTTATTTGAAAGAGAGTTTAGCTAAGTTGTCCAGGCTTGCCTGGAATTTGTATTGCTTCTGCCTCTGCCATCCTAGAGGAGCTGGGGAGGACCTGGGATCACTGACACATTGCCACCTGTCTGTCAGGAGTTCATGTTTCTTAAGCTCTTTACCGAGCAAACAGTGAGCCAGTATTAAACAGCAATCGGAGTTGAAAACCCCAGATTCATAACAAGGGCTATTTCATAGACCCCTCCCTGTGCTGTTCCCCTGGAGCTGCACTCCTCCCTTCACGGGTGAATGCTACTGCATTTCTAAATGGGTCCCCGCCCGGGTCCTTCGAAAGTTCTCTAACCCCATCTTGACAGTATCACAAGTGCAAGACTGAGGCTCCGGACCATCTTTAGAAGTAGGCAAGCGGAAACCCGCAGCAGGAGGCACAGCAGCTCTGGCTCCTCTGCATTCCTACCAAGAGCGCTCTTTCCCAGTCGCTTCGAGGACCAGGCACTTCCAAGATGCTGGAGAATCGCCTGGAGCCACTGTGCCAGGCCTCCAGGACCTCCGAGTTTACAAGGGGAAGACCAGCGTGCCACCACGGGGCAGGGACGGGACCCCAGGAGGGGCAACTCCTGGCTCCACCGACTTCGTGGCCGTCCGCCTCCCACTAGGGCGGCCGACACACGGGCTGCAGCCCAGAGCGAACGTCCCCTCGCTCTCCCTCTGGCACTGGCCTGACCCCCAGGGCCGCCCCACCGCCACTCGGGAGGAGCCGCTCCGGGCCTTCGCGCGCTGCCGGCGGCCCCGCCGCCCGCCGCCGCCCCGCCGCGCTCACGCAGATGGTGATCTTCAGCACGCCGTGGCGGTAGTCCCGGTACAGCTCCCGCGCCTCCTGGTTGCACTCGATGCAGCGGTACGGGCAGGGGCCGGAGACCGCGCCCCCCGCGCCCTTGGCCGGCCGCGGCCCGCTGCGCCCGCCCGTTCCCATGGCCACGGGCCCCCTTCCGGTCCCGGGCGGAAGTCGCCACACCGCCCCGGAAGTCCGCGGAGCCCGTGCGCATGCGCGCGCCAAAGGCGCGCGGCCGCGACTACCACTCCGGGCGAGCGAGACCGCGGCGCCGCGCCCCCCCGCCCGCCGTGCCGCGCCTGCGCTGTGCGCGAAGATGGCACCTGCCGGCCGCGACTGCGGCTGCCGGGACGGCGCGGGGGCCCGGGCGCCGCTGCTGCTGCTGCTGGCGGTGCTGGGTTGCGCGCGAGCCACCGAGCACTACTCGCCGCTGTCGCTGCTCAAGCAGGAGCTGCAGCACCGGCAGCAGCAGGACGCCCCGGCGGGCGGTGGCTGCCCGCAGTCCGGGGACTGGACGGACCAGTACCCGGCCGAGTGCGGTGAGTGGGCCGCGGCGGCGACGCCCCCAGGCTGCGGGGTGGGGGTGGCGTTGTGGGGAGAGAAGGCGGGCGGCGGGATACGGAGAAAGTGGGCTGTGGGGGAAGGGGGCTAGAAAGCGGGCGGCGGGGAGGGAGGAGGGGGCGGCGAAGGTGGGCGACGGGGAGGGAGGACGTGGGGTGGGGGAAAATGGGTGGTGGGTGAAGGGGGCTAGAAGGCGGGCGGCGGGGAGGGGGGGGGGCTAGAAGGCGGGCGGCGGGGGAGGACCGCGGGGAGACGGCGGTGGCGGGGAGGACCACTGTGGACGTGGACGTCCCCGGGGTGCCTGGCCGCGGCCTGTGGTGCGGCTGCCCTGCCCGCCGGGTGGCCGTCCGGTGTCAGGCTGGGTCCCTGGGAATTCCATCTCGGACCGGAGGAGGACGCGGAGGCCGAGCCGCGGGCTGCTGGTGTCTGCTGGGCCTCCGCAGCTGGCCGCCCTGGGCGCGTTCATTCATTGAAGTCCGCGGCTGCCGGTGTCTGGCCAGACGCCTGGGCGCAAGGCACACATGCGCATTCTTTTCGTTCAGAGTTCTGTGGCGTCTTTCCCCTCAGTCCTGGTTGCCATCTCTTTCCCTCTCACTGTGTGGGGCTCCCTACGTTTGCTTCGGGAAGGGCCTGGTCTCCCGGACTCGTCAGGACCTGGCTGCTGCTTTTGAGGCACCACAAGGCACCGCAGCGACTTGTACCTGCAAAGACAGTACCTGGTTTCATTGCGGTGTCAAGATCAGATGTCTGATTTCCTTTGGCACAGTCTGACTTCTTTATTTTGTGGTAGGCCTTGGCTGCTAACAGCATCAACACTGGTAACTAAGGTAACAGGACCAGCGTTGCATAGTGAAAAGGAATGGCCCTGACCAGTGTCGCTGCCACCTGGGCACCCCTGTGCACACCATCTGCACGTCAGTGGAGACTGCCTGGCTGCTTGGTTTTGTTTTCCTCGAAGGAGGAACAGCTGAGGGAGGTGCAGATGCTGTGGTGAGGGCTCTTGGTCTGCTGGCCTCCTGTATTAGTCCATCAGAAAAGCCATGGCAGCTTCTCATTGCAGGTGGGGAGACCGCGGCACTGTGAAAGTGGGAGCTCCCGAGGCCTCCCTAGTGGGAGGACGAGCCCACTTAGCCTGCTGCCTGTTTTTGTCTTGGCCACTTGTTGGTTGTAGGTGGGAACACACACCAGTTGTGTTCACTGGGCTGTCAGTCATGGGCACGCCTTTCCCTCCCTCCTGTACCCCGTGATACACACCCACTGAAGGAAGTGGTTGGTAGCTGGCGTGCATGGCTCGCTTCATCCTGCAGCATCAGGGTTGTGCCTGTATTTAAGAATTCTTGTTTGAGCCGGGCACAGGAGTGCATGCCTGTAATCCCAGCAGCTCAGGAGGCTGAGGTGGGAGGATTGGGAGTTCAAAGCCAGCCTCAGCAGATGTGAGGAACTAAGCAACTCAGTGAGACCCTGTCTCTAAATAAAATACAAAATAGAGCTGGGGACGTGGCTCAGTGGTCAAGTGCCTTGAGTTCAATCCCCGGTACCAAAAAAAGAAGTCCTTTTTTGGGCCAACTCTGACTGTGTTAGAATTGCCCCCAGGTCATCACACATGTAGTTTCTCAAACGAGGCAATTGGAGGAGTCCTTCTGTGCCTTCCACACTCCCTTAGTATGGAGGACGTCATCTCATGTCTCTCTTTCGCGGAGCAGCACCGAGGCTTTGAACAATCTTGTTTGGATGCTTCGGTTTCCTTTGTGTCTCCCTCACAAAGTGCGTGTGTCCTTAGTGGGGACTCCTGTTGCAGCTGAGTGCAGTGGGTCTTCAGACAGCTTCCCCTGGCTGGCCTGAGTGTGCCGGAGCTGCGAGCAGGTGCTGAGGGCTGAGTGGCTTGGGACTCCAGCTGTCCTCAGCTTTACTGGTTGTGGTCTGTGATAAAAGGTCTGCTGTGCAGAGGGTCCCGAAATGCCTTTTGCTTCTCCCTCCTGACCCTGGACTGTCTGGAAGCTGGATCCTGTGAAGCCTGCTCCAGTCCTCTGTCCTAGGATGCAGGGACACATTACTCAGGGCTTCGAGGTACGTCCTGGCCTAAGGGGCAGCTGATGTCTGTCTGCAGAGCCCCACATGATCGACACAATGGTCTGGATAGCTGTCAGAACCCAGCACTGGTTGGCTCTTCAGAATCACAGGCCAGACCTCATCAGCAGCCATCTTCCTTGCGTTTGTCTAGCCGCAAGCCTGTCCATGGGGAGCCAGCACCTGTACTGAGGGCAGACTGGCAGCACAGCTGGTCCTCGGGTGCCAGCAGCTGAGGGGAAGTGCGGGGAGTCTGGTTCGCTCACCTTCTGAGGGTGGACTGTGCGTCCCCTGGGCAGCACCCAGTGATCATAGGTGCATAGCCACTGGTGGCAGGAGCCATAGTCTGGAGGTGTCCTGGCAGGGCCTGGCCCAGCCAGATACACTACCACAAAGTGGAGTCCTGGGGCCCAGCGTGGCTGCCTCAGGCCACTGTCCAGTGGCATGGTGCCACCTGTCTGGGCCCATGTCCTACATATTCCCAGGCCCCTGTGGCTTCTCACCCAGCACCCTTTTGTGTCCATTTCCTCTTTATTTATTTATTTATTTATTTATCTTTAGTTGTTGATGGACCTTTGTTTTATTGATTTATTTGTATGTGGCGTTGAGTCGAGCCCAGTGCCTCGCACAGGCTGGGCAAGTGCTCCCTGCTGAGCCAAGCCCTAGCCCTCAAGCCCTGGCCCTCAAGCCCTAGCCCTGGTTTCTTCTTGAAGAGCTTGGGTAGCCCCTGGCCTATGATCTTCCCTCTTTATTTTCCTGTGGAGAAAATAATCTTAGTCTTTTTTAAAAAGATAAGTACCATCTTGTATATATTTTTTAAAGAAAAGTAAATCTTCCTTTTTCCTTATTACTTTATCCCTATTTTTAATTTATAGTTGTGTGAGGAGATAATGAGCAGGAGTTTTACCCATCCTCACCACTCTGGTTTCCAGTTACCCTTGGAGACAAGAGAGGTTAAACGATAAGGAGCGGAGCCCCAGCACCTGAGGGGTGTGATTTGCTGTTCATCTGCGTGCTGGGATTGAGTTCAGGGCCTCAGGCTTCCTAGGCAAGCACGTTCCTACACTTGCACGCCAGCTCCGTGTAGGTTCTTAATTAACATTAATGATGGAATCCTATGCTCTTACATTTATTGGTTAAAAGTTGTCTTCTTTTTAAAATATTTTTAAGTTATTCATGGACCTTTGTTTTATTTATTGATTTATATGTGGTGCTGAGAGTCGAACCCAGTGCCTCACACATGCTAGGCAAGCGCTCACCACTGAGCAACCACTCCAGCCCCAGCCCCAGCCCCAGCCCCAGCCCCAGCCCCAGCCCCAGCCCCAGCAGGTTGCCTTCTTAATGCCTTCTCGAGTTCTGGTTTGACTTGTGCGCCAGGGTGCCTCACTGCTCCCAGTGTTTGGAACTGTAGCACCGGAGTGGTCTGTTTTCCCTGGAAAGCCGTGTGCCTGTCAGCCGTTTAGGTGGGGACTTTGGTGGCCTGGCCAGCTCCTGTCTGGAGCCCTGGGCGGGCCATGAGGGATGCCGCAGGGCCAGGAGGAAGTCGCGGGGGATGCCGTTATGAGAGGAGGCCTTCTCTGAGCAGACTGAGCCCAGGGCTGTGGGCCTGGTGAACTCAGGCCTGGATTTAGGAGTTCAGGTCCTCCTTGCCTGCCGCAGCTGAGCGTCCTCCTTCAGGGGGCACGAGTCCCGTGTGAAAGTCTCTGTGTGCTTTTCAGGCACCCGAGTGATCGGTAGGTGCACTTCCGGTGGCTTCAGAGCTGCTCTGCTTCCTCTCCCTTTGACGATGGAGCAGTCACAGGACAGGGTCCCCGTGCTTCTGCTGTTGGCAGACTCCACTGCCCAACAGGGACAGCCGGCAGTTGGTGTTTTCATGTGGTTTTCTAGTAGCCACTCCATCCACTGGTGACCCTAGCACCGTCCACGTTTAATATTTCACTCAATGTGAATGATTAATCTACAACCTTAGGTAGTTTTCTTTAGTTTTTCTAAATAAATGACCCAGAATTGGGATTATTTTATCTTCCTGTTTCTTTGTGGAGCAAGAGCGTTTAGTGATCGTCCAATCTGGGGTTGACTGCCAGAAACACAAGTGACCTGTGTCCAGCTCTGCCCTTTGACAAGTAGATGCCCAGCTTGCTGCTGTGGCATGTCTTTCTTGACTGTGGATTGTCTTCGTTTGAAGACAGGATGTTGATTTTCCTGTTCATGGCACTCAGATGCTGCTGTGCCTAGAGAAGGTGATGGGGATCCAGACCAGGGAGCTGTGTCACGAGGGCTGCTTCCTTTCTGGGTCCAGCAGAAGTCAAGGCCCTGGCTCGGTGCTGAGTGGCAGCTGCGGGAGCCCTGGCTGCTGTTCTGGGCCCAGGCCCCCTGCCCTGGTTTTCTGAGTGTGGTTACATTTGGTTCTGTGGAGTCTCCAGATCTCTTCTTCAGGGCTGACTGCGGTCCGTCTGCAGGCAAAGTCGTTGCTCACTGGAAGTATAGGACCAAGGCTCTGAGTGGAGAGGCCTGGCCACTGCATCACCCTAGGGTGTTGCTCTGGTCCCTTCTCAGATAGTTAGACATGCCCTCTGAGCCCATGAGAAGGTCGCCTGTCGAGTTTGCAGACTAGTTGCTTTCCCTGCATCCGCTGTCCCTAGGGTTCTTTACCAGAGCTGGGGTGCAGCTCATTGACAGAGCATTTTCCCAGCACTTTCCCATCGGCCCTGGCTTCTATTCCCAGGACCTAAAGTGCAGCCAAGAGCTGTGCTCCTGCATGCCACCACACGTGATGAGGGTGGATTTTTTTTTTTTTTTTTTTAACTTCTGGGTGAGGGCAGAGGGTAATGTGGCCTGGGATTGGTTGGTTGATGATTGATTTTGTGTTACTAGGGGACTGAACCAGGTCTAGTGCATGCTAGGCAGAGCTCTGCCTCTGAGCTGTGCCCAGCCCTGTCCCAGGCTTACCCACGCAGGTGCACACATGGCTTCCTGGAGGTGGCAGAGCACTTTGCACCCCCAAGGGGCCTCTCCAGCAGAGTGCAGATGTCTGGCTACACCGCAGGACGCTGGGTTGGCCGCGAGGAGTCCCTGTATTGTGAGCTGTTTCAGAGGTCACTGATTTGGGCCCAGCTTGTAGTTTAACACAGACTTATTGAAGTTGCAGAAATTTGGCACTTTTTTTTCGTACCAGGGCTCAACCTGAGTATGCTTAACCCCAGAGCCACATCCCAGCCTTTTTATTTTATTTTATTTTATTTTATTTTATTTTATTTTATTTTATTTTATTTTGAGATAGGGTCTTGCTGAATTGCTTAGGGTCTTGCTAACTTGCTGACCTTGAATTGACCTTGAACTTGTGACCCTCCTGCCTCAGCTTTCTAAGCTGCTGCCATGTTTAGCTGGTCCCCTTATCGTCCTTGGGAGGCTGCAGGCCAGTCACCCTTCCTGTGCCCTGTGGCTCTGTGCTGTGTCCTGTGGATGCCTTTGTGGCTCTGGCTGCTGTGTTCAAGGTGTGTCATCTGCTTGCTGACCACTGGGCGGATGTGCCAAGTCAGTGAGTCCTACCATGTTTCGGAATCAGGCGAGTAAAGATGGTAGAACTTCCTGCTGGTCCAGAGAAGGCTTGAGCGCTGGTTGAGTTCTGTGAGAGGCAGGTAATCCTTTCCCCGTTAATCCAAAATTTAGTGTGACTCTAATAAAAATCATACAAGGAATTTCTGTTTTAGACCTTAGCAAAATGTCTAAAGGTCACTAGAAAAAAGAATGTTTATACACATAATGAAGAATTTTTAGGAAAACTTGGTGATTTTGCCTCACTGTGAGGCTAGTGACTGAAAC
This sequence comes from Glaucomys volans, assembly GCA_020662805.1. NCBI lineage: Eukaryota > Metazoa > Chordata > Mammalia > Rodentia > Sciuridae > Glaucomys > Glaucomys volans. The sequence goes on from JAJEJO010003230.1 coordinate 92,173, forward strand.
AGACGCTGGAGTCGGATGGTGGTTCCCAGGGATTGGGGCGTCCAGAGCCAGCAAAGCAGTTCAACGAAGAAAATGGAAGTTTCTATTTTAAAGATGTTGAAAATGACATGTGATTCCCAAGTTTAAATGCAGAAATGAACTTCATCAAGTGGAACTGCACCTGGCTGTGCTGGAAGGGCAGGCTACGAGCGTCGTTTGGTTCTTGCTCCCTCTGGTGGTGACAGCAGCGTGTTGTGGTCTCCTGTGTCCCGGGAGGGGCACCGCAGGCTTTCCATGTATTTCTTTTTGACCCTCATGACTGAGAAGGGGGTAGTGCTGTTAACCCTTCTCCCAGTGTCTCTGAAGACTCCCATGGCCAAGGGCCCGTGAGTGGTTGTGGAGGCTAGGAGGTCAGCAGGCCGTCTGATTCCAGAAGTGCACCCCAGCCGCACCAAACGCGCTTTCCACGGTGGTTTCCAGGAATCGTGCGTTCCAGACTCTTCTGTGTTTGGGGATCTTCTTCAATGAACATGAATGACTGCTGGGTTTTATTTTGTTTTGTTTTTTGGTACCGGGGATTGAACCCAGGGGTGCTTAGACACTAAGCCACATCCCCAGCACCTTTTATATTTTATTTTGAGAAAGAGTCTTGCTAAGTTGCTGAGGCTGGCTTTGAACTTGGGATGCTCCTGCCTTAGCCTCCCGAGCTGCTGAGATTACAGGTGGGAGCCACCACACCCAGTTATTACTGTATTTTGTTAAAAAAATTTTTAGTTGTAAATGGACACAATATCTTCTTATGTGTTTATTCTGTGTGGTGCTGAGGATCAAACCAAGTGCCTCATAGGTGCGAGGCAAATGCTCCACTCTGAGCTGCAGCCCAGCCCAGCGGCTGTACTTTTTGAAGTGTACGTCCATGTGGAGAATGGACTGTGGTCTGTCAGAGATATCCCGGAAGTTGTGCTCGGCAGGGGCTGTACCAGAGCCACATCCCAGCCCCTTAAATAACCTTAAAGATTCCTTTGGAACAAAAGTCAAGGGCTGGGGTTGTGGCTCAGAGGCAGAGCGCTTGCCTAGCACGTGGGGCACTGGGTTAGATCCTCAGCACCGCATACAAATAAATAAAGACAGCATGCCCGTCTACAACAAAAAACACGTTTAGAAAAGTCAAAGATTTCTCCAGTGGCTGTAATGTCTTACAGAGTTGAGGGAGAACTCAGTGACCAGTGCTGCTGGGACAGCTGGCTGAGTTCGGGTGTTTCAGGACGCTCATGTCCTGAGTTGAAAGACCCACTTACCTAGAAAATAAGTACCGAATATAGAAATGAGCAAAAGGAGGTATCCGAGTGGCCACAGCCAGACGTGGCCCTTGGCTAGGACTGCTGTCAGATTGGCCAGGACAGAAAAGAATGCCAGTACCAGGAGAGGGCGTGCCAGCAGCTGGGGAGGTGAGGGAACTGGGGCCAGTGTGAAAAAGCTCAAGATTGTCACCCCCTGTGACTCAGCAGTTGTGCTTGTTGAAATCCGTCCTAATTGGGAAATTTGCAAAATATCAGCCATGGATACTCATCAGAGCACTTGGTGTTTGTGAAAAGGCAGGTAGTCCTGGTAGTCCTGGGTAGTCCTGGTGACTCCTCGGTAGTCCTGGTGGGGCTGGGTGGGTTCCACACGGCCTGTGCCTGGCGCCCGAGAGTGTGAAGCGTGTGTGCCAGACCTGCAGTTCTGCACCTTTTTATAAAGTGTTTTATTTAGAGATAGGGTCTCACTGAGTTGCTCAGGGCCTCACTAAGCTGCTGAGGCTGGCCTTTAAGTTGCAATTCTCCTGCCCTGGACTCCCACCTGCTGGGATTACAGGTGTGGCCACCGTGCCTGGGACAAGAGGAGCCATTTTGAAGTGAGCAGTTGGGTGTCCTCATAGCACAGGGGCGCACAACTCCTTCCGAGCACCTCCGTCCTCCCAGGACTGCCCTGCCCGTTGGGGTTTCCCCAAGTCCCCAGTTCTTGGCGACCAGCAGTCTGCATTATCTCTGCAGACAGACCTGTTCTGGGCATGTCATGACAGTGAGCAATGTGACCTGTGACCTTTCACATCTGGCGTCTCGACCTCATGTTTGGGAGGCTCTCCCATGTCAGCACTTGAGTGTTGAGGCTGAGTGACAGGCAGCTCTCAACACCCCAGTTTGTGCATCTCTTCATTCGGGCGGTTCTACCCTCTGGCTGCTGTGCACAGCGCTGCTGGGAACGTGTGTGCGGTGCTTGTCTAAGTCCCTGTTTTCAGTTCTGTATCTAGGCCTGAATCGCAGGTCGCATGGTGATTCTGTGTTTGAGGAAATGCAAAGCTGTTTTCCACAGTGGCTGCTCCATTTTACCTTCTCACCAGCAGGCCCAGAGTTTCCAGGTCTCCTACATCCTTGCCAACACTTGTTATCTTTTTTGGGGGCTGGTGGGTACTGGGGATTGAGCTCAGGGTCGCTTGACGACTGAGCTACATCCCCAGCCCTATTTTGTATTTTATTTAGAGACAGGGTCTCACTGAGTTGCTTAGCACCTTGCTGTTGCTAAGGCTGGCTTTGAACTTGAGATCTTCCTGCCTCAGCCTCTGGAGCTGCTGGGATTATAAGCATGCGCCTCCGCGCCCTGCTGCGGCTTCTTGTTTTTGATGTAGCTATCTAGGGGTGTGAGGAGGTCCTCATTGTGGTCTAGTCTGCATTTTTGTAAATGATAGAACCATTTCACGTGCAGGGGGCCATTTCTGCCCTGGAGAGTCCTCGTTAAGTCCTCTGCTCCTGGTCTTGCTGGGTGCTGTTTGTGTGCTCTGGACGCTGGACTCTGCACATTGTGTGACGTCAGGTCTCCCTGGCTTGGCGTCGCTCTCCCTCGAGTGACCTTTTTAGACCTAAGGTAAGTGCCAGAGGACAAGGACCTGGAGGGCTCGCTCCGCCTTCCCCCCTGTACTAAAGAGGGAAGCCTCCTGCGGGGCTGGCCCACCTCTGCTGTTGGAGAGGTCACAACCCGTGTGGCCCTCCTCACACTGTCAAGCCTCTTGTGCCCTTCAAGAGTGGCCATGGGGATGGACACATGCGTGCTAGAAGGTCCAGGCCTGCCGGTGCTGGAGAGCGAGAGGGACGCCGCTCTGCTCACTGCGATCCCACCTGAGTCCTCCTTTGTTTGCTGGGTTCCTAAAGTTCAGGCTGTGCTCAGCCCTGAGGCTTGAATTCAAGGCGTGGAGAGTAACAGAATGCTTGCTTTCCAGAGTCGTCCTTTTTGAACTTCCATGAGTCAGACTGCGAACCCAAAGGCTCACCACCCTGCGACTCCTTGCTCCCTCTCAACACGGAGAAGATTCTGGTATGCATCTTGTGTCCCTGCTTGCTGTTGTCCAAGGTGGAGGCCACCTCCAATCCTCAGCAGTCAGAGGGGAAAGGCAGGTCACCTGGTGTCCAGTTACCTTGCGCAGTTGTGTTGCGAGTTGGAGGGTGGGTTGTTCTGGACCTGGTGTTGTGTGCTCCGAGGGGCGGAGGGGAGCCACATCTGGGCCTCGTGTCCAGGAGAGCCGCGCATTCAGAGGCAGATGAGTCTTCCCCTCCTGCCTCGCCCGTGTGGGCCTCTTACAGCTGTTTCTTAGCAGCACCAGCTGAGCCTTCAGGCTGTGCCTCTGTCTGTCCGCCCGGCCTGGAGGTGGACAGGCCTCCTGGGCTCTGGGCTCTGGGCTGAGCCGCTGTGTGCCCAGCCTCAGTGTGTTTCCACCACCTTTTTCTTCCCTGTTCTTAGAGGATTTTAAAAAAATGTCCTCAGGCTACTCCTCCTTTTCCTAGCAGAGCTTTGCCTTTTCCCATCAGAACCATTGAGGACAGTTAGGGATTCTGGACCAGAGGGTGAGCCACTGAGTTTCCTAAGTTGCTGCACAGTTGGCAACTTGATACGTGGCACAGACTTTGGGTTAGACTTGTCAGAAATCAGGTCAGGCGTCTTGTCAGGTGTGAGTTGGCCTCACTGGAAGCGTTTACCTTCTCTGGTAGGCTCCTAGAACCGAGGGGCCGTCCTTCTGGTGGAAGTCCACACATGTCCTCTAGTTGGCCCTGGAGTTCGCTTGATAGGCCGGTAGTGCCTACAGGGGATGACTGGCCAGTTGCGCTGGTGATGCTGCCTCTGGAGGAAGGCTCACCAGCGTCCCCCCAGGGAGTTCCTACTCTGCCAGAACCAGGGGCTGATGAGTTTCTCTAGTCATCAGGGCTTGTCCACGAGACAGTCGAGACATTGCCATGCACTGGGATCTCCAGGCACTTCGTTCTGTGAGGCTCCTGGATGAGACGACGTGAGAGGCCTGAGGCCCTGGATGGGTGCCCTCTCCTGTCTCTAACTTGGGGTCTGAAGCAGTGCCTTGTGTGCTGGCCCTTCACCTCTTGGGGCAAACCGAGGAGCATTCAGTAGCTGAACCTTCAGTGGGACTTGGGAGTGTAGAAGGAGCACACAGGGAAGTACCTTTGGAACCTTCTTACTTGAATCAGTGAAGCCCAGCGGGTGGTGGCTGAGTTGTCCCAATCAGAGTCTGAGAAGCATGTGCCTTGGGCAGAGGTGTTCCATGTGTGGTCATCTGCCTGCTGTCTGTCCTCTGGGCCTCTGTGCTGTGAGTCTGAGAGAGGAGGCCTCCAACCATGGGCTGTGCTTGGTTCCAAGCCTCTAGACTTGCCAAAGTCACTGATCCTTTGTCTCCTCCTGGCTTAGCTTTCCCTGTTGATGTGTGTGTTAATCGCCTCTTGGGTGGATGTGTGTGGAGTTATGATTTTCACGTGCACCCTGTAGGCTAGCATGTCACAACTTCCTGTTGGCAGTCGGGTCTTCTGGCCAGGTGGCAGGTGTTGTATCAGACCTAAGTTGTCTCCAGAATGCGATACAGCTGTCACTGTGCATGGTGGACAGGGACTGCATGTGTGTCCATCCCCGTTAGCAGGCCACCTTCCTCCCCTGTCGTCCCCTGACTTCTGCATGTTGGTGTCTGCTGGCTTCTCCAGGGCAGTCTCTACGCTGGGCAGCATGCTGGGTCTCCATGCTGGGCAGGGTGCTGGGCCTCCACGCTGGGCAGGGTGCTGGGCCTTCACTGGCTGTGCCTCCCTTCGTGCAGAGTCTTGTTCTTTGTCAGATTTTGTTGGTCCTTTGCTTCATCTGCTCAGTCCAACTTGTAGTTGTTTCTGAAGTATTTTCAGGGTTTAAAGCACAGTATCTATGTGCAAGCCACATAGGAGGACTGGTCACTGGAGTGACGGGATGGAAGTCATTGAATAGCCTGTGACAACGTGGCGCGTCCTTGAAGCAGCTGGCAAGGCTCCTCCCCGCGGAAGGAAAGCGGTGCTTTCTTTTGAGAACGGGCACCGCTGGCGAGGGAGGACGCACGGCCGTGCAGACAGTGCGTGTGAAGACGGGTTGATAGGACTGAATGCGAGTGTTCCTGCTTCCACTTGATTAAAATGCAGCTTTCATTGTATAAAAACACAAGTTTTTAATACAGGGTTTTCTTCATTTGTGATTAGCTAACATCTGTGCTTCTGTTTGGTTTTTTCCCAGAGCCAGGCCAGGTCTATTGCAGAGCAGAAGAGGTTCCCGTTTGCCACCGACAACGACAGCACCAACGAGGAACTGGGTGAGTCTGGCTGGGGCCTCCCTCCCACCCGAGGCTGAGCGCTCCTGCACGGCACCTCTGGCCCACCTGAGGTTCCATGTGCTGGTGTCACTTTTGAGAGAAGGCTTGGACACAGCGATCAGCGGGAACCGCTGCAGCCTGGGTTTGCCGGAGTTAACAGTGGGACCCAGACGGTCAGGCGGTGGAGTCTCGGAGCCCCTGCTTCAGTCTCTGGGCTTGAATGTCTCACTCAGAAAGCAGTCTGCATTTTGGGTCTCGGGATGTGGGCGTAGATCTGCAGTGAGCGTGGGGCCGGTTTCTCCAGAGTTGGGCGCCCACTGGGCACGCCTCCTCACGGCCTAGGGAGCTCGGGAGCTCACAGGGTAAGAGGAGTGCAGGCAAGGTGCGCACAGGCTGCCAGGCAGCGGCCCCCCTTCACCCACCGGGTCCCAGCTGCAGACACAGCCGTGGAGTTCCCCATGGGCCCTGAGGAGTTGGGGTCTTCCAGGGACAGTGACTCTTCTTGGAGGAATGGCTCCTGTTGGTGTCATGTCTCTTGGAGTTGCTGGCTCGTGGGGGTTTCTGAGAACTGTAGCTCTTCGTTTTTCTTTGTTTTCCCACAACAGAACTTAGACCCTAATAGTTCTTTGTATTTGTGAGTGTTTTAAATTATGTTCTTTTTTTAAGCTTTGGGTTTTTCTGTTTACTTTTAGATGGAAAGATTTGGGAACTGCATTTGATCTTATCTAAGTGGAATTGCATAGCCAAGCCTTGGACAGAGATTTAAATTCAGTCCCAAAGTACCTTCCCCTTTACGTGTTTGTTTCTGTCTTCTCTGTGTCCATCTGTTCATCCAGCAGGTACTGCTGACTGTGGGTCGGGGATGGGTAGGTGCCAGAGAACCTTGACAGGGAGCTCTGGGACCCTGCACTGGAACCCTCCCCTCTCCCATCTGCAGAAGCCCGGCTGCACACAGGGTCCAGGAGAGCTGAGCTGCTCTGCACAGCATGCTGGGAAGGCCTGCTCTGCAGCCAGGGCCTGGTTCCCTGACGCTGCTTGGCTTCAGGCAGCTTTCCTGTCCTCGTCCGCAGACTGCCCCTGCCTCCTTGCAGCCAGGGAGTGAGCAATTGATGCGGAGAGGCCAGGACTGGGCCGGCACTCCTGATGGGGCACTACTCGAGAGCTGTCCATTCTTTTCCTTCTGAACTTGAGTTTGGCCTTAATCTGTCTTTTCAAAGAAGCTAGGGTAAAAATAGCCTTCATTTTGTTGTGGAGAAGGCTCCCAAAGCTCTTGTACTATGATGCTCAGTGTTTTTGAGCTTTTCTTTTTCTTGGACCATTTATAAAGACCTTCAAAATTTCTTTCTGCATTTAATGCTTCTCGTGTTGAGTATTTGGTGCTGCTCATTGGCAGGAAGTGTGTGCTCCCAACAGCAAAGGGCAGTGAGTTGCCTGTCTGCACCCATTAGATCCAGAATTAGACAGCATTATAATAAAACTTTTATGCAAAGAAACATGATCAGAATAGCCCCTATTTAGAGTGAGGACCAAATGTTTTCTTGGAATTTGTGGGGGGAAGGTTAGGGCAAATATATGTTCTAATTTCTTTATGTATTTTAATTTTTGTTTTCTTGTTGAGACAGAGTCTTGCTTTGTTGCCCAGGTTGTTTTCCAACTCCTGGACTCGAGTGATCCCCCAGTGCTGGGGTGGCGGGCACATGCCACCATACCTGGCTTACTGGCTGTTGGTGGATGAGAGAGTGGGTTCAGAATGTTGCCCTGTTTTAAAGGGTTTTCTCCGCTCTAATTTCAAAGTGCCACTTTCCTGAACCATTAGATCAAAACTGCTCTTCCTTGGTGTGTGTCTCATGTGGTGCTGTGGCTGCATCTTTGAGAACACGGGGAAGAGCCTGACTGTTGTGGGTGAGTTGCCTGGTTCAGCCTGAGCTGGCGTGCTTTGCTCTTGCTGGGTGATGGGCAGTGAGTTTGCACTCCCAGGAACACATCCTGATGTGGTCAGTGTTTCTCTTGATGCTCACAGTGGAGTCACAGGGCTGTGCTGTGGGGCAGGGCAGGGGCTTGGCATGTAGGCAGGAGACCTCACAGAGGCGTCTGGGGTTTGAAATTGAGTAACAGCATTGCACGTGTGAATCAGTGACAACAAATCCTGCCGTTGTGTACAACGTCCCCAGAGACTCTGGAGGAACAAAGTCCAGTGTGCCCAGTAGATTGCCCCACAGGTGCCCCCCCAAGCAGCTCGATGCCTGGAGGCGGTGGGCCATGGGTCGTGGAGGTGCCTGCTCATTCCTGGTTCTCCGACTGCTCCCCGTCCCGATGCTCTCTGGGCCCTGTGTCCTGCCCTTGACCTTGTGTGTCTTACTTTACAGCAATTGCTTACGTGTTGATCGGCAGTGGGCTCTACGATGAAGCAATAAGGCATTTCTCAACAATGCTTCAGGTAATTTTCTGATTACTTATGTGATTCAGGTTTATACTCACGACGGAAGCGTGGACTCCTGTGTTGCTGAGGCCACAGGAACACTCTTATTTTAGGGTTTCCAGCAGCAGAGGGTGTCCCTGCGCTGCCCTGGTGCCGGGCTTTGCAGGGTTACTTTGTTTTAAATAAGGAAGAGCCAGGCAGTCTGTGCAGTCTCCCAGCTGTCGCAGAGTGGCACTCAGATGCAGGATGGAAAAGACAGCAGCGTCGGGTACCCCTGCTCTGCCCCGGCACCTCCCCAGAAATGGGGACACTGGCACTCCTGGCACGCCAGCTCCTTCCTGCACAGACTGTACAGGCTGGTTCCACTTCCACTCACCGGAACGCATGAGCAGGAGCCTCCATTTGGGTTGGCAGCTGTGTGGCATCCACTGAGGAGGAAGCCTGTGTGTGTGCCTGCAGGAGCTGAGGGGACCCGCCGCGCTTGCCTGTCCTTGCGGCAGTTGCTAGCCGTCGCCTAGTGCACTGCAGGGAGGGAGACGTGGATCTCAGCACCGAGCCCACCCGAGTTGGAGCCCTCGCTTCCAAGTGATCTGCACTCCTGGGCTGTGGGGATAATAATCCTACCTCCAGAAACGTCATCTTCTGTCAACTACGTAGGACTCAGTGCTGGCACGTAGTTAAGTGCTCAGTAAGTTTTAGCTACTCAGAGTACCGTTCTCGTGAATGTCAGTGTCGAGCATAGTGAGGGCCAGCAGATATCTGACTGTCCAGCAGAAGGACTTGATTTAAAAATACTCATTGTGAGATGTTAGCTCTATTTTTGCTTTCTTTTTCAAAACCTAGGATTTTGTTGGTAATTCTCTTTTCTCAACAAATTGGGATATTTTTGTGACTTCGAGGCCCTTCCTTAGGTCAAGCATCTGTTTGGGGTCATGTGGAATTTGAAATCCAGAGGTAGCTTCAGGCTTTAGACTTGCCTGTTTAGTCTGGCAGCATTGCGAGGTGGGCCACACTTCACCCAACCGACCAGGAGGAAGAGGAGGTTTTGCTGCATTGTGGGCGCAGATGTGTGACATAGTACCCAGCTACTTGCCGATCTATCATCTTTTCATTCAACTCCTAGAAAATGTTATTGGCCCTGTAATTGGTGACAGTATTGAAGAAAATTTCTAAATACAAACTTCCTAATTCTAACAGTCTAACATCATTCGAATGTTTCCTCTTGGCCTCTGTTAAGTGTGCACTAGTGTTTCAGCCTGAGCGTAGACTGTGTGCTCTGGTGTTTGAACTTGATTTCCTGGCGTGCATGTGTCGCGTTGCTCTCTGCGGTCTGATTCCGTGGCTCTGTAACCTGGCTCTGTGAGGGCCGTTGTCCTAGAGCCCGCAGTCCTGCCAGGGCGTAGAACGTCAATCAGAATTTCTTTTGTGCGAAGGTATGATAGGAGTATGTTGACGTGAGGCCCAGCTCTGGTCACTCTGTGGTCAGGTGGTGGCTTTCACCTGGACACGTGTGAAGTGCGGACAACAAGGTCAGACTGCCTCTCTGGGTTGGGGCTGAGATGGGTACTCAGGTGCTGTCCTGGTGGCTCTCAGTGCTCCAGGGCTCCCCTGTCGTGGCGCCCGGGGCAGCAGGGAGGGTCGGCACCCAGGTGGAGTGGTGGGAACGGCCGTGCTTCCTTCCTCGTGTGCGATGAGACATAGAAGACAAAGATTCAATAATAAGTGCTCCGCTTTTTGTTTTCCAAAAATGTTGATAAGGAGTCTGATCCCGTGTTTTGGACAGAGCCTTTCTATGTGGAGTGTTAAGTGTGAACTGATGTGTGGAGTCCTGCGGGTTCTTCAGGTTTCCTGTAGCCACTGCCATCAGGACACTGTCCAGCCAGGTGGTGGCAGGTGCCCAGAGATTGGTCGCTGCAGCTTCTCCAGCTGACCAGAGCTGCCTTCCTCACCCTGGATCTCCACTTGAATCAATCAGTCTCTTCAGCTATTTTTAAAACAGGGTCATTCTTTGCATTCTTTGAATCTGATTATTCATTCTTTTTTTTTTTCTTTTTTGATACAGGGGATTGAACCCAGGGGCCCGTAACCTCTGAGCCACATCCCCTTTCTTTCTTTCTTTCTTTCTTTCTTTCTTTCTTTTTTTTTTTTTTCTGGTGCTGGGGGTTGAACCCAGGGCCTTGTGCTTTCGAGGCAGGCACTCTACCAACTGAGCTATGTCCCCAGCCCTGACATCCCCTTTTTTGTGTTTTATTTAGAGACAGGGTTTGCTAAGTTGCTGGCTTTGAACTCGTGATCCTCCTGCCTCAGCCTCCCGAGCTGCTGGAATCACAGGCAGGCCCCGCTCGCCCGACTCTTCTTTTCTTCTCAGTGGGGAGCTTCAGGCCTAAGGTTTCTGTGAAGCCGACTTCTCCCGGCAGCTCCGTCCCGTGCTCAGGGCAGGTGTGAGGGCTCTGCTGCTTTCTCTTGTGCAGGCTGTAACTGAGCCAGTTGTCATAGGGCCGCTGTTAAGTCTTAAGCTGATTTTTTTTTTTTAGATGTTGATAGACCTTTATTTTATTCATTTATCTATATGTGGTGCCAGGAATCGAATCCAGTGCCTACATGTGCTAGTCAAGTGCTCCACCGCTAAGCCCCAGTCCAGCTCCAGCTGGTAGGTTTTAACTTGTCCTTGCAAGCCTTCAGATGCACAAAAACCATGTTCTCTCTTTTTAAATTTTTTAATTATTATTTTTTATTTTTAGAGACTGCATTTTGGTTTTTTGTTTTGTTTTTTTTGAACCAGGGATTGAACCCAGGGGCACTCGGACACTGAGCCACATCCCCAGCCCTATTTTGTATTTTATGTAGAGACAGGGTCTCACTGAGTTGCTTAGGGCCTCACTAAGTTGCTGAGGCTGGCTTTGAACTCGTGATCCTCCTGACTCAGCCTCCCAAGTCGCTTGGATTACAGGCGTGCGCCACCACACCCGGCTGGACTGCATTTTGATTCATTGTACACAAATGGGGTACAGCTTCTCATTTCTGTGGTTGTAAAACTGTATTCTTAGCATGAAAAGTCCTGTCAGCCTGCACACCGGGCTGTGGTCTGCCGAGCTTGGGAACATTTGGCCAAGCTCTTTGGTGGACTGGTGGGTGGCCCTGGCGGCAGCAGGAGGCAGTGTGGCCGATTCCGTCACAGCAGGCGGACAGTGGGCTTGAGTTGTAGCGGTCGTCGTATGGATGGGATGGTTGCGTGAAGTCCCAAGCTGCACGTGTGGCTCTGTGAGTTCCAGAGTGGAGTGTGACATGAAGCTTGTGCCCCTTCCTGTTGCTGGGGCTGCACCGAGGGGATGAGACTCCAGGGCGCTCCATGGTCCTGGGGTCCTGGGTTCACCTGTGTCCACCCCTAGGTTTAAGTGCTTCTGTGCGGAGCACGCCCCTCCTGCGTCCTGGCCTAGACCTGGGCAGCCACATGGAAGGTGGTGAGTTGGTGCTGGCCACACCACCAGGTGGTGAGTGGCTCTGGAACACTCCCACTGCATGGGTGGCCAGCAGTAGTGTTCTTGAGGAGGGAGCCGAGGGGAGCCCTTCCGCAGGCCTGCGCCATGATTCCTGCAGCGGCCTACGGAGGCAGCTCGGCTTGGGCTGCTGCTTGTGTGACCTGGCGCTCACTGGTCTGATCAGATTCTGGAGGATCTGAATTCGTAACACAACTCTGCTTTATGTGGTGGGTAAAGCCGAACCAGCTCTATGGGGCGTTTTAACAAACAGTCCTTGGGTAGCTGTGTCTGCCACCGAGGCCGCCTCCCCGCCCGCTGCCCCAGGGCACATTTCGCTTGTCTTGGCCTCAGCAGCTGCCTGTTGAGTCAAAGGCCAGCTGAGGCCCAGCACACACGCGGGGCGGGTGGGCCTCCACGGTCACCACGAGGAGCATGTGAGAGTGTCCTGTCTGGCGGTCCCAGGCCCAGGGCCCACGCTCCACCAGTGCAGCTCCTGATTTTGCAGTTGCATGAAGAAGAATTGGAGAACTGAATCTGATTTTCATTTAACTTCTTTAGAATTCTGAAAACGTCATGATATACAATATTAGACTCATATACTTAAAAATATTTTGAAAAGTTGATACTCTCATCCCAACTTACTTTTAGGAATGTTATTTTTTATTTGGAAAACCAACAATATTCACTGCTACTGTCCATCAAAAAAGGTTTTGACTTTGTAACATCTGAAACTAATGATAGATAAAACAATAAGCAAGTAGAGTTGCACCAGTTTTAGAAAGTATAAAATCTGCTATGTGAATTTAGAACAGTCTAGACTCTAGGATAACAGCCACCAGTTCTTACACATCCTTCTGTGCTGTTAGGAAAATTCTGAAAAGACAGGAAGAACTGGGTAGAGAAGCCTAGATACTTCACAGCCCTGCAGGAACTCATTCAGTGTGTGAGGACCAGACCTTGGTAACTCAGGTGGGCTGAACCGTGGGCTGCATGTGGAGCTGAGAGGCTGGCACTGAGGTCAGGGGTTGGTGGTGTTCACATAGCAACTAGTGCAGACTTTCAAGAGGCCTGAATGTTCTCAGTGGAAAAGTGTCAGGGCCCTCACTGGAGGCTCATCGTTGGGGGTGGAGGCTCAGCATGGTTGGTTGGAGGCTCACCATGGTTGGTGGGGTGGGGTGTGGGGCGGATGGTCCTCTGCGCTCACTGGCCATGCTGCTTATGCCGCCCTGCACCTGCCCTTTCTTTCCCTGACCACAGCCACCATTTCCAGCCGTCCTCCTGCAGCTCTCGCTTTAGGAAGCCAGCCAGTGGGGCAGACTCTGACCTGTGTCCTTCAACCCCATCAGGGTTTTCCTAGCTGCCTGGTGCACATTTGGATCGCCGATAATAGTGACTACCATGGCAAGGGGGCAGGTCCAGCACGTGCCGGACACCACAGAAAACAGGTGGAGCGAGGGCATCGGGATGCTGAGCCCGTGGCAGGAGTGGCGCCAGTGCGCCCTTCACGCTCTGGTCCTGCAGGGCTCCCTGTCGCCCCCTCCTGCGCCCTCTGCATTGGTGAGGGGCACACTGCTGCATTGCCTGTCCTCTTTCCTCCATCCTTTCACTTCCTCAGGTCCCCAGAGTCCAGGCTGCCCTCCTGCACTGCCACACCCAGGTGCCTCTGCTGCCAGTGACCAGTGACCATGTGCTTGATTTGCCTTGCGCACATGCATATCCCCTTGTCCCTTTCCTGCCTCTGCACCGCCTCTGGGGATGGCAGCTGCACTCCCTGACTTCCTGCAGCTTTGCGCAGCCTGCAGTCCCCTCACCTCCTGCCTTCTGCCCGCTGTCCTTGTCTAGGGCTTTACTTTTCCAGAGACCTACCTCCTCACCGTGGGGTGTGCCGGCATCTGCTGGAGCCTGCTGGGGTGCTCCGGAGGGCAGGGATCCCTCGCCTCCGTGCCGGCCTCGCTCTCGTTCAGCGTGGGATCACATGGCAGCCCTGGCTCATGGAGCCTGGCTCTGCAGCAGTGCCGGGTGAGGCGGATGAGAGGCTAAATCAGACCCCACAGCAGGAGCGAAGGGGAAGCCTCTGCCTCCAGGAGGGTGTAGGAGGGGCCAGGGAGGTCGCCCTGGACTGGAAGGAGCTTCCTGGGCACAGGTGCAGGTGGGACTGACCCTGCCGTGAGTGGGGAGCAGCACGTGGGCTGTGCGGGAGGCGGGCCTGGAGCACGCGGGTGAGCATGGAGGAAGCAGACCAGTGGACAGTGGCCAGGAGCGCTGGGGGCATCACAGTGCTGCCTTGTTGTCACTCGAGGTCCAGGCGGGTACATTTTAGATCACAGGCCATCAGGCTGGGAAGCGCTGGACTGTATGCACAGGGAGCAGGCTCGTCCGCTGTGTGCGACACACACGTGCACATGTGTGCTGGTGGTGTCGAATGTAGGGGTCGCTTGAAAGGTCATGATGGCCAGCACGGGAGGGACGGGCTCAGGCCCTGCTGTTGAAGGTGTCGCTGGAACATGTCTGGAGGAAAGCTGGCCCCCACAGAAGGCTGGGGAGCCGCTGCAGCACCTGGTGGGAGGGACAGGAGAGAGGGCCGTGGCCAGGCTCCCACGCCGCCAGGTGCGCGGGAGGTGGTCCCTGCAGCTGAGTGACTGTGCTTCGACCTGCCCCTCCTCGTCCCATCCCCCTGCAGTGAACCTGTGCTTGGGTTAACGTGCCGAGCGGTCATCCCCATGGAGACCCCTCCCACCGTCCGTAGGTCCAGATCTTCGTGTCCTGCCCTGGCCAGATGCTGCTCTGTGCCCAGTGCTGTCTTGCGCAGGAATCGCAGAGAGGCAGGAGGGCAGTGTCACCACTGCGTCCGCCGCCCGTCTGCTCTCTGCCCTGCACCCCCTCCCGACCCTGGCCAGAGGGCGCCCCTCCGCTGCTTGTGCTTTTCCTCTTCGTCTGGGCCTTCGGTGCGAGGCGCGCGTTCACTCAGCACATTCTTCCCTGACTGTGGGTGACTGGGTGTGTTTTAAGCAGTTGAGAGGACACGGCCGCATGCCCTGACGCTCTCCCCGAGTCACAGCGGTGCCCCTGTGGCCCACGCGGTCACTTGCACGCGTGGTGTGGAAGACATACTCGCAGTCCCTCACTCCTCGTAGGTCTTGACCTGCACCTCTTTCCCCTCAGCCCACAGCGTGGCTCTCTTTTCGCCGCTCTCCTGTAAGTTTCAGGTCACACATCCAGAGTTGCGTGTGTGGGAGGGGCTTGAGTGACACAGAAGTGGGCTTCGTGGTGCGGCAGCAGTGGCCCTGTCTGAAGAGGCAGCCGTGCTCGGCTCTGGCGTGTGTGTGTGTGTATTTTCCTGCGTGGGGACATGAGAACGTGGGCCTGTCTTGGTCGGAACTCAGAGGTTCCGGGAGCTCTCAGCCTGGAATCACTTGGTGGAGGTTCTGTGGTTTTGCATGTGCCCTGTCGGCCAGTCTGCTGATGGCGCGTGGCTACCACGTGCCATTGACCACTGGGTCCTGACGTTTCTGGTGCTGTTGAGTGGCCGTGCGGCAGGCTCACGTGCATGGCGGCCCCAAGGCTTCAGAAGAGAGGTGGGAGTGGCAGAGGCTGGCATGGCCTGGAGGCCTGTGAGAAGGTGCCAGGGCTGGGCTAGCCCCAGCAGGGCACGGCACCTGCCCTCCCCCAGCCTCCACCTCTCAGGCGATTTCCTGGTGGGCTGGGAGGGAGCTCGCAGAGGCATCTCCTGACTCTGCTCACGTCGGCCTCTTGCCCAGCCTCCAGTCCTCCCTGGGACATGACACTACCGTAGCTGTCACAGTGGTTGGGAGCGAGAAACACCTGGGAAGGAAACGTGCCTTGGGCCCCTTCCCTCTGCTGTTTTTTCTGCAAAACTCCTACCATATTCCAGTCAGGTGAGGTGTAAGACTCGGGCTTCCTGGGTTGGGCTGCAGACTGACCAGGAGTAGGGGAGCATGGAGGAGGAGAGCAGCCGCCTGAGGCAGTAGCGTGCTTTAAGCAGAAACTGATTTCTTGTTTTGTTTCATTCATAGTTTTTGACGTGTTTCTGTTTTGGTCTGACTAGGAGGAGCCTGATCTGGTTAGTGCAATTTATGGCCGAGGGATAGCCTATGGAAAGAAGGGACTTCATGTGAGTATGGAATAGTCACGCTCGCCCAGCGCCCACCCGACCCCCCACAGGTTCTGCCACTACTGCTTTCCGTCCACTGAGCTGATGGGACACACCAGAGAGGGCAGCAGCTGGTCTGCCCGCAGCCAGAGTGCTAGCCAGTGTAGCTGGGCTTCGGCCCAGGCCTTCCAAGTTCACAAAAAAGCTGAGGCCAGCCGCGTCCCTCAAAGCACCCCGAGGAGCAGGGGGGCTGCCCAGGGCGGCAGGACTTAGAGCTATAGCTTTTCAGTTATTCTAGGGATTGAATGAAAGAGCACAGGTTTTTGAGGGCGCAGAATTTACTTTTGCTTTTTTGGGGGGGGGAGGGGGCGGTACTGGAGAGTCACTGTACTGCTGAGGTGGCTCCCCAGTCCTTTTTTAAAAATTTTTTTAGTTGTGGATGAATGCAGTACCTTTTTGTTTATTTTTGTGTGGTGCTGAGGATCAAAGCCAGTGCCTCACGTTTGCTAGGTGAGCTCTCCACCGCTGCCCTGCTCTCCATTTTCATGCTTTCCACAGTGCGGTGTCTTCAGCTGCAGTGAGTGATGCCCTCCTTCCCTGAGGAAAGCTGCCCCAGCTTTGGCATATTTGGCATAAACAAGGCTTTCCTGAGACTGGAGTACCTCAGGAGATGGCCTGAGACTCTGCTCTCCAGATGCATACTCCAGAGCACTGAGCACACTACTTTCCTGTTATCTGTTTGATTACTAAAAATATTCATATGAGATTGTGTTTTGAGGGGTATATACCACTTTTGCAACTTTTGCATTAAAAATATTGAATCATTAATTTTTGGTGGAGGGTACTGGGGATTGAACTCATGGGCACTGGACCACAGAGCCACATCCCCAGCCCTGTTTTGTATTTTATTTAGTGGCAGGGTCTTGCCGAGTTGCTTAGCACCTCGCTTTTGCTGAGGCTGGCTTTGAAGTGATCCTCCTGCCTCAGTCTCCTGAGCCACTGGGATTATAGGCGTGCGCCACAGCACCCGGCTGAATCATTAACATTTTAAAATTTATTAAAACATTAAAATTAAAGAATTAAACTGGTGCTGACTCACTGGAGAAATTTTATACAGCATTTGTGCATTTCTGAGACAAGAGAAGACCAGAGTGAGTTCAGGCTAGAACATTCTTGCAAGCTCAGATAGCAAGGCCCAGGGTTGAAGTCATCCTGGAGGAAACCTCAGAAACAGGCTTTTTCCCGATTGTTTTCTTTTTAAATTTTCCGTCTTAACAGGCAGCTTGCTTGTATTGGTCATGATACTTTTTGTGTATAAGTAACTTGCAGGAGAGAGAGAGAGCGCCCCCAGCCCCCAGCCTTGCTAAGGTGCAGCTTCTTGGTTTGTGGCTTTGATGGGCACTTGGCCCACTTCTGTCCCCCACGACCTCTGGTCGGTGACACTGCAGGCTGGTGTCCATGAGCCTGTCCTTGAGGTTGGTTGGTTCCAGGTATAGGTAGTTACAGGTAGACAGAGCCTGCCGCCTGCGGGACCTGAGCAGGTGGCTGGGTCGTGGAGGTAGGAGGTGCGTGGGCTGAAGTGCTGTCTGTCTCTGACACCTCCGCCTGCTTTCCAGCGCAGCCTTTCTCACACCGAGCTAATGCCTTTTCAAGGACCTTAAGAACGCCGAGCTTGCTCTGTTCGAACTGAGCCGAGTAATTGCCTTGGAACCCGACCGCCCAGAGGTGTTTGAGCGGCGAGCAGAAGTGAGTGCAGTTCCCTTCCCTGTCCTTATTGGCTCAGTCGAAACTGCTGTCTTGTCCTGTGAATGCACCACTCCTCGCCTGTGGCTTCGCTGCAGAGGCCCTCGTGCCTCGAGGCCTGGCGGACATGCTGGAGCAGCGTGGACCAGAGGGCCCTGTCTGTCGTGCAGTCTGCTCAGAGCTCAGTGTGCGGCTGGGCCTGCGCCACTTTTATCTGTGTCTGCTGAAGGCACGTTGCACACGGATTCTGTACCTGAGGTTCTTTAACAAAACTTAAGTAGGGGCTGGGACACAGCTCAGCGGGCAGAGCGCCTGCCTCACAAGCACGGAGCCCTGGGTTCAGTCCCCAGCACCCCAAAAACACAAAATCCTTAACATGACCCTGGTCAGACTGAAGTGTAAGCCCTGTGGCTCTTACAAGAAGGACCTGTCTGCACAGAGGCAGAGAGCAGGTAAGGGGGCCTGACCAGACTCAGAGGAGTGGACTTGAGGTCCAGAAGAGCAGGTGTCTGGAGCCCAGCTGGGCCAGCGTGCGGGCGGGCCAGGTGCTTTGGGCGGGCGTGTTGTGTTCCTCGGTAGCTGTGGGCCCCAGGTTGTGCTGCTGACATGCCTGCCTCCACGTGGTGTGATTGCACAGCTGAACTAAGAAGACAAACTTTTGCTTTCTCCTTGGGGAGAGAAAACAAAGGAGCGCACACTCGGGAGCTTAGAAGCCATGTGTGCGGTGTCTCCTCCTCGGTACCTGACAGTCCCTCTCCTGAGATGGCTTTTCTGTTTTGCACAGGAATTGGGGTTTCCAGTGACTTCCTCACTCATGTGGCCTGTCACCTCAGGCCAGTGGCTGCATTGCCTCCCGGGGACGGGCTCTGGCCAGCTGGATGGTGAATCCAGTCAAGGGCGCTGAGACTTAGCAGAACTGAAATGTCCCACTCCTAATGGAGCATAAACTGATTGTTCATCAGACTTGGTGCTGGGATTGTGACAGCCATGTTTGTTTATCCTGGGGACATGCAGTGCTGTTCTCCTGTGTGGCCCCATTGGGCAGGGGTGCACACTGGTGGTTTCACGGCCAGATTTCAGCCTCCCGCTTCTGTGTCACTCTGGGATGCTCACTCCCTGGGATGGTCACTCCTTGAGACAGTCACTCTCTGGGACACTCACTCTCCAGGATGCTCACTCTCTGGGATGGTCACTCCCTGGGATGCTCACTCCCTGGGACACTCACTCTCCGGGATGCTCACTCCCTGGGACATTCACTCTCCAAATGCTCACTCCCTTGGACGGTCACTCCCTGGGATGCTCACTCCCTGGGACACTCACTCTCCGGGATGCTCACTCCCTGGGACATTCACTCTCCGGGATGCTCATTCCCTGGGATGGTCACTCCCTGAGACAGTCACTCTCTGGGATACTCACTCTCCGGGATGCTCACTCTCTGGGACACTCACTCTCTGGGATGCTCACTCCCTGGGACACTCAGTCTCTGGGATGCTCACTCTCTGGGATGCTCACTCTCTGAGCACCCCCACTGGGCCAGGGTGCCCTCCCAAGAGCACTGGACGCTGTTCACCTGGTCACCTGCCAGGTGCACTTCCCTGGTGCCTGGTCAGTGAGTTGGCCCACTGTTCCCCAGGTTCTGGGCACCATTGTGAGTGCTGGGGACGGCCATCACTGCCCCGTACTGCTCTGGAGTGCACAGACCTACCTCATTACTAGGCGGAAGGCCCCTGCACTACAGACCCTGAGTGGGAGGCACAGTGGGCACAGCTGCGTGGCTGGGTCCCCTGGGTGCCCTGCGTCTCTTCAGCTTGCCCTTGTGTGGTCCTGGCGGTCATCTGTGTCATGATCTTGCTGGACACAGCGACTAGGCTCTGAGCTGCTGTTCCACGGAGGACAGAGCTGAGGTGGAGCGAGTCTGTCCTGTGACTTGCCTGTCCTAATGTTGAGAGTTGTCCTTCAGATGAGTTTCCACGACTTCATTTGTATTTGCCAAATTTTGACTTGAGAGGTAAATGTAGTCCCAGTAAAAGAGGTCAGATTTCAAGAAAAGCAACACCTGGGTCCCTTGAGGGTGAGAAAGAGGCAGAATGTCCCTTTCGTCACTGCTCCATAACCCACCCCTACTGGACAGAGGTTCAGGCCTCAGCACTCCGTCCTCGAGCCCTCAGAGTACAGGGCTGAGGGAGCAGCTCGAATGTGTGGTCAGGGGGATCGAAAGCCCACGCTGCAGCAGCTGGGCGCTGACACTTGTTCTGGGTTCCAGATTCTGTCCCCTCTGGGACGAATTAATGAAGCAGTGAACGATCTCACTAAAGCCATTCAGCTTCAGCCGTCAGCCCGGCTGTACAGGCACCGGGGGACCCTGTACTTCATCTCCGAGGTGAGTGCTTGGCTTGGCTTCCTCCACCTGCCGAGCGGGCTCTCTCCCCTGTGTGCTCGTGCTGTTGGTCCGGCGTGCGCAGCCCCAGAAGCTGGTGGAAAGGGTTCCATGCCCCAGCCACGTGTGCTTGTCTGCGCTGTCAGCTGATAGGAAAGGTGAGAAGGGCTGGAGTCCGGCTCACAGGTGGCACCTCAGCCCTTCCTGCAGCTGCCAGGGAGAGCAGCAGGGCACGCTGTCAGCGGGACCTTCCGAGTGCAGTGTGCTTCTGCGTGAGCCCCAACCCGAGGACCAGGCCTGAGCTAGCGTGGTCAGAAGCAGCCTGCGTGGGCAGCCCAGACCTGGCACAGGGTCCTTGAGCTCCTCAGCTGCTCTGGTGGGTCTGTGGTGCTTGGGTAGCAGGACACAGCAGGTGTGACCGGGTCTGTGACCCTGTGTTATGATGCAATTGGGAATACTCCTCTCCTGTCGTCGAGAGAGAGGACGTAAAGTAGACCCTTGTGAAAACCAGCTGCCAGCCATCCATGGGAGGTGTCTGTATGATTTGTGGCCCAGACAGGTTCCCTTAGAGCCCGCGGGACCCAGGACGGGGCAGGCGAGGGCGCTGTCTGACGCCGTGGTCTCCCTCCCGCAGGACTATGCCACAGCCCACGAGGACTTCGAGCAGTCCCTGGAGCTGGACAGGAACCAGCCCACGGCCATGCTGTACAAAGGCCTGACTTTCTTCCACAGAGGGCTGCTCAAGGTGATGGTGTGCTGTGGCACGGGCGCTTACGGGGACGGGCTGTGGTGGAGCGGAGCTTGGCATGTGCTAAAATGACGTCGTGAGTGTCTAGTTGGTCTCTTCTAGAAAACAGTCTGAAACATTTGTTGAGCTTTTTCTATTTGCCAGTGAGTTAGTCGCCTTCGCATTGCTGTGACCAATGGAGAGGAGAGGAGGAAAGTTTACCTGGGCTCATGGTTTTAGGGTGCCAGTCACGGTCAGCCAGCGCCATTGCTTGGCCCAGCTGAGGCAGGACATCGTGGTAGAGGAACGCTGAGCTCCTGGCAGCCAGAAAGCAGAGAGGCAGGGGCTGGGGAGAAGGTAGACCCCAGCAACCTGCTTCCTCCAGCTAGCCCTCCTCCCCGTCGTCCATTCGGCCATCAGCAGGTTAACTCACTGATGGGGTCAGTCCTTCTGGTGGAATCCTGGCTCAAAGCCCCCTCCAAGCACGTTTTAGTTCCCACCGCAGCAGCCAGGCCTTGGCAGAGGTGCAGAAGGGGACATGGTGAAAGGTGAGGAGGGAGGAGTCGAACTGCTCCCAGAAGGCGCAGCTGCAGAGCCTAGCAGGGAGGCGGGGAAGAAGACCCTGTGGGCAGAGAGGGGCAGAGCAGGGCCCTGAGGTGGGATGCGCCTGAGGGAGGCGGGCGGGGAGGTTGGAGGCTGGCCTCAGCCTGGGCATTCCGCTGGGCATGCTGACTGAAGTCTGTGAGCCCAGAGGAGCTGTGAGGTTAAGATTTTGGGGAAATCTGTAATTGAGATCAAATCTGATTTCGGAGGTAGGCTTGGAGATTGTGGTGGCCAAGGTGAGGAGGGACAGACTGGCTGGCCGGTGTTGGTGGCGTCCCCTGCCCCAGGAGCTCTGGGAGCAGCGGCAGGGTGCTGCTGAGCTGAGGGGTGCTGTGGCTCGAGGACCACGGGGCCCTGGGAGGAGGCCTGGAGGGAGTCAGGAAGGTGGCTGGCCCGTGGTCTGTGTTGAGACCCCCACAGGCCACAGGAGCCCTCACCTGGGCCCTCCGAGCCCCAGGAAGCCTGTGGCGGGTGCCCTGCTGTGGAGGAGAGGGCAGGCCCGGGACTGGAGCCAGCCAGCCTTGCAGCTGGAGCACGGCAGGTGGCCAGGGAGACAG
The DNA here is from genome assembly GCA_020662805.1 of Glaucomys volans. Lineage (NCBI taxonomy): Eukaryota > Metazoa > Chordata > Mammalia > Rodentia > Sciuridae > Glaucomys > Glaucomys volans. Next base: position 113,806 of record JAJEJO010003230.1, read on the forward strand.
GAGGTCTTCACGAAGAAGGTGGCCTGGACCAGCAGGCGGGCAGCAGACAGGCAGCTGTGCACTGTGGCAGACAGACGTGCCTTTTGTCACTGACAGCAGTTCTGGGGACTCGAGGGTCCGACACACACGGCCCTCTGTCTATGGGCCCACGTCTGCGGTTCAGTCAAGTGCAGAGTGAAGTGCTTGGGGAACCGTCATGCTGGTGCCCAGCGCAGGTGGACATTCTTCTGCCATCGCTCCCTGAAGAGCAGGCCTGGCCCCGCCCCACAGCCCTGCGGGGATGGGGAGAAGCCATCTGGGGAGACCTGAAGGGCCAGGAGGGCGTGGGCTGCCCACAGGTGCTGCCGTCTGAGTACTCACAGGAACTGAGCGCCCGCAGGCCTTGCTACCTGAGGGCTTCCTGGAAGCAAGCCCTGTAACACTGAGGGGTGGCCCTGTGTGCGCTTGGGACGAGTGGGCTACCTGTGCAGAGCCTTGGGTTGGTGGTCAATGCTGAGGACAGGGCCCTTCACATGGCAGGTGCTCAGAAAGGGTCAGATGGAGGGTTTGAAGGACAGCCTTAAACTTGGCCTTGGAAGGTCTAGTTTGAGTTTGAGCCTTGCTCTGAACCTTCCAGCTGAAGTGCGGGGACAGTGCTCCTGTCTCTTGGAGTGACTGGGCATCCAGTACCGGGCTCTCGTGAAAGTGTTTGAGCTGTGGACAGGACTCAGTGCCGTTAAGGATCGCTTCACCTGTGAGTCCAGGCTCGATAGATTATGGGAAGTCACTCCCATCCCACGAGAGACAGCGAGAAGGATGCTGCCCATTCCGTGTCCCAACCCCACCTGCCCCTCGCCAGTGCAGAGGGCCTCCCCGCAGAGAGGCGGTCCTGGGACAGACTGGCCTGCAGAGCATGTGGGACTCTGACCCTTTGCTGCTCCTGTGGTCTTGGCGCAGCCGCCCTAAGAGAACAGGTCTGACCCACCTGCTCAGGCCAGACCCTTGGATGGCTCACAGGAGGTGGGGACGCAGTGAGGCCGCCCTGTTAGTGACCCGTGCTTTCAGAAGTGACCAGAGGCAGACTCTGCTTCCTGCCACACAGCTGGCTTTGGGCTCTCACGGAGGAGAGTGTCACAGGGGCACTGAGGACAGCTCGGACGGGGGCTGTGATTGGCTGCTCCAGATCAGCAGGATGAGGAGCAGAGACAGTGCTCTCGCTTCCCAAGTGTCAGAAGCCCCTCGGCGAACCAGTCCTGGCCCTTGTCACTGTGCTCTAGCAGAGAGTCCCCAAGGGCCACAGTGAGAGCACTTTCTGCATTCCTGAGATCTGCTGGGAGGTGGCCCTCACACGTACCTCAGCACACCCCCAGGGGCGTAGACTGAGCAAGGCATTCCCATCACACAAAGGAAACTGTCCGTGGTGAGCCGCGGAGCTCACGCACGAAGCTCGGCCAGCTGTCTCTCTTGTATCCAAGGGGACAGAAGGACCCATGAGTTGAGCTGTGTTTGATCCTAACAATGGTCTGCTAGGCCAGCGACAGGGGTCAGTCAGGCGGGTGACCCTTTGGCCAGGAGCTGTTGGGCAGGGCCGTTCACAGAGTGCAGGCCGCCAGCTGAGCCATCCCCCAGCACCCCGGGTTCTCCCAGGGAGGGGACGGCAGAGCCCCCATGCCGTTTGCCCACTGCCGTTCCCTCTCCTAAGTTCACCAGCCTTTGCTTGGAGCCGCCTGAGCGTGTTCTTGGCATCAGTGAGCAGCTGCAGGGGTTGGTGGCCATCCGCAGTGCCTTGGTGGTGACTCGGTTGTCATGGTTACATTTGACAAACAGATGGACCCAGGGCCTCTTCATATGTGTACAGATTAACTCGTTTGAACGCCGTTCCTTTGTTCCCGTGGCTTAAAACCTTGATTCTGCTGTGTCCCCTCTTTGGCAGAGTGAGGTAGAGAGCTGTGCAGTGATTAGACAGGATCCCCGAAACCAAAGGCTCTCAAAGCTGAAGAGAAATCAGCCTTTGAAGAACTGTGGCGTCCACGCATGCTGTAAGTGGAGCGGGTGGCAGGTGCTCTGGGCATCGCACCGGATGTCCACACACACTCGACTTGACTCGCCCGGCCGTCCTCCCCGTGCTCCTCGCCATCCCCCGGCTCTTCAGCCGCCAGCTCCCACCCTCTTCTCCCTGCCCCATCCCGGCCAGCCTCAGACCCTGCCCAGTTTTCCTTCAAGAATGTCCTGCGAATTCGACCCTCTTTTCTGTCCTCAAGCACTGCATCTGAGCGTCTTGTCTCTTGCCTGGACTCCTGCAGGGCCCTCTGGCTGGGCTCTCCTCTGCCCTCCCGGGCTGGCAGGCGGCTTTCTCCCTGGAGAGTGTGTTTCCTGAGGCTCACCCGCCAGGTTCCCGGGCCTTGCAGGGCAGTGTTCCCAGCTTGCCCCCACAGCTGGCCTCTGCCCCGCCCTGTCCAGGCCCAGCACTCCTCCTCAGAACGCCCTCCTTACCAGGGCCCACTGCCCCTTCCTCCCCAGCCCCCCACCCCTGGTGTTCCAGGGCGCTTAGCAGTTTCCTCTGTCCTCCCAGAGATTAACTCCTGGCTCCTTTGTGGCTCTTGATTTTTATGCTAGTAACCCAGCTAGTAACTGGCTTTCTAACTAGGCTGCATTCTTGGAAAAAGAGATCATGGCCTCCTCATCTTTGTGCCCCCCTGCCTCAGCTCTTTCTGGCACATAGTAGGTGCTCAATACATGTTTGTTGGTGAAAGTAGGATTATAAAGATCTTTAGAAAATCAAGGTTTTGCCATGGCAGGAAGCCAAATTAAGAGTAGCCATCAGAATTTCTTAAATGTTAAATGTCTCCGCTCTGGTCTCTGCTGGACGGTAGACCTCAGTGCTGTCTGTCATCAGTGGCTCCTGTCCCCCCTTCGTCTCCACAGAGTCTGGAGGCCAGCCTCTTGCTCTGCCCTCCCCGAAGGTGACATGCAGGTGAAGGACAGGTAGCTTTCTGAGGAGAGTCGGGCCAGGCTGCTTTTGCAGAACCATCTGCTGCTCACCAAGAGCCAAGGCTGTGAAGGCCTGAGGGAAGCCCTTCCCTCAAGCAGTGTGTGGCAGTTAACTGCAGTAAGGTGCTCCTCCTGGGGACAGTGAGACATGTCTCCCTGACTCTGTTAGTCACAGTGAAGTCGTGGTGACAAGGGCAGGGTTGGGCCTGGGTCCCCTTCAGCAGCACGTGGGTCTCCGAGCAAGGGCGCCCGCCGTGGCGCGCCTGGTGCCTCGGTGCCTCCTCTCCTGCCGCAGGGCTCCCCGCCTCCCTCACGCCTCCTCATCTCTCGTTGGTCAGAGTGTGAGAGCTGTTGGCTGCGATCAGTTCCAGTGCTCTCACAGCTCCTAGGTGACTTTGGCCCACCGGCCTTTATTTATTAAGGAAGTGTATTCAAGTCCTAACAAAGGCAAAGCCGCTCTCCTGTTCTCCTGAGGAAGCGCCTCAGGCTGTCGTTCTTCACTGTACTGCATTTGTCCTCCGCTGAGGTTGATCCTCCTGACCCAGTTCATTGCATTTTCTCCCTCTCTTAAGTCCTCCTATTTTAAAGAAACTCTTGTCAGACACCATGCATAATATCTCTTTAAATCCTTTAGTGATTTATGTGAAACTCGATTTTAAAAGCTGTGCAAATGAAATGATTTCCTGCATACTTTTTCCAGGAAGCCATTGAGTCCTTCAAAGAAGCTCTGAAGCAGAAAGTTGATTTTATTGACGCCTATAAAAGCCTGGGGCAGGCCTACCGGTGAGTGATGGCGTGGGGCAGGGAGAGAGAGGAGGAGGCCCACGCAGGGAAGTCCCAGAAGATGCATTCTTAGCCGAGAGAGGGTCACTCTGCACTGGCGGGCATCGGCTGCGCGTGGGTGGCTCCCCTGGGACACAGCTGTGTGTCAGATCAGAATCCTGGAGCACCTGGGTGTGGCGTAGTGCCCTGGAGGTCAGCAGTCCTTCAAGGTCGTTGTTGGGAGCTCTGGGCTGTAAACACTGCAGTCATCACTTTCAGGAGGTATGATGGTGCATTTCCATGGCAGGCAATCTGATTGAGCAGCCCCAGGCTGAGGGTTGGAGACTTCTGGGTTACCATGTGCTGCTGTCAGGCCTTGGCCACAGTAACTGGAACCTGGCTCCTGGCGCCACGCCTGGTGCTCCCTGAGGGAACTGACTGGGAGAGGAGGTGGGCGGCACGGCAGAGGGGCTCCCGGTTAGGCCTGAGAGACTGGATCCCAGCCCACTCCACAGGTGTGACCCTGGCTGCCCTGAGCTCCAGGCTCTCCCCCAGGTCCGTCACTCAGGGTGGCCCAGCTAGAGAGCTCTCCGTCTGGTGTGGTGGCTTGAGATGCCTCCTGCACCAGCTGCTCGGGTGCATTTGGGTGGGTTTGAGGTTTAAGGAATCACGTGTCCCTCTGGTCCCACAGAATTGTTGGGAATAGAAATTGAAACAGACTGGAAATCACCTTGTAAAGTGTTCTATGAATGTAAACAGACATTTTATAACAATACTTGTTATTTATAGAAAACTGATGTATAGAGGATCTGGAAACTATTCCTCTCTTTGTAGGTTTCAGTATATGAAAATTGGTTAGTAGCAACTGTTTTCATTCTGAAATGCTTACAATTCTAAAGTATACTTCTTTCTTCTCAGAATTTCAAATTGCATAATGATTTCCTGGATTAAGGGAAGTCATGTCAGTGGACCAAGATAATGGTAATCATGATGATAGTAAGACAGATCTTAAGTTCGTGAATTTGATTCAGAATGAAAAACCTGTATATGATCACAATCTGCATACCTTTTTCCAAAGGGGAAGCGTATTCTTTGCACTGATTTTTGAATTTTTCTTTTACACTAAAATTTACTTTTTTAGGTGTTGGAGCTCATTTTGAATTGGGCAGAGGGGTTTGAGTAAGCATTTCCTTGTAGAAATCAGTAAGCTAACTTCCCTAGGAGGTCAGGAGCTGTGTGGTTGTCCTCCTGGGCCCCAGCTAGACTCACAGGTGGACTGGAGTATGTGGTGGACTGGAGTGTGCTGGGTCAGAGGCCGTGCTGCAATCAAGTGGCAAGGAAATAGGGAAACCCTGCAAGGGGTCTGCCCGCGCCCAGCTTGGGGTCTGCACGTTCTCTGTGATGTCCGCACTGTGTTCATCCCTGTTGTTGAATACCTAGAGAGCTGGGCAATTTTGAAGCGGCCACTGAGAGCTTTCAGAAGGCACTGCTGCTCAACCAGAATCATGTGCAGACCCTCCAGCTGCGGGGCATGATGCTCTACCACCATGGCAGCCTACAGGAAGCCCTGAAGAACTTCAAGGTGGGCCTCCCAGCAGCAAGCACTGAGTGGGGTTCTGGGTCATTCTTCAGAGAGCTGAGTACGTGACCAGGGAGGGGGCCGAGGACAGTGTGCAGTCCCCAGAAGGAGAGGGACGTTCCTCGGCTTCCCTGTAGTTCACCGGCGCACGTGTGGTCTGACTTGACCCGAGGGGATAGTGTCTGATTCCAGGTGAGGGGCGGGGAGCTGCAGTTTTCCTCAGCCGTGTGGTGCTGACGCGCTTCTCCTGCGCCACCCAGAGGTGTCTGCAGCTGGAGCCGTACAACGAGGTCTGCCAGTACATGAAGGGGCTCAGCCACGTCGCCATGGGGCAGTTTTACGAAGGGATAAAAGCACAGACGAAGGTCATGCTGAACGACCCTCTTCCAGGCCAGAAGGCCAGCCCGGAGTACCTCAAAGTGAAGTACCTGCGGGGTGAGTCGGCCCCTGCCAGGGCGGTCTCCCGGGGCGGGGTCACTGTCCCTGCCCCCTTGCTAGCAGCGGTCAGGGCCGGTGGCCCTGGGTCTGAGGACCAGCCCTGCTTTCCCCCCCTCCCTGCAGGGTTCACTCTGAAGTGCAAGTGTCCTCCCTGAGGGACCAGCTCTGGCCAGGCAGTGCGGCCTGGAGCTTGGGACCCTCCTGAGCACCTGGGGTTGCGGGCGTGGCCGCTGTGCCGCTCGCACTGCAGATTCCCCATCCGAATCCAGATTTCATAGAATTTACAGTTGAAAAATTAGACTCATATATGCAGATTGTTCCAAATTTACTGAAGTTTTCTTATACTTGAATCAAGCATCAGGTTTAAACTCAACTGAAAGTGCCCCTCAGTCCCCACCCCTGGGCCTCATCCCAGGCGCTCCTGGTGGCCAGCACGGCGCCCCTCAGCAGCAGTGCTCTGCACCCTCTTCCCTGGCTGGGCGGAGCTCGGGTTGGTGCCTCGCAGGCCCGTGTCTTGCCACCTGCACTGCTTCTGGAGACGGCAGTGGGGCTGGAGGAGCTGCCGCCCGCGGGCAGAGTCCCAGGCAGCCTGCGCTGAGCTCGGGTTCTCAGGCTCTGGGATTGAGGTCAGGTCTTTGTCGTAGGAAGGTGTCTAAGTGTCACCAGAGGTGGCCAGGCTGACTGCCTTGTCCTTGACCCTGGCACGTCACCTCAGGGTCGTGTTGCCTGCCGTCCCGTCATACTGGGCCTGGTACCTCAGGACCTCCTGTGGAGTCTTCAGACCAGGCAGCAGCCTGCTGTGTGGCCGGCAGCCGTGGAAAGCATGCCCCCTTGCCTCCACAGAGTACTCCAGGTACCTGCACGCACACCTCGACACCCCGCTCTCGGAGTACAGTGTCGACGTGGACCTGCCCGGCAGCTTCAAGGACCACTGGGCCAAGAGCCTGCCCTTCCTCATCGACGACTACGAGGAGCAGCCTGGCCTGCAGCCCCACATAAAGTGAGTGCCCGGGGAGCTTGGGGCTCTTCTCAGAACTAGTGACCAGTGCGTCCTGGTGTTTCCTGACGCGTGCCTGACCTTCTGTCCACATCCACATGTGACACCTTTCCGGAGCTCGTGTGGCTCTGGCTGTTCCCATGCGTGGAGAACCTGGAGCTCGTCACCCTCCCTGCACACGCTGACGCAGGCTCTGGCGAGCGCGATTCTTTACTGTGCTACTTTTACAACCAACTATTTGACATTTCGGAAGTTTGCAGCTGCGCTGCTCGGCAGCAGCTGCCGCTGTGACGTGGCGAAGGCAGAGGTGTGACAGGGCTCTCGTTGCACGGCGGTTGGTCTGGGGTAGAACTGGACTCCTGGAGTCCTGCGGGGCCTTGAGGTAGAGAACTACTGAAGTTGGACCCTCCTTCTCTTCAGCTGGAGTGGTGGCAGGGAGCACCGTCCTGAGGACAGCGGGGTCCTGGGTGGGTGCAGCTCGCAGCCATGCAGGGCAGTAGCAGGGCCCCGGCCACAGGCAGGCCAGGCTGCAGAGCGTGCGGGGCCAAAGGCTTGGCCCAGGTCCTAGGCATGTGCAAACCCTTCCTTCCTGATGGGAAAGCAGTGCCAGTTGGCCCCCAGGTCCCTGCAGAGCACATCCCTGGGATGAGAGCTAGGAGCCAGCCCCCAGTGCCACGTAAGGAAATGGGCAGAAACGACAGACCCCAGCCCAAGACCTGGGGGGCTGGGTGTTGGGATCATTGAGTGCAGACCGAAAACCATCCAGGTGAAGTGTTAGAGAAATGTGCAGAAATCAGACAGGAGTGAAAGCAAGAGGCCGTCCCAGACCCGCAGACACCCTAGATAACCCGAGGCTGTAGGAGGAGGAGACGCGGTCGTTGGAGTAAGGACCCCGGGTACAGGGCGACAGCAGGTCGGCGCGCTCTGCTCTGGGGACTGCCCGAGGGTCTGCTGCGCGGGCGCTCACTCGCGTCTCTTGCAGAGATGTGCTGCACCAGAGCTTCGAGGGCTACAGGCCTGAAGTCCAGGAGCTGATCTGCGTGGCCGACCGTCTGGGGTCGCTGATGCAGTATGAGACACCAGGCTTCCTGCCAAACAAGAGGATACACAGAGGTACTCCACGGGTGTCGGGAGGGCCCCCTGCACACGAGCAGGTGCTTAGTCCATGGTGTGCTGCTTAAGAACACGTGTTATGTATTGAGCTCACTCTCCCCCGACCCCAGCAGACACGTGTGCAGCCATCCATCCGGAACATGGAGAGGCACGCACCCCAGCCTCCCTCTGTGTCGCTGCTGTCACAGAGACCTGGACACCGGTCCTCTCGGGTCCCTTCTGGGGTTGGGCAGGTGGTCGGGGAGTTTCATCATAGAGGAGTGAGGAGAACCTCACAGAACCGGAGCAGGAGGAGACGGCTTGGCTTTGACCGAGCAGGACTGGCGCCTCCCGTGCTGCTGCTGTGTCGCAGGACCCCTGAGCCTCGGCGCGGCAGCTGGTGGAGAGGGGACCGGGCCCCTCGCTGGCCTGGTGAGCGCCTTCCTGGCCTCTCTCTCGCAGCCATGGGCCTGGCCGCCCTGGAAGTCATGCAGGCTGTGCAGCGGACCTGGACCAACTCCAAGGTGCGCATGAACGGGAGGACGCGGCTCATGCAGTGGAGGGACATGTTCGACATCGCCGTGAAGTGGAGAAGGTAGCCGGGAGGGGGACGCTGTCCGTCTCCCTGTTGTCGGGCAGCAGCTGTGAGCCCCTGGCTGGTTGGCTGTCGGCCTGTGCCTTAGGTTTTCCTCTGTAACGTCTTCCAGAAGTTGCTGGCATCTTTTTCCTTTGAAATGCACTCAGCTCAAAGTTGCAGGAGGAGCTGAGGGCGCGGGGTTTCCAGTCCCTCAGGAAGGCAGCGTGTCAGGAGAGGCACTTTCGGGAGGAGGGCTTCCTTCCCTGCGGCCGCTTTGCGTGGGTGGCTGGCAGGTCCCTCTGTGGCCAGCTGGCATAGTGGAGGCTCTGGGGTCCTCGTTTGCACTATTAGTAAGCCTGGGCGCTTCCTGTCCACCCTGGGACATCTGTAGGAATCTGCAGCCTGCGTGTGTCCCACTTTGGGATGCGGGGCCTAAAAGGTTGCTGTGTGCTGTGAGGTGTGCTGTGTGCTGTGCTGTGAGGTGTGCTGTGCTGTGAGGTGTGCTGCGTGCTGTGTGGGGTGTGCTGTGTGAAGTGTGCTGTGTGCTGTGAGGTGTGCTGTGTGCTGTGTGAGTTGTGCTGTGCTGTGAGGTGTGCTGCGTGCTGTGTGAGTTGTGCTGTGAGGTGTGCTGTGTGCTGTGTGGGGTGTGCTGTGTGAAGTGTGCTGTGCTGTGAGGTGTGCTGTGTGAGGTGTGCTGCGTGCTGTGTGAGGTGTGCTGTGTGGGGTGTGCTGTGTGAAGTGTGCTGTGTGCTGTGTGAGTTGTGCTGTGAGGTGTGCACTGTGCTGTGTGAGTTGTGCTGTCAGGTGTGCTGTGTGCTGTGGGGTGTGCTGTGTGAAGTGTGCTGTGTGCTGTGAGGTGTGCTGTGTGCTGTGTGGGGTGTGCTGTGTGAAGTGTGCTGTGTGCTGTGTGAGTTGTGCTGTGAGGTGTGCTCTGTGCTGTGTGCTGTGCGCTGTGTGAGGTCTGAAAGTCTCTGGGCTCGTGAGGTCTTAGCTGTCCCGCCTTGCTCTTCACAGGGTGGCCGACCCCGACCAGCCCGTGCTGTGGCTGGATCAGATGCCAGCTCGGAGTCTCAGCAGAGGCTTCAACAACCACATCAACCTGATCAGGTGCGTGGCTGCTGTGGCCTCTCCCATCCTCAGGCAGCCCTGGTGCCCCAGTGGCCAGCACTGCTCCTCTCCTGGAGGTCAGCTCTGCAGCCACACTCCCGTGGCTCCCCTTCCCTGCCAGCTACAGGCTGGCCCAGTGCAGAGCGTCACTGAGTCAGTCTCTGAGGTCCTGAGACACCCGAGGGACAGAGGACTCTGGGAACCTGGTGACAGTCCCTGGTGGCAGGGGGAAGCTCACCTCCCCCTGATGCCGAGGACTAGGGGCGGCTGAGGGCCTGTGCGTGTCCGGGAGCTCTGCGAGTCGGGCCTGGGCAGTGCTGACTGCCTGCCTCCCTCCCTCCCAACAAGCTGAGGAGCAGCCGAGAGGAGACCTGTGGCGAAATGTGCTGCTGATTCCCGACACTGAATCGGCAAAGTATCATTCCATGCAACGCTGACTTTGAGGCTGGGTGTTGGTAGAAATGCCATTTTTTTGCTTTTTTAAGTTTTAGAAAACAAATTTATTTTTCCCTTATGACTTCTGTCTTCCTATTTCACATGGAACCAGTTTGAGGCTTGTAGCTTAGCTCAGTCGACTGGCTGTGACTGAAGGCCACTGTACTGGGCACGTGCTGTGCAGTGTGGTGGACGGTGGGAGGGTAGCAGGCCCCTGATGCAGGAAGCTCACCGCCCCGTGGGGATGACGGTGGGGCACCAAGGCAGGGTGGCCCCGGTGCAGGGTGCCCAGGGAACAGAGGAGGCACTTGGTGCAATCTGCATGCAAGGTGGGCTGCCAGGAGGAGGAGAGGGGACGAGGGGGCCTGGATCCACGAGCATGCGGGGCAATGTCCCGAACTGGTCAGCAGACGCACCATGGCTGGTGACCGAGTGCCGCTGAGGGGTGGTGGGAAAGGCGGCTGGAGAAATAGAAGCTGGAATCCAGATAGCTCTCGTTCACACTGAGGGATGTTCCCCGAGTTGTGGTGAGCCATGCCCAGGTGTAAGCAGAGGGGCCTGGGCAGCGCAGCTGAGGATCAGCTTGGAATCGGTGACAAGGACAGACTGCAGGGAGCAGAGAGAGGTTTGAGAGCTGGGAACCAGTCGCCGGCCTTGGAGCAGCAGGGCAGCAAGCTGACAGGAGGAGCAGGTTGGGGGGCAGCCTCTGGTGGTGGGCCAAAGAGGCCACGAGGCTGCCAGCTCAGGTGTGCGGCTGTCCAGGTGGCCAGAGAGCACCAGGACAGGAAGTTGGTGGAGCCCAGGAAGGCCACACGGGTGCCCTTCCTGCTGGACAGCGGGGACCTTGACGGTGTGGTGCCTGTGGGGAGCCAGGGGCAGTGAGGTGGGTCCCTGACTCCAGTAGGCTGGGCCTGAACTGCTGGAAGAGGAAGAAGGGACAGGCATGCTTGGCGTGGGCCGAGGACGGAAGCTGGAGAGCAGAAGGGGCACAGCAGTGACGCCTCAGGAGCTGCTGCCCCAAGTCTGTGCGCACATTGAGCCCGCAGGGCCCTCCCGCCCCCAAGGCTGCAGAGGCCAAGCTTGCTCCGCCCACATAGGCCCAGCGAGAGAATGCCCAGCCTCTTCTTGGCTACTCATTCTTGCAGCCTCGATGTTCCTGAATTGATGTGGGTGTCGCTCTGAGCACGTCCCTTTGAGAAGATTGCTAATTCATCATCACTTCTGCCTTCCAGGGGTCAGGTGATCAACATGAGGTATCTGGAATATTTTGAGAAGATACTTCATTTTATTAAAGATAGAATTCTTGTCTATCACGGGTAAGCCTTCCGTCTTCTCCTCCTAGTCATTCACTGAGTGGACCTGGTGACCCGTATTAGGGTCACTGACTGCAGAAATGTAAAACCAGGCCCGAGGGGGGGGGGGGCTGGATCTGATGTCCATGTAGCGTCTGGACTTGCCGGGCCCACGGTCCTGGAGGGCTGAGTGCCAGCTGTCAGGTGGGCCTGCAGGGTCTCCTCCTTCCCCCGGGGGGCTGGCACTGACGGGCCGCAGAGCAGGCACTACGCCTGGGTTGGAGAGAACCTGGCCAGTCTCATGCACTCGACTCGAGCAGCCTTGATGAGGCGCCTGAGTAGAGTGGGGACCGAGGTTTTAAGACAGTCCACACCACACATGGGGTGCGGCGCCAGCTGTCTGTCCCTGCCGCCTTCCCTGCGTTACCATTTCGGGGCTGCTGGTCTGCAGCCTGAGCTCCTTAGGTCGTGCACCCCTCCCCCGCAGTAGTCAGGACTCCGGTGTGGCCCACCATGCTGAGCACCGCACCGTTGGCCTCCGTGGGGCATAGCTCCAGGACCCCCAGCAGATGCCAAAATCCGCGGCTGCTGAAGTGGTGTGAGAATGACGGGCTGGGCTGGGGCTCAGTGGTGGAGCGCGTGCCTAGCACGTGTGAGGCCCTGGGTTCCATCTCAGCACCACGTGCAAATAAATAGGAATAAAGGTCCATCAATCTGAAAAAAATATTTACAAAGCAGCAACAGTGTTTGCCTAGAACATGGGCACATTCGGCGCCTCCAGGCTGCTGGCCACACCGAACACGCTGTCCAGGAGCAGCCAAGGAAGAAGGCCTGCACAGGTTCAGAGGCCGTGGTGCTCTCGGTGGTGTTTTTCTTTCTTCCAGCTCTGGGGTTGGACCCGGGTGCTCCAACACTGAGCTGCATTGCCAGGCTTTTTTTTTTTTTTTTTTTAATTTTGAGACAGGGCCTTGCTAGGCTGCAGGCTGGTCTTGAACCTTTGATCCACCTTCCTCAGTTTCCGAGTCTCTGGGATTACAGGTGGGCGCTGCTCCCAGCTTTTTATGTGTATCTTCGAGCCCGTGGTTGACTCTGTAAGTGTGGAGCCATGTTATTCGGAGCAGTTTGAAGTTGAGGCTGGTGGCACAATGGCTCAGTCATCCTTCTGCATGATCTCAGTTGTCCTCTCCTTCCTTCCCCTCTCTTAAAGGGCTAATAACCCTAAAGGGTTGTTGGAAGTCAGAGAAGCTTTGGAGAAGGTGCACAAAGTTGAAGACCTCCTCCCGATCATGAAGGTAAAGGGCCATCAGAGCTGTAGCGGTGGCTTTAGAGGGACACCAGTGGCACTTAATGCATGCTTATTAATTATGGGGGAGTCGGCGCTGTGCTCTGCATGTCCCCCCAGAGTTCACGTGCGAGACACAGCCCTGGTGGGGCAGTGTGGGGAGGGCACCTCTGCTGCTGTCGCAGTGGGCGATGGGAAGCACCTCTGCCTCTTGCACCCACTGTGCCCCAGGAGGACGGCTCCTCCCTCGTGGGCTTCGTCAGGGTGGGTGTAAGGTGGGCACATCCACAGGTTCACGCAGGACAGAACAGGAGGGCTCAGAGGAGAAAGATCGGGACGTAGTCCGTGACCTGATCCCTGATGGGGCAGATGGAAGGGGTGGGTGTGTCTGGAGGAGACGCATTGGGGCGTGGCTTTGGCTGTGTATTTTGTACCTGGAGAGTGAAGTCTCCCTCTGCTTCCTGATGATGCGAGCTGCTTCCCTCTGCCACATTCTTCCACCATGGTGTCTTGCCTCACCTTGAGCCCTGAGGAATGGAGCAGGCCTGCTAATGTACTAGGACCTCTGAAACCGTGAGCCCTCAATAAACCTTTCTTCCTCTACAGTTGTGCTGATTAGGTCATTTAGTCACAGCAGCGAAATACCGACTAAAACAGGCTTCCAGCCTCCACACTGTGAGAGTGAATCTCTGTTCTTTATAAACTGCTCAGAATCAGGTGTTCTGTCAGAGTGTGAAGAAAGGGAATCCAAAATGAAGGAAAATAAGCTCACTACAAACAGTGGTCCTTGTTGCTTCATAAGTATGTTCAGGGGCCCAAAGCAAAGCAGGAATGTGCTGATAGAGAACCCCAACAGAGAAATGGGGGCTACAAGAAGAACTGGGAGAGAATCCTGGGACTGAAAAGTCAGTGGTCCCAGGTCCAGACTGGCAATCAGACCAGGAGCACGCCAGGCTTTGGGTAGCTCTGTGGAAGGAATCTGGACAGCCCAAGCAGCCAGCCAGCATCCGGTCTCATAGCCCAGCCAGACCCAGAGCTGACTGCCTCTAGCCCCCACCTCGGACAAGGCATGGCGGGATGTGGTCACAGGTGTTGGCCTGTCCTCAGCTCTGCTGGTCCAGAGAGGGCTTCACAGGGTCTGTGCCTGCTCCTCGCTGGACGGAAGACCAAGGGGAGAGTGTCTGAATCGCAGAAATGCTGCTTTGGGCCCACACGACCAGCTGCAGAGGAGAGTGGTCCTCACAAGGAGTCTGGCTGTCGGTGGGAACAGAACCAGTGGAGCGTGCCGGGGTCTACCTAGGAGCAGAGGGAAACGCCCAAGTGACGCTGCACGAGGCTGGCTGCAGGTGCGCTTGCCAGAGGTGTCAGATGGCCCAGGGCACGATGGCATGTGGCTCCCACCCCAGTGAAACACGTGGGTCATTGCCTGAGGATGACTCAGTTTCATGGGACGATACAAAAGAAATGAGACGCTCACAAGCTGGAGATTGAGGACAGCTGAACATCACACAGGGGCTTCAGTGGGCCTCACAGGACCGTGTCCAGGAAGCGGCACCCGGCCCGAGCCCTCCCAAGGTTGGGGGAGACGGGGTGAAGAGCAGACCCAGCTGGCAGAAGTCCTGGAGGGAAGACAGACTGCTGGGGGGGTGGGTAGGAGTCACGAAGGGTGGGGGGTGGGGCCTGGTGAGCCTCCAGCACCTCGTGTCCACAGTGCAGCTCCCCCGCAACGAGTCGGAGCTGCGGTCCTACGCTCCACCCCTGAGGACCGGCGTGGGCCCTGGAGCAGACCTGTGCCCACCAGAGTCAGCTGCATGTGCCATGGCGGCCTGCAGCCTGCAGGGGTGGACAGAACGGGCTCTGCACACACAGGGACTTGCCTGGAGGGCTGGCCCAGTGCGGCAGGCCAGCCACCAGGGGGCAGCTGCGACTCCACTGGGTCTGCAGGCAGGCATGTGGGTGGGGCAGCCAGGACTGGAGCCGGACAGGGCAGGGCTCTGCTTACGGAGGAGGGTCTAGGCTGCCTGGTGAAAAGGTCCTGGAAACGGAGGCGACATTGCCCAGCACCGTGAGCGTGACCAGAGTCGTCCCCTTTCTTGTAGGTTCAGTTACCTGTGGTGAACTGTGGCTAAAGGTATTAAATAGGAAACTCCAGAAATAAGTGTTTACAGATGTGAAGTGACTTCCACAGCTTGCGTTACCGTGTGTGGTGACTGTTGTACCCCGTAGGTGGGGATGTACGGGAGAACTGTGTGCAGGCTCGTCCCGCGCACAGCTCAGAGTTGGACCTGACTTCCTGCCAGCAGTAGCGGATTGTCAAACACAGGGAGGGGATCTAGGTGGCACACGGGTGCCCATAGCCAGCTGTGACGTTATGATAAAAGCAGTTCCAAGCATGTTGGAATCCAGGAATTTCATTAAGCGCAGATCCTCTTTGTGAGAATAACTCAAGAACAAGTATTCTCAGGAATGAATGCAAGACAGAGATTAGTGGTGAAAACAGAGACTGTTGCAAAATAGAAAGTTGTCTGAAATCAGAATGCTAGGTTACTTCAGTGTCCAAGATTTAAAAGTAGAGGATGGAAGAGAGAATGTCCTGAGGTCATCGTTTCTTCAGGGAGAGCAGGTGACCACTGAGTGACCCGTGACATCAATAGAAAACACAAACTCAGGGTTGGGCTTGCGAGGCGGAGTGCATGGGGCCCTGGGCTGGAGCCTTAAGAATGTAAGTGGGACTCCAGAAGAGTCAAGTCAAGGCCTGACTTCCCAGCCCTTGGAGGCAGGATGTGGAAGAAAGCCAGGACAGCCCAGCTCAGAGAGAGGAGGGGGAGCAGTGGACAGGAAGCGTGGCCGGGCCCCCCTAACCCTGACCCTGACCCTGACCCTGCACGTTGACAGGCAGGCCTCGGGTGGGTGCCTTCACCAGCGGGCGTGGGGAGGGTGAAGGGCAGAGGAGTGCTGGCATGTGCTGGAGGGCAGCAGGCTGCAGTCGCCGGGACACAGGAACCCAAGGGACAGGAAGGCCTGAGTGAAGGCAGAATCAGCCCAGTCTTACTACGCATGAGCCTTTTTACCCAGGAGTGAAACGGCCCCAAACCTGCCAACGGCGTACAGCCGGGAGGAGTGGCAGGACTCATATCCAGTGACACTGGGGAGACGTTGGGAGGGGCTGTAGACGGCTACTGGCTAGGACTGCAGGGTCTCTTCTGCCTTTGCATCGGGGCTCACGTCCACCAGGAGTGGAGATGCAGGTGGGAGGCAGCCAGCTGCTCGAAGGCACATGGACTCAGGGTGAGTGTGCCCCAGGTGTGGCCTGTGTCTGTGCCTTGGTGATTCAGTGTCATTGGTGGCACGGCTTCTGAAAAGGTCAGCCACGCTTAGTGAAGCTCCCAACTGTACGTGACCCATTCCTGCCGGAGGATTCGGCCTGTGGGACACTGGATAAGGATGGCCGTGTTCAGGCCCAGGCTAGCGCCAAATCCCGAGCACCTGGGTTTTCCTTCCATGTGGAGATCGTGAGGCATGGGAGGGTTGTGCGTAGTGTGTGGCCTGCACCCAATCACTTTAGCAGCCTCAGTGTCCCTTGGTCCCCCAGGGTCCCCAGGGGGCAGATAGTTTCACCAGGGCTGCTGGGACGCACCACAGAGGAGGGAACTGTGTCCTGGTGGGTGAAAGGGCTGAAGTGCACCCAGGCATTGGAGTACCAAAGCTGTTCGCCGGGTGACTGAGAAGGCAGGAGAGAGAGGTGACCGAGGGAGGCTGCGCCCTGTCTCAGTGTGAGGTCGCCGACCACAGCCACAGTCCAGCAGCCTCAGCCAGGATGAGCAGTGTCGGGGTTCCAGTGCTCGTGGACGTCTGTGCCCATGGAAAGCGAAGCCCTCCCACTTCCTCTGAGGCGCACATCCACTGTCGAGGGGAAGCAAGTAAGAGCTGCCTGGAGCCGACGGTGGCCGCTGAGCAGGAGTGCAGGCTGCGAGTGTGGGGCCTGGGCGCTCAGCCTCTGCTGCTCCCCGCAGGAGCTCGGGATCCGCCGGGGAGTCTTCCCTAGGAGCGAGGCTGCACCTGGCCCTCCCCGCTCCTGGGGCCCGATGAGGAGTGGCTTGCTGCAGCCCATGGTGGTCTCCTGAAAGCTGCCTTCCAGGGGATGGTGCCTCCTGCTTGGGCCGCCAGCTCGGACGAGTCCTTCAGCGACGGCAGGGTCGGAGTGCGTCTGCCTGGGGTGACCCTACGCTTTGCAGAGTCCCACTGCTCTGCAGGAGGAGCACCGTGGTGGGAGCAGTCTTCTGCTGAGCCTGGTTGCTGCCCGCCACTGGGGAAAGGGGGACAGTCAGGGCAGCTCCTAGGAGAGGGCTGGGCCCTGGCTGGGCCTTGGGAGTGGGACTTGGGCACAGGACAGGGGCCAGCGTCCTGTCTGACAGGACAGAGAGCTCTCCGCCTCTTGCCTCAGGTGACTTCTGCAACCCAGTGGACACATCCAAGCAGTCAGGGTCAGCACTGCAGAACTGCTGTTGGCGTTCTAGGTGGAGTAGACACTAGTAATGCTGGTTTTCTTTTCCCCCCTGAAAGCAGTTTAATACCAAAACGAAGGACGGATTCACGGTGAACACAAAAGTTCCCAGCCTCAGAGACCAAGGGAAGGAGCACGAGGGATTCACCATCACAGTTACAGGAGACAAGTATGTGCACTAGATCAGGAGCGGGTCTGGGCACAGGATGGCACAGCCTGGGGCAGCCGAGCATGTGGCCAAGGCTGGTTGTGGCTGTGGAGGCTTGTCGCTAAATGAAGCTGGCAGGTGGCTCCTGGGGGCACTGCAGGCCGCAGCCTTCAGCCACAGTGTGGGGCAAGAATGGTGGTGAAGGGAGGCTTCGACCAACCAAGCGAAAAGCAGGTCACTGCGGGACTTTGTTAAAATGCAGGCTTCCATGTGTGGCAGGGTGGAGTGTCCCACCGTGGGACATTCAGAAGATGCAGATAGGCAGGGCTAACAGGATAGGAACCACGGCATTTTCCCTAAGAGCCAAGCCCATGCACTGTTTGGTGACCCTCCTTCCTGCACTGGTCATGACGTCACCATGGTCCTTTGCAGTCATTTTCTTAGAAACTTCTGTGGCAACTCCATTATATTTCATCGTATAGACGTAGATTTCCTCCTGCAGATTTTTGCCGTTTTCTGTTCAAGGTGTTTCCCTTTTTTTGCTTTGTAAATAACCCTGGTAAGCGTGCTCATGAGGTGTGGTTTGATTTGCATCTGAAATCCACACCTCATCCCTTGCACTAGGTGGCCCTGCTTGAGCCCCTGCAGACCCTGGGCTTTCTTGTGAGCGTTAGTTACACAATAAGCAGCCAGCTCTTCAGGTTCCACGTGGGAACTTAGACAGGCCTTCCTGAGTCAGCACCAGTGTAGCAACCTCCAGATTTCATGGATTTTCCTTATCTTGGAGGTCTTCATCTCTTCACCAAGCCCTGATCCCAGTGCTTTCCCAGCAAACATGATCCCTCCCCTTGCAATTTGAGGGAGTGCTGTTTAATGTAAAAACCACCCTCCTCTCTCTGCACACGTCCAGGGCTGTGCCCTAGGGCCTCCTGAACCCTGTGCTGGCGTGGCTGATGCAGGTCTTGCTCCTGCTCCACCAGCCTTCCTGGCCTTCCTGGAGCACCGCTCCCCGGGGCCCCTGCTGCCTTTGCCTCTCGCTGCCAGCACCAGCTCCTGCTCCCAGCCGGTCATTGGTGGCCTCAGGCAGCAGCTCCTGCTCTTCCTGGACGTCTGTCCTGCCAGAATGTGACCTGCTTGCCACCCCGCCACACACACACACTCTCGCCTCCATTTCCTGTGTCTTTGCCTTCCTCGTGTTCGGGGCCCACATTCCAGCCATGCCTCCCTGAGGCCCTGCTGGCCTTCTTCCCTGTCGACCGCTCCTTCTTGAGCCCCCGACAAGCTATGCGGAGCCTGAGCCTCGTCTCTTAACCTGGGGACTTGTCTCCCTCCCTCCAGTGGAAGCAGCGGCTGCTTTCCTGTGTGGGATCTAAGAGTGGAGCTTTGCTGCCGGCTTTGTATGACAGGTGCTTCAAGTCCACATCCTCCCCATGGCCTCATGGCACTATGCCAAGACCTCCCGCAGCAGCTGGGAGCGTCACACCATGCAGGTCAGCTGTGCACCGTGCTGCTCCGCCGGCACTGTGCAGGTTGTCCCCATGCAGCTCCGCTCCTGTCACCAGACGTGGGTGGACTGACGCTCCTTGCAGTGTGGGCCCAGCGTCAGACTTCAGGGGCGTGGTCTGGGCACAGGCGGGAGAGTGCCGTGCACGGGGCAGGCTGCGCTGTGTTTCCTGTGTTTGCTGCGTGGGCCGTGTGATAAACATGCCTTGACACTCACGATTGTGCTTTCAGAGTTGGAAATATCCTATTTTCTGTGGAAACTCAAACCACAGAAGAAAGGACCCAGTTATACCACGCTGAGATAGATGCACTTTATAAAGACCTGACGGCAAGAGGGAAGGTGCTGATCCTCTCGTCGGAACTTGGGGTAGGTCTCTGTGCCACTTCCCCCTGCCTCCAACTTGCCCTCTCCTTGAGGTGCTGCATCTTGTGCTCGCACATCTACATAGAGCTATAAATACTCTTCTTGAATATTCCTGGAGGCAAACTCATCCCACGTTCAACAGCTGCAGGGACGGCCAGTGAGCTGGCCGCCCCTCACTGCCACGTCCTCACAGGGACCCTCTGGATCTGAACCAGATGATGCGCTACCCTTGGTTCAGGGCAGTGAAAGCACGCAGAGCTTGCTCACTTGGAGCCTCGCGGCCTCTCTGGCATGGCCTCTTCCCTTGTTGGCTGCCCAGACTAGAGGGGGCCCCTTGCAGCCTGGGCCTCACTCATCTCTTGCCGGGCTCCCCTCCATGCAGCCGGTCCCTCTGCTCTTGAGCATTGCTCATTTCTCTGACGTTTAACCAGATCTTTATTTATGAAGTGTCTAATCCAGGCACATGTTGGAGGTTTTTATCACCTGGGTCTCCATGCAGGGGGAAAGAGGCAGCTCGCCAGCATCTTCTGGGGCAGGAGTACATGTTATTTGAGAAAGCATGTTAAAGAGGACATGGCTCAGGGTAAGATGCCTGCCTAGTGTGCACCAGGCCCTGGGTCAGATGCCCAGCATGGCCAGCAAAGAGCAAGAAAGCATACTCGGTATTGCTAAGTGCTTTTTAAAATCTTAACTCCAGGACATATTTTGACATTCCAGATAACATTAAAGGAGCTGAGATTTCTTTTTGTGTGCGTGTGTGTGTGCTGGGGACTGAACCCAGGGGCACTCCACCACTGAGCCACATCCCCAGCCCTATTTTGTATTTTATTTAGAGACAGGGTCTCACTGAGTTGCTTAGGGCCTTGCTAAGTTGCTGAGGCTGGCTTTGAACTCGCGATCCTTCTGCCTCAGGCCTCCCCAGCTGCTGGGATTACAGGTGTGCGCCACTGCGCCTGACCTGAGATTTCTGTTTATCAAATGGCTGCCATGGGGCCAGGTGTGGTGGCCATGCCTATACTTCCAGAGCTCGGTAGGCTCAAGCAGAAGGATTCCAAGTTCAAAGCCAGCCTCAGCAACTTAGCCAGGCCTTTAGTCAGACCCAATCTCTAAATAAAATACAAAAATGGGTTGGGGATGTGGCTCAGTGGCTAATGCCCCTGGGTCATCCCTGATACCAAAAAACAAAAAGCTGCCATGGGAAGAACGGGGGATGGGGCGCTGCCCCAGGCAGGGTGCACACTTTCTCGGGAGGATGGCAGTAGACCTAGAGGAGGCTGAGGGCCACCTCTCTGGACGCGGGTCACCCTCTGCCTGTGGGGTGTCGTGGAGCTGGGCCTTAGTTCACGAGCCTCCGTCCTTTCTCTAGGAGGCTGATGCTGTCTGCAACTTGATCTTGTCGTTGGTTTATTACTTCTATAACCTAATGCCTCTCTCCCGAGGATCAAGGTAAGTGATACTGACGATCACAGTTTTTGCATTTAAAAATGTGTCCTTTCGCCAGGCGCGGTGGCGCACGCCTGTAATCCAAGCGACTTGGGAGGCTGAGTCAGGAGAATCGCGAGTTGAAAGCCAGCCTCAGCAACTTAGCAGGGCCCTAAGCAACTCAGTGAGACCCTGTCTCTAAATAAAATACAAAATAGGGCTGGGGATCTGGCTCAGTGGCCGAGTGTCCTTGAGTTCAATCCCTGATTCCAAAACAAAACAAAAAAATGTGTCCTTTCTGGCTCCTTCCTGTCACGGACACGGGTGCAGGAGCAGCCAGGACGTGTGGAGGAACTCCTGTAAGCTTTCCCCCAAAACGCACGTGTCAGCATGGCTCCCTTGGTCTGCACAGCCCTGAGCATTGGGAGGTTCTAGTGGGGCCTGCGTGGCCGTCGCACCTGTGGAGGCCAGAGCGGCTGTGTCTGTCTGGCGTGGAGCTCACGGCTTCCACCTCCGTGCTCCGTACTGTGCTCACCAGTCCTTGCTTGCTGTGCTTTTGTTTTGATAGATTCTTAGGAGTTGTTGCCATAGGGATGTGTCTGCAGAACTTCCTTCTTCTTTTCGTTTCCCAGGACTTTGTGCCGTGATGATTGATGGCACGTTGCACGTATTTGAACTTAAGATATTTTGGCTAAGATGTACTTGAATGCCTTTCGTGTTTTAGAAGCGAGGACTCCCCTTAAATCTAGAGTGGGTTTTGTTATAATATTGACAGGCTTTGAAACAGTAGGAACACAAGTCCTTGTGTGCCCTGGTCGTCAGCCACTGAGGCCCCTGCAGAGGACACACTTATCCTTTGTCCTCTGGGCAGCTCTGCTGGCCTGCGTGACCCTGAAGGCATGTAGCTATGCCCCTTACCCTGGCTGCCCCTCCCGGGCCTCTGGCCCCCCAGCCCTGACACCTGCCCTCGCTGCCTCGCCTCCGGTGCGGGTGGGTCCTTCAGGCCTCCAGGCAGCCCCACCCCTCCTGCAGGTGCCTTCTCTTCCTGTGTGGCCCTCCCTGCCTTCTCTCCCCAGCTGGGCCCAGAAGCCACAGCTCACCTCTGTTGCCTCTGTCTGCTGGGCCTGGACGCTGCCTGTGCGGGCACCCTGCACCTGTCTCTGCTGGCCACTTGGGCGTGCTGCTTCTTGAGCCTCTCGTTTTGGGAGAAGCACACAACCTAGTGTCAGTGCCAGGGTCACTGTGCTCCGGGCAGGAGTGGGGCAGGCCTGCTTCCAGCACCTGTTGCCCTGAACCTGTCCAGGAGAGCCGGGCAGCAGCTCCGCTCACCAGCCTCGAGCAGCTGAGAGCCCTGTGCCCTGCGCGGCCTCCAGTGGCCACCTTGTCCCCGGCAGGTCAGTGCCCCCGAGTTCCAGAGCCCTCTCTGCTC
Organism: Glaucomys volans; assembly: GCA_020662805.1. Lineage (NCBI taxonomy): Eukaryota > Metazoa > Chordata > Mammalia > Rodentia > Sciuridae > Glaucomys > Glaucomys volans. The sequence goes on from JAJEJO010003230.1 coordinate 135,707, forward strand.
ATCCAGGCTGTTTTGGCCTCTTCTTGGAGGCCAGTATTTTTCATGCTTAGGGTATTTGTATTTATAAGACTTACTGTGCATCTGTGTTTTAATGCCATTTTAAAATATATTTCATAGAAATAGAAAAACAGGTAGGAAGAAACCCCATGACAGACACTCTTGCCTTGTGTACCGGTGGGCGGCACGACTGAGGTGCCTGCAGCACATGTGACCAGAGCACGCCAGTGCCTCCCTTCACCTGGGATCTGTCAGACTGTCGTGCATTCTACTGTCACCGACAGCCCCTCAGAACAAATATAGTTAAAAATTAGAAAAGGAAAGAAGGGCTCCTTACTCCAAAAGCAGTTTTTTAAAAAGTGCCATCAGTAGTATTGAAATATAAACCTTTCCATTCTTCTGTACTCCCCCCACGAGAAAAAAACCATTTTTCTCAGAAAGAATGTTCTTTGTGACTTTACCCTTAAATAACACATCAGGAATTTTTTTTTAGTAATGAACTAAATTTTTTTAAACAAGTGAAAGCCTTACTGTGTAACTAAGTGACGCATGTCCCCTCGCGTGGAGGAAGGTCTCTGAGGCCTGCCACCTGCCCACCTGACACTGCTCTCCTTACAGCGTCATTGCCTACTCTGTCATCGTGGGAGCACTCATGGCCAGCGGGAAGGAGGTGGCTGGGAAGATCCCCAAGGGGAAGGTGCGTGAGCGCGTGGCCGCTGGGGTGGGGGGTGGTGCTGCCCACCGCAGGCCTGCCTGACCCTTTTCCCATTTTCAGTTGGTGGACTTTGAAGCTATGACCGCCCCTGGCTCAGAGGCCTTTAGCAGAATAGCTAAAAGCTGGATGAACTTGAAAAGGTAACTGCCTGGGGGCGGGCGGGCGTCCTCTGACCTGCAGCTGCCTGTCAGTCCTTGGCTTCAGCCCGAAGTCCAGGGCTCAGAGCTCCCTGCCATGCAAGGCCTTCAGGGTGAGCTGTAGATGCAGAGGAGGGAAAGCACAGGCCAGGAGAGGTGAGGTGCACTCCGGCAGCTGCTGCATCGCAGACCGTGTGCCCTCAGCGCCCGCATCTCTCGCTGGTGGCGGCGCCGAGCCTGGTCACTGCGTTTCTGTGGCACATGGTGGTGATGTAGGCAGTGATGAGTCAGCAGTGCTGCCTGCCAGGAGGCCACAGACCGCCTGCCCCGGGAGGAGTGCATGGGTCAGCCGTGGCCAGCAGCAGGGAGCGAGGCTGGCCCGCACCTTACCCACCGCAGATCTGCCCTTCTGACCATGACAGCGGCCTCTTGACCGCTGCTGGGTAACTCGTGCTCTTTAAAATGGAGAGCCGGTGTCTGAGCTCACTGTTGCTCCACTCACCCAAGTTCTCGTTTGGGGTCTGCCGGCCCAGGGGCGATCTTCCCTCACGAGCCTTCCAGCAGCCTGAGGGGGGTGACAGACAGCAGGGCCTGGCGCTGGCGGTCAGTGTCAGCAAGCTGCACCCCACTTGGTGCCCTTGGCCGGTTTTTGCTGAGGGGGCAGCAGGGTTCAAGAAGTGATCTGCTGGGCAGGTCCAGGTCCAGCTGCACCACAGGGGACGAAGCGCCTGGCCCACGGGAACCGCTTCACTCCTTTCCCAGAGCCTCTGAGCAGCCAGGCACCTGGGCCTCCTGCCTGCCCTTCCAGGGGGAGGGGGGCATCAGGAGGAGCCTGGCCGCTCTGTGCATGTGCCGATTCTCAGAACTTCTGTCTCTCTTTCAGCATCTCTCCCTCCTACAAGGCTCTTCCTTCCGTGTCAGAGGCGTTTCCCACGTTGCGGTCGATGATCGAGGTGCTGAACACAGACTCCTCCCCACGGTGCCTCAAGAAGCTCTAGCTGCACCAGGGTCTCCACACACAGGGCCGGGCCTCTTGCTGCTTAAGTTATTTTTTAAAACATGGAGTTATTAAGAAATTAGGTCCTTTATTACTTTTGATACCAACTTTTGATAGGAATTGAATACTTGAAATCATTTTCTTTACTTTTCCAAACCATAGAAGAAATCATGAAAATAGGTTTTTGGAGAAAAGCTACTTGACCAGGCAGGGGAGAGTGTGGTCAGCCTCCGTGGGTCTCCACTGAGTCCTGGGGCTCCTTCCTTAAGCAAAACAACGTTTACTTCAGAAACCAAAAATCAGTGACCCGACAGGTCTTCATCTCCTGGAGGCCAGGTGTGTGCAGGCCGGCCTCCCCCGAGGCAGGTGGCAGCCAGGCCCCGCTCTCCAGGCCTGTCCGGGTCTCTGGAATGCAGAGGAGCTGGGCCGCGGAGCTTGTGGCTGGCAGTGGGCAGTGTCGCCAGCGCCTGGACCCCGACCATAGAACCCTTGGGAGGCAGACTGAGGGGGTTCTGCTTGTCACCATTCAGCACTGGATTGCGTACGTTTTATTTTGTGAACTAGGTTTACTTTCAGTATGAGAATGCTCGGAAAACTGCCTGTCTTTTCCAGACGGGTGAGTGGCCGTGAGTGGAGGTTCATTAAACCGTTGGCATTTCCAGTCACCTCCAGTGTGGCTCTTTGAGTTTGTGTTCTTTTGTTAAACAGTTGAAACAAGCTTGCGTGGAATTTGCATGAGAGCAGCCTGAAGCCCGGGAGTCAGCCTGTGGGGTGCCTGTGCGCCCTGGGGACAGCACCTTTGCTCCATGCCTGCACCTCCCCCTGGGAAGAACGCCGCTGTGGGACCTGGGTCCCGCTGGCTACCACACAGGGGTGGCCCGTGTCCTCCTCTGGGTAACCCTGGGGACAGGTGAATGCAGTCCTGAGCACCTTGTCCTGGGAACAGACTGCACGCCACACCTCATTCTCTCCAGGACTGCAGCTACGCTCAGAGGGGTCGTCTTGCTTGAGTTTTGCGGGTCGGCGAGGTCAGCAGCACGCTGCGGCCCCTGCCGTGCCCGCTGTGCCCTGCCCTCAGGAACCAGGGCCCCGGTTCCCCTGCTCTCAGCAGGCAGACAGGTTGGCACTGCATGGAGCCGAGTCCTGCGCCAGGTCCCCAACTGGCACTCCTGTGAGTGGCACTGGGGCCCTTGTTCTCTGGGTGCTGGGACAGGCACATGGATGCCAGCTGGCGCCCTCCAGTCCAGGCCCAGTGAACATTTGGGGGCACACATTCAGTCTGTAGCACCCCAGAGTTAAGATTTGTCTGTCTTATAACTTGGCTAACTACCACCCTTCCACTGTTGTTTAATAGCCACTTCTGCCTGTGCAAGCCGGGAGCAGCGGCCTGGGGACGGCCGAAGCTCTGGTCCTCCGTCTTCGCCAGGCTGAAGGAGTCTGTGGCGGGCTGAGGTGGCGCCCACGCCCCGAGGGCTTGCTGCAGGAAGGCTGGGATGGGGAGGAGGTGTTTGTGTGGTGACACTGGCAGTTCTGTCACTCAGAGCCCACCGCAGCCCTGAGTGCAGGTGGTCTCCTGCGGAGATCTCCCCCTCTTACAGGTTTGTGTTAGCTGGACTCCTACAGAGACCTTTTTCCTTCTTTTCCTAACCATGGGGACTGTACCAGGGCTGCTCTGCCACCAAGCCACATCCAGCCCTTTAATATTTATTTTGGAACAGGGCCTCGCTGAGTGGCCTAGGGCCTTGCTGAGATGCAGGGCTGTGCTCAGGGCCCTCTGGAGCGAATGCTGCTTGAAGCCCTCGGTGTGCAGGCTCCTACATCTGAAATGCTCTTTTGCCTTGTGTTTGCAGTGCTGGGGATCAAGCCCTGGGCCTGGGGCACTTGGGGCCTTCTCTGGATGACCTTTGTACCTGATGCAGCCAGCATGCTGCGTAGATAACTGTCATGCTGCATCATTCAGGGTGATGACGGGCCCGCCTTCTGCACATGCCCAGTGTCTCCAGCCCTGGGGGACTGCACTTGGCCTGGAGCCACTGTGCACTGCTCGGCCCTGCGCTGAGGTGTCATCACCAGAGACCCAGGTGGCTTGCTGGGCCTAGACTGGCAGGTTGCCCCTGGGGGACCTTTTCCCCTTGGGGGGTTTGAGGGGAGTGTTAGAGGGCCTGGAGGTGTCAGCCCAGAGGTCCACCCCTAATGGCCATGGCCTCTGCCCAGCTCCATTCCCACTGCTGCCCTGTTCAGACCCGCAACTCCACATCACCTGAAGAGCCTGGGTTTCCTGCGGCCCTGGTGTTCTCGCCACTCCTTCACGGCTGCTCGCCTTCCCCTGCTCTGCCTGCAGCGGCCCGACCCTCAGCCCAGCCAGCCCAGCAGGGCTCCACCAGGAGCCCTCGAGTTGGGCCATACCTGGGGGAGGATGCCCTCCCTGGGTCCTCAAGTTGGACCGTCCCCAGGAGATGAGTCTCCCACTGAGTCTTGATTTCACGGTGGACAGTCACGCTGGCTAGTTGCTCACAATGCTCACCACCTGAAGCCTGGAGGCTGGAACCAGGTCTCCACATAGGAGCCCAGCCCGGGCCCATAGCTTAGCCTCAGGGACCCGGGCTGCAGGCCTACCCGCACGGCCAGCCCTTGGGTTCCCCGTAGCACTTGGCACGATAGACGGAATCCTCATAGACCAGCACTCTCCACTGCTGACACCACCTGCCTGGGACATGGGCTTCTGGCATGAGGGTGGGGGGTCAGTCAGACCCCAGGACTGAGGCATAGTCTCCATTGGGGCTGCCGTGCTTTAAGCTGCTGTACCTCGGGGTCTGCTCACCCCTCCTTGGCCCCTCGCCGTGCCAGGATGGCCCCCAGAACTCTTAACAGCTCCGGTGTATTAGGATACAAGTGACCCACCCATGGACGATCCCTGCGGGCACCATGGGTACAGCGCCCATGGGGCGCCCATCCCCCATGCAGGGCACACCCTCCTGCACCCCACCTGTTCACCAGCCTCGGGGTCCCCTGGGGGTTCCATTTTGGGCGTGGGCGATGACACTGGCATGGGGACTGCCATTCCACACTCTCCCTTCCTGGAGGTCCAGGAATGGCTGAGAGTTGTACCCTCTGATTACATGCTGGCTCTGGACACCCAGCCCTGCCTCCAAGGCCTGGCATGACCCCACACCCTAGAGACATCGACAGGGCTTACTGTGGGAGCAGAAGGTGCCCACCACTCAGGAAATTCCAAGGGCTTAGGAGCTTTGTACCAGAAGCTGGGGGCAGAGATCAGATATATATTACTTCCATTACTTCTCTTTGTACCATTGCTTCTGTGAATCAAAATATTCACTTTTAAAAATCTGGACCAAAATTTGTTAGTAAGCTAGGAAGTTAGTGTGTAAGTATATGAGCAGTCATGCTGGAACACACCTGGAATTCCAGCAGCTCAGGAGGCTAAGGCAGGAGGATCACAAGTTTGCCAGCCTCAGCAATTTAATGAGGCCCTGAACAACTTAGTGAGACCCTGTCTCATAAATAAAAAGGACTGGGGATGTTGCTCAGTGGTGCAGCACCTCTGGGTTCACTCCCAGTAGCAGGAAAAAGGAATAGGAAGGTCTGGAAGCTGACCTTCTCCAACCCCAGCAATCACCTTTGATAACACGGAAGTGAGGAAATAGAATTTACTTGGAGCCGGGCAAGCTCACCCTTGGAAGCCCCCAGCCCCTAGGCCAGCAGCCTTGCCTGGACTCATGCGCACGCCGTGAAGGTCTGTCCTGGAGCCCACGTTCCTGGTCCTCCTGGTCTGAAGCTGTGGCATCCCTCTTCCCTGGGTTGTGAGGACACCCTTTCCGCTGAGCGGCTGAGCCAGTCTGCACCACCCCTTCCCTGGTTCCCAGATCACCACCGCCAGCTTGCTCGCCTGTTTCCTCCAAGAGGCCAGTTCTGTTGAAGTCTAGCTTCTCCCCCAAGCATGAAACAACCAAAGTCAGGTGACATTCAGTGCATTCCTCAGTCTCGCTAGTGGCATCTCAAGGGCTCAGAGGCTGCCAATGGCCAGTGGCTGCCACGCTGGCAGACAGACAGGCCCCAGCACAGGATGTTCTGGACAGCGCTCTGCCCTGAAGACGGCCTGCCACGTGCTGCACCAGCAGTGTCCAGGACGTGGCCGGACACTGGCTTCTCCATGGTGCGGGAGTCCAGAACGGCTCCCCAGGCAGTGGCAGAACGGCCATCTCTGCAGGTGGGTGCGAGGAAACAGGAAGCTTGGGAAAAGCCCCGTGTGGGTGGGTCGCTTCCCTGCGGTGTGGGTTTCATGGGGGTGTTGGAAGGAGTGACTCCTGGCCTGATCTGCCTGTGGGGTCAGGCGGGAGCTGAGTCCAAAGGGGCTTCCCGTTGTGTTCCCAGTGGACGTCAGGATGGGGGTCCCCGCCCTCAGGCAAGGTCCAGGGTTCCAGGGGATTGGAGCAGAAGGGTGTTGGTGGCAGCATGGGGAGAGGGATGGGAAGGAAACCTCTTTCCCCAGCTCGGAAGCCCTCAGTGCACTGTGGGCCCAAGAGCCAGCGCAGGACCTCAGCGCCGGCCTCAGGAAGCTCCTCCTGTCCCCAGGCATTGATGGGCCCACAAAGTGAAGGCGTATGTACTGACAGAAGCCATGCGGCCTCCACGTGGCAGAAGCAGGGCGGTCAGGGGGAGGGGCCGGCTCCAGGAGAGCAGGCCAGTGCACTGACGTTCCTGCGCTCCTTCGACCAGACTGTGCTGGACGCTGGTTGACCACTCCACAGTCCAGGAAGAAGAAATGCAGCACAGAGATGCAGCCTCAGGGAAGCCTTTGTTCTTTGGCTCCTGCAGATAAATGCTCTGTCATGCCCTCTGACATGCCTTCATGTCAAAAGTGGGAGGCAGAGTGTGGATCCCGCTCTGCCTTGTGGTCTGGACTCTGTGGGGCCAGAGGCTAGAGGAGGTCACCGCAGAGCCAGCTCCCTCTTTCCAGCACGTTCCGTCTGTTGACATTTGAAGCTCACAGCGTCAGCAGTGATGCATAGAACCTAGGGCTCCCACCTGGTTGGGGACAACAGCACCGCCAAGCTACGGCTCAGGGCTCAGTCCATCTTCTCCCGGGCAGACGGAGGCGGCCCGTCCTTTATCCAGGGAAATGCATTGGTGATGAGGCAGCATCACCAGGCAGACAAGAGCACAGCGTTCTGCACCAGAGAAGAGCGCTTACTGGGAAAACTTCCTCCATCTCGGGGTCTTTCCAACACTCACCCAGACAAGGAACAGGACAGGACCAAGGCACTGACTGCATGCTGCATGCACCTGTGGGTCTCCAGCTCAGCCGTGCAGGCCACCCACCAGCTGTGTCTACAGCGCCCACCATGTGCCAGGCACCGGCCAAGTGCCAGGGAGCACACCCAATGGCTTATGCTGGGCCAAGCCAACCTAAGGAGGTGGACAAGCAAGTGACCACAGAGCAGCTGGAGGAGCCGGAACTGGTCCAGTCACAGCCACTGTGCTGAGCCCTCCTGTGTTTCTTTGCAATCCTGCTGGGAGACACAGTGGGGGATGGACAGCACCTGGGCAAGAGGAAGAAACCTAAGAACGGGCCCACCGCCACCCAGCCAGCCAATGGCAGAGCTGGGACAAAGCCTGGTGTCACCTCCAGAGTGAACCCGTGAGTGTGATGGAGAGGGGGACATCCCGAAGTCCTTCTCTGAAGGTGGCCTTCTCTGAAGGCCAGCAAGCATGCCTTCCAGCAGAGGAAGCCCCCTCAGCAGGGCAGCAGGCCTCCCTCCCGCTGCTTTCTCGCTGGGGTTGGTGGGTGTCAGTCTCACCAGCAGAGAAGGCGCCCGCTGGCTTGCTGACTCTGGGCAATGGAGGTTCCCTGTTTTAAAACACGTGCTTCTTGCCAGATGTGATGTGCCGAAGCCAAGAAGCTGGGCCTGCTGTGTGGGAACGCCTGTTGAGTCTGTGGTCTGCAGCCTGCAGCTTGACTTCTGCCCTGGTGCAGGGCAGAGCCGCCGGCCAGCAGACCGCAGCTGGAAATCCTGAGGAGCAACCGAGGGCAACTGAACAACAGAGGTGAGTGTGGGAGCAGGAGCATGGGCAGCGGGGAGATGCCCCAGGGTGGCCTGGCTCTGAAGCACCGCAGCACTGCCCAGCCCTTCCCTCTGGGCAGGGCACTGGCCAGGAAGTCAGGGTTACACTGAGCTGCTCAGAGCCCGGGTCACCTGCCCTGCCTGACCTCTCGATTTTGGGTGCTTAGGAAATTTCCTGAATTGGGTCCAGGACCGGGTGCCAGGGTCACACGGCACACGTGCGTGGCTGGACCATGCACGCACTGGGGCAAGGGGCACAGTTCAAGAAAAGGGGTTTCCCTAAGGCCCTTCCTCTGGTGTGTAAGAGCCCTGATCCACTTTGGTTGAGTAGACGACATATTCCCTTATTTCTGAATGCTATGCAACTGCTAAGATCAAGCCTGGAACTTTTAACCAGTTAGGAAATGTTCATCATCGTGCTGAACATATCAAGGGGCACATCACAGAGCAAGGTTTGTTTAGTGTTATATAAGGATGACTATTGTATAAAATATTTATTGCACTACATATGTGCATGTATATGCAGAAAGACCCGAAGTGTATACAGTAGAACATTCACATACTTATATACTGTCTTTTCTCTATTTTCCAATATTTTGTTAGTTACTATCTTTAGAATCAAGACAGTTATTTTTAAATTTTAACCAAGAAGCGGCTGGGGACGCAGCTCGGTGGTAGAGTGCTCGCCTAGCAGGCAAGAGGCCCTCGGTTTGAGCCCCAGCACTGAAAAAATCACCCGAGTTGGGGATGTAAAATCACTCCTGATTTACAACCCGAATCAGAAATGCTCATGATTTCTAAAGTTGACAAATACAAATAAAGGCACTGCCGTTTCCTCAGGAGAGTGAGTGGCTCTTTCTGTCACTGTGGAGGAAGCATTTCAGGATTGCTGCTTCTGCTGTTTTCTGGTTGATGCTCCTTGCAAAGCCGAGCCCTTGGGAAGGTCCCGGCCTGGAGGTGTTGCAGAAAACAGATTTCAAGACATACTTGAAAGCCGAGGTTTGTATTCCATGCAGAATTTATGCAATTTAAGAATAGCAAATGTGGCAGGGGATATGATGGAGGGTCCCAGGACTTCACAGGAAAGGCAGGGAACCCCGGGGCCCCAGCTGAGGGCCTCCGTGGAGCATGCCACAAGGGTTACCAGGAGTCCTGAAGATGGGTCAGATGTGGAAAGGCTGAGAAAGGGGGGACAGACTAGAGAAGCAGGTCACTGTCTCAGGAGAGGTCAGCGCCGGGCATTGGGAGAGCAGGGTCCCTCCCGCCTGCTGCCCCTGGAGACCTCGTTCCCACGCCTGCCTGCAGCTCTCCTCCAGCTCTAGAGCCGCACAGCCCCTCCTGCCCAGCTGTCTCCTGTGGCCTGAGAGACCCCTCCTATTGCGCTGTCCAGGACTCACCTGCCCCTTGCTGCCACCTCCCTCGGCTTTCTTATTGGGTCTCCTTCTCGCTTCCTCAGTCTGGATTGCTTGGTCTCAGGTTTGATCCAAAAAGAAGACACAAACAACGACCCAGAATGGTGCTGGCCGGGAAGGCAGGACGGAGCAAAGCGACCTGCTGGGAGAACAGGGGCAGACGGCTCTGGCTGCCGCTGGGCGCTGCAGATGCCGGAGTGCCGGGCGTGGAGGTGAGCCATTTGCCAGGTGGGCAGCACCTTCCCAGCGGAGGCCGCGGGTGCGGGGCACAGATGCCCAGATGGCAGGTGCCTGGTGGGCCCGGTTGGCTTGTCAGCGGAGCAGGTGGAGATCTTGTGGTCAGACCTGGGGATGTGGACTTCACCTTCTGCAGGCAGCTTCTGAACTGTGGGAATGACTTGAATCGACCTAGAAGATTCTGCCTCAGTACCAAGGATGGCTAAAGCGAGGGCAGGCTCTGCTCTGTCCCTGACCCCATTCTGTGCCCCGTGCCCTGTCCTGGGCTCCTGTCTGCTGTGCTCGCTCTGACCCTGTCTGTCCTCACCAGCACCTCCAGGCACCTCCTGGCATGGGCCTTACCTTTCCAGCTGCAGCTTCCCCGTCCCCAGCTCCTCCTTCAAACTCAACCCTGCCACACTCCTCGGATCTGCCCAGAAAGCCCTCTCCCTCAGACCCGCACCTCTACTCTCCCAGTGATCTGAACACAAGCCCTGCTGTTCCTTTGTCCTGCATTTAACCCACGTCCAAGTCCTGCAGGGGGACGTGTGTGCCTTCCTGGTCCTACCACAGCCACCCGCCCGCCCATGACGGAAGCCACAGCCTCCTAACTGATCTGAAGAACTGCTGGAAACCACCTCTCAAAAATCCACCCCTTCCTCCAGCACTGGCAGGACTGCGCTTCCTCCTGGAGTGGCAGAGAAGGCGGCCGCCGTCCTCGGGTGATAGGGCGACGAGGCTGAGTGAGTGGCACACTGTGTCCCCGCTGCCTGGGTGGCCCATGGGAAGGTGGCGAGGCGTGGCTCTCTGACCCTCCCCTTTAAAGCAAAGCATTATTACTTTTTGCTTTTGCTCAGCCTAAACTATAAACTAGGTGGGAACGAAGCACAGTAACGGCAGCGTTTTGCTGCACGGTGGCGTCACCTGCCAGCCCTAAGGCCCCTCTCAGTGCTCCAGAGTTGGTGGGGGATGAGGAGCCATGCCTGCCCCTGCTCCCCTGGTCAGGCGGGACCCGAGGATTCTGAAACACTAAGGTCAAGTCCTGGCCCAGGACCTTCTGCGGTGTGGCGAGCACCTGTCAAGAGCTCGCTGCCTCGGGTGGGAGCACGAGCGCCGCTCTGCCACCCCTAGCCCTGCCCTTGCTGGGCCCGCAGGTGAGGGAGGCCAGCCCTGCGTACAGCCCAGTTCCCAGCGCAGTGGGGAGTAGCAGGGGCTTTGCACACGCACAGTGGACCCCAGAGCATCGTCACCATTGGAGACTGTGGCCTTCTCCCATGTCCAGCCTCCCACCCCACTGCCTCCCCTTAGATGGCCTGGTGCTACATGTAAACCCCAAGCACCTGATTATGAGGCAAAGAATTTAGGTTTTGGAGCAGCACTCTGCTTTCTAGACCTTGATGCTCAGGATGCCTCAGCCCTTGGAATGGCATGTCCTCTCCATGACAGCCCTGGAAAGACGGAAGGCTGCAGGAGGGCCTGAGGCTGAGGAGCCAGAGAGAGAGGGGAAGGCTGGGCGCTGGGCCCTGGGGAGAGCAAGGGAACAGAGAAGGAGAGGTGGGAAAGCCGGAGAGGAGAGCATCCCGTGGGGACAGAGCCACCACTGCCCACTGTCTTGGGGACAGAGTGGCCACCACCCACTGTCCTGAGGCAGGTGGCCAGAGTAAAGTCTAACCTCAGGGTGGAGGGCTGACCTTGGTTCAAGGGGCAGGAGGAGGACAGAGAGGACCTGATTGTGAGGTGCAGAGGGCAGGCTGGGAGGGGAGAAGCAGGCAGCAAGGCCCTGACGCTCCCAACAGCAAAGGATCAGCGAAGCTCTCCAGCCACACAGCCTCAGTGCGTGGAGGGTGCAGGGAGGAGCCTGGGCAGGCAGCTCGGAGCTCTGGTCCCTCCCAGGACAGCCTCCGGGCCCCACCCCAGACAGCAATGTCCAGGGTTGGCCAGTTCCTGTGCCTTCAGAGAGGCCTTCAGCAAAGCCACCAGAAGTCCCAGAGGGCTCACTTCCCCCCTCAGCCTTCCTGGGCTAAGGAAGTTCATTCCTGGTCACACCAGTGAGCAGGAACAGGTGGACGGGGGCCTGGGGACATGAAGACAGCAGTTTGCTGGATAGACTGGGGCGTCACCTGTCCATGTGGGCTGAGGAGAGCCACACGCAGGGCCTGGGTGATGTGAGGTCCTGGGGAGGGCCAGCCTAGGCCAGAGACTGCTGCGGCCTCAAGTGACCCCCAGCCAGGGGTGTTGGAGGAGGAGGCTGCAGGGAAGAAGGCTGTGAGGGAGCACCGGGGTGGGTAGCCAGCAGCCAGGGGGCAGGACCTGGAAAAGGATGGGAAGAGCGTGCGGCTGGACTGCAGCAGCAGATGTGGGACTGGGCTCCTGGCCTCCATCCTCCGCTCTCTTTCGTTCGTGGTACTGGAGGTTGGATCTAGATGTGCTCCACCACTGAGCTGCAACCCCAGTCCTTTTTATTTATGTTGAGACTGGATCTTGCTAGGTTGCCCAGACTGACCTCGAACTTAAGATCCTCCTGCCAGCACGTTCACTCTTCTCAAGTGTCTGATGAGGGAGGCGGGGCACTGGCTTTCTCTGACTGAAGGGCAGGAGCTGCTTCCCTACTTCCTGGCTGGCAGACCTCACTTCTCTATGAGCATGGCACGGCTTCATGGCATCTTGGTATGCTGATGGCATTTCAGGTGAATGGGACCCAGGGACATACATTTCTGGGGCCAAATAACCCTTCTTATGTGAATCTCAAAGCAGACTCCCAGGTGTTAAATTTCAAGAACACATTTTTAAGCATCTCATCTTAGCAAACAGGGATTAAAGAGGAGAAATCAACAGATCGGCCCAGGGTACTATGCCCAGGTAGCGTCAACTCAAACGGAGAGTAACAACACTAAGAAGTCGGCTTCCGGGCTGGTGCTTGGTGAGTGAGCCTGTATATAGGGCATTGTGCCATTCGGCCGTCACCTGGGCTCTGGGGTTTTCTCATTGCTTCAACATATTATGCTGGTGACACTTGTGATAAAAAATACTTTAAATTGCCAGCCTGCCACCTTCGTGACATTCCAGAAACATTCTTAGGATCCCAGTGGGAAGACAAGGTGTCTTACTTTTGGAACAGGACTGTGCACATGACTTCTACATCTGTGTCTGGAATTTTCCAAGTGCTACTTCAGAGGCAAGTCCCTCGGCGCGACCTGACACGGAGTTGTTTAAGGACACTTGGTTCTCACCTGAGACTTAAGACTTGCTAAAATCAGCCCAGGTCAGGCAGACTGCGTGGTTGGGTGGAGTGGCTTTGTGATTTTAATTTTATGATCTGCAAGAAACACTACAGAATGACAAACCCGCCCCCGGGGGGTGGGGGTGGGGGGGTGCTGCTTTCCTCCCTCTTGTTTGCTAACTGAGCTTCAGAGTTCCTGTGACAGACCCCAGAACCAGCCCTCCCATTCATGCAGGGTGTTGTTATTCTCCATTGAAATCGATGCTATGTGGCCTCCGTATACTGATCCGCCTGCTTCTCCCCTTTAATCCCTGGTTCATAACATTGGTGATGTTTTAAGACGCGCTCCTGATATTAAACGAACAACTGGGAGCTTGCTTTGGAACCACAAGGGTCAGAGATCGAAAGGGCTGCGCCGGTGTGGAAGAAGGCCATGCGCCGGGCGCAGGTGGACCGGGCGGCTCAGCTCCTCCGAGCGGGGCAAGGTCGGACCCTTCAGCAGCGCCGACTCCACTTTCCTTAGGGCTGCACCTCCCAGATGGCCTTCCGCTGCCTCAAGGCCCGGGGCCCACTGCCTTGCTAGACAAGGAGTTTCCTTTGTCAGCGGCGACCACGTGGCGCCATGGCGGCGGCCGGGAAGTAACTAGCAGCTCATCCACTGCAGGCTCGGGGATGCGCCGGCCCCTCCGGAGCCAGCCGCGGGACAGCGAAGGGCGGCGCCCCAGACCCGCGGGACGCACGCGGGGCTCGGAACGGAGGGCGGGTCCGGGAGGGACGCGCGGGATGGTGCTCCGAGTGGAGGCGGAGTCCCGGGGCGGCACTCGGGGCGGGGGGCGGGTCCGGAGGGACGGGGCGGTGCTCTGGGCGGGGGAGGGGCGCCGGACGCGGACCAAGCGCGGGTCCCGGGCGGGGCCTGTTCCGGGCGGTCCGCTCGGGCGGGGGCGGCGCTCCGGGCAGGGGGCGGGTCCGCTCGGATGGGGGCGGTGCTCCGCGCGGGGGAGTGGGGGCAGAGCGCGGGTCGGGGAGCGGCGCTCCGGGCGGGTCCACTTGGGGGGCGGCGCTCCGCGCGGGGGAGCGGGGGCAGAGCGCGGGTCGGGGAGCGGCGCTCCGGGCGGGTCCGCTTGGGTGGGGACGGCGCTCCACGCGGGGGGCGGGGGCAAAGCGCGGGTCGGGGGGCGGCGCTCCGGGCGGGTCCACTTGGGGGGCGGCGCTCCGCGCGGGCGGGGGCGACCGGCGGGGGAGGAGCTCCGGGCGGGGCGCGGAGGGCCGGGCATGGCGTCCATGGCGGCGGCGATCGCGGCCTCGCGCTCCGCGGTCATGAGCGGGAACCGGCCGCTGGACGAGCGGGAGCGGAAGCGCTTCACCTACTTCTCGTCGCTGAGCCCCATGGCCAGAAAGATCATGCAGGACAAGGAGAAGATCCGCGAAAAGTACGGGCCCGAGTGGGCGCGGCTGCCGCCTGCGCAGCAGGACGCGATCATCGACCGCTGCCTGGTGGGGCCGCGCGCCCCGGCGCCCGCCGACCCGGGGGATCCCGGCGACCCCGAGGACGCAGCGCGCTTCCCCGGCCTGCGCGGGCCCACGGGCCAGAAGCTGGTGCGCTTCGGCGACGAGGTGGGGCGCCGGACACGCCCCGCGCGAGGGGGAGTGGGCGGCGAGAGGGGCCCAGCCGCGAACCGGAACTCCAAAGACCCCCACCCGGACCCGCCCAGCGCGAGGGCTGTGGACTGCGCCGGGGCCGGGGGCGCCCCGGGGAGAAGGGAAGGGGGCTTTCAAGGCCACCCACCGAGCAGAGCGGACCACTGTGGCAACAGCAGGAATTCTAAAGCTGGCTGACCTGGGTTCTGATCCAGCTTTGCCCCTGGGCGGCTGTGGCCCAGGGTGAGTCTCAGGGCCTCAGTTTCCTCGGAGTGAGAGGATGGCGCCCACCCGCGAGGCCCTGGGCTCGCGCTGTGTATTAATACTTGTGACGAGCTCTGTGCGGAATGAGGAATTGAGAGGCGGGGTCACAGGGCGGAGGAGGTGCCGCCGAAGTGTCCGGGGGGCACCCTGCGCCGTGTGTGTTTGGGGGTGAGCGTGGGGACCCAGTGTTTCCACCGAAAGACTGGGGAAGAGAAGTTTAGGTGCGCTCCACAAGTCTCGGCTTCCTGGGAGCGGAGGGTCCGGCCCAGCCTCAAGTCTACCCGCTGCTGAGCGGGAGGAGGCAGCGCGGGGAGGACCCGGCGGGCAGTCAGGGAGGCTTGGGGTCTGAGCGCCCGGAAGCCTGGTGCTCTTGGGAGCGAGTGTCCGTGAAACCTTCCACGCCCTGGGACTGTGCTGTGGCCGTGGGGTCTTTCAGACTCAACTTTTACCTAGAGGGGCGAAGTCAGAAGGAGCAGAAAAGTGAGGAAGTGGAATCCACTCAGTTAAGGCTGCTGCTTAGGCTGGAGCAGGAAGGGTTGGGGGAGGTTTTCCAGGGAGGTTGGGGGCCCTTCAGAATGAGGCTTAAATCACATTTTCAGGCTGGGTGTGCGGAAACATTTGTTAATGCAAAATGTTTGTGGTCATAAACTCACTTTAATGTCAGGTCGGGGAAGTGTGAGATACAGGGCTGTATTGCCAGCAGTGCCTTGTTCTCATGGAAGTAAGAGAAAATTCCCCCTTGGACTTTCAACTCGGAAGGTTTTGCCAGGAAAAACAAGGGTGTGGTAAGCTGGGGAGAGGAAAATATAGGTTTTAAAATGTATTCCAGAGCGGAAACACCCTGGTGGGAAGATGTGCGCCTCTGCAGACGTGTGCCGGTTTGGGTGCAAGAAGGCAGGCGGCCTCGGAAGTCATGAAT
The DNA here is from genome assembly GCA_020662805.1 of Glaucomys volans. Lineage (NCBI taxonomy): Eukaryota > Metazoa > Chordata > Mammalia > Rodentia > Sciuridae > Glaucomys > Glaucomys volans. The sequence goes on from JAJEJO010003230.1 coordinate 151,305, forward strand.
ACTTAAACCTGAGGGAGTTCGCCTGTCATTACTTGGAGATTTTGGAGAGTGGCTGGCCCTGGCCCTGAGCTTGTCCAGTTAAAAGCAGTGGCATGACTGCTTGTCATCAAAAAGCCTGCCCAGGATCACTGACAGGGACAGCTTGTAACGAAGTGCAAGTTTCCCTGAGTCCTTATCTGGGGCTAGACCTGTCCCACGTGTGACGTAGAAACAAGGAAACTGCTGGGATCTTCCCAGGAGCCACCCGCCCTGTCTTTCAGAGTGGAATCCCTGCTTCACATGGGCTGGGAGCAGGCCCCGCAGCCCTCCAGCCTCCGCACAGGCCCAGCAGCAGTGCAGCCTCTGGGTTAGGGGAGGTCTGCGGGAACATTGCCCAGGTGTGTTGTTGCCTGCAGAGGCTGGGTGGTTTAAATGCCATCAGACCAGGCAGGGGATTGGCACCAAAGTTGAGTCTCCTTCTCATTGTTGCCCACGGAGATGGCCTGTGGAGGAGGGCAGGCCCTGGTGGATAGGTCAGGACAGGAGATGACTCCCAGCTAGGTGGCCCCAGGTTGAGCAGAGGACTCGCTTGAGTAGGGCTGTCCCTTCCCACTTGACCTGTCTTCTCCTGCCGTCACAGGGGCCTGAAGGGTGCTGCCTCCTTCTTTGCATACCCCCTCATCACCAGTGACATTTCTGTGCCCCACATAGCAACATCCTAAGTCAGAGGATGCAGACATAGTGACCATCATCTAGTTATTTGTATGTGTTACTGGAATAAATAGAAGCCTGATTATATGATGGTGACCACAGATGTCCGTGGCTCTGGGTGTGGTCAGGGGCCCACTTCATGCACTGAAGTTGCCGGTGTGAAGGTCAGGTGCGGCACAGCGATGTGTGAGTGGTCTCCACGCTCTGGGAGGTGGAAAACTGAGGCTGGCTGAGATCCCCCTGCTTGGATGACTTCATCGGGCCCTGCAGAGAAGGAGGTGTCTGTCCTTATTGTCGATGCGCGAGGTGAACCCAGGGCTGGTGCTGCAGGCAAGCTCAACAGCAAAGGAGAGGGGCCCGCATCCCGGACCCAGGTCCTCAAGGTGGGACCAGCCACAGGTGCTGCCTCCTGAGGGGCGTTGCCCCCTGAGGTCGGCCTGGCGTGGAGCGGGCGCAGAGGATGTGTCCCCCTCTGGGGGAGGGTTCTGAGGAGAACAGTGAGGCCTGTCTGCAGACGGAGGTTGCTCACAGCCCGGCTGTGAGATGGCTCACACGCCATCCTTGTGATGGCTGAGTGCTGGGAATGGCTGGCCTGGAAGATGACAGGTTTGTTTTTCACGGTTTAGGGAACACCCTGGATTCTTGGGTTTATCTTGTCTTCTGCTCCCCGTCCCCACCCCAGCCCCAAACTCCAGCCACCCATCCAACAGGATCTGAGTGGGTGTGGGAGGGCTGCAGAGCTCCAAACCCGGTGCCGCCCTTTTGGCTACAGCTGGCGAGCAGATGACTGGGAGGCCTGGGCAGCCTGAGTGTCTGGTTTGTGGACCTGCTTGCTGCTTCTGCCTCTCCATGAGGCAGGCAGGGCTGGGCGAGTGGCGTCCATACACCTGGTCTGGGTTTTGCCTGGGGAGTGCCTCCCATCCCAACTGGAGTGCTCTACCACTGACCTACACCACCCTTCCTTTTTACTTTATTTTGGGGCAGGGTCTAAGTTACCAAGGCATGCCTTGAGCTGGTGATCCTCTTGCCTCAGCCTCCTGAGTGACTGGAATTCAGGCCTGCACTGCTGCTCCCAGCCAAATATGGAGTTTTAAGACCCTAAGACCAGACATCTCTACTCTCTCTTCAGCTCAGCGTGATGGCTGCTATCCTTGGACCTCCCTCCCTCTCCTGCCGCAGGAACCTGGGGCTTTGCTGGCCACTCTCTTACTCCTCTTGGCTTTAGCCTCCTTTTCTGAGGCTGAGTCTTGGTCTTCCACCCCCAGACGCCTCCTGCACTGTTCCTAGGCCCTTTAAGGCCTGGTGGCTTTCCCACCCCACAGCTGGAGGACCTGTAGGTGTCCCTGGGTAGAGGATCTGTGGTCAGCAGGCCATGCTGAAGGACCTCAGGGCTGCCTGCACAGGGCCTGCCTTGCCCCTTCTGAGGGCCCGGGTTCTTGTGGGTCTGCAGGCCTGAGTCCTGCCCAGCTCAGTATTTTTTTTTTTTTCATTCAACAAATTTATTATAACAAGTTGCACCAGTAGGTTAGTTAGAGTTTCCAGCCATGCGGAAGCGGCTTTCCAGGGGAGCTGACGGTCCCTCCAGAGCTCTCTGAGCAGGCAGCTTTCGCTGCACAGCCTGGCTGGCTGAGGACTGTGGCTCCTGAGTCGCCCTTTGCACCCACATCAGCAGTTCAGCCTTTTCTTTTTTCAGTTTTTGGTTTAAGAAAAAAAAGGTAATTGGAAGTTGCTGTCTCCATATTTGGACCTGCTGTTTAAGGGAGGTGGAGGTATGAATTATGGTTCCCTCCTTCTGCCTGGCTCTTGCGGCCTTCTGTTCCCTGACTGGGGCTCTGTATGGCCACTGGCTGGATTGAGAAATGGCCAGATCCAGTTCTGCAGTCTCTGCTAGGCGGAGGCCATGGGCCTGCCCAGAAGCTTCCCTAGCAGATGAGCACCTGGCAGGGTGCCGTGGTAGCAGGCAGTGAGTGGCCTCCCTGCCCAGGTGCCTCTGCCTGCTGGCTCCAGTGGCGCCCGGGCACAGGTTTTGTAAAGAAATGAAATGACTTGTTCTCGGTCCCATGGGATGGGAGGAAGTGGAAGACACGTGCAGGTGAGCAGCAATCACACTGAAGAAACAGTGTCTTCAGAATGAGTAAGGAAGGAGTGGGCGAGTGAGCCAGGCCTCTCGAGGCTCCTGCCCACGCTCCGTTCCTTCGCTGGAAGCTGCCACACCCACTCTGCCCTCCATGCCCATCGCCACGGTGGGGCACTGGATCCGTTTCTGCTGACCTGCTGTGCAGCCTGAGCCTGAGTTTGCGCCCATGGGGGGCACTCCAGGTGCTACACCCCAGCTGCTTTCTGCCCTTGGAGCTGCGCATGCGGTTCCTGTTATGGAAGTGCCCGTCTCAGCAGAGTTAAATATACTCCAAGTCAAAGGGAGCGAACAGCCAGAGAGCATGGCCGTGTACAGCTGCCGGGAAAGGCGTTCGGTAGGCATCGCATTCGATCCTCTCCACTGCGCCCCTTTTAATGGATCTGATTTTTTAGAGCAGTTGTGGATTCACAGCAAAACCGAGCGGGAAGTGTGGAGTTCCCACCTGCAGCACCACAGGGCTGTGCGTGGTCGAGGGCGTGAACTGCTGACACCCCACCCGATGTCGGAGTTCAGGTCAGGGTTCACTGTTGGTGTCACACTCTGGACCTCGCACAGCATAGACAGGCAGGATCCACCGCGATGACCACACACACCAGGTTCGCTGCCAGGGAACGCCTGCGCTCCCTCTTCAGCCCCTGTCCTGCCCGGGCGCCCAGCTCCTCCTCCATCTCCCCAGCTCTGCCTTTCCTGAGGCAGCACAGAGCTGGGGTTCGCAGGCTGCAGCCTCTTTGGGGGGCCTCTTGCACTGGGTGCTGTGCCCGTGAGGTGCCTCCGTGCCTTTCCCGGCTCGGGGCCTCTTTTAGCAGTGGATGGCATCCCCTCGTCAGGGTGGCCGCAGCTGTCCACTCACCTGCTGACGGGCATCTTGGTGGCCTCTGCGATTTGGCAGTTTGAGTGAAGTTGCGGTAGACGTCCTGGTGCGGGTTTTTGTGCAGAGGTAGGTTTTCAACTTCTAACACCAAGAAACGTGATTGCCTTAAAGACCCCGGTGTTTGACAGGGAGAAGCCAGCACAGACCTGGTGAGGGTTGCCTGGGGCTGTGTGCTGTTGGTTGATTGACAGGCCCAGCGTGCTTGCTGGGGCTTGATGCTGCACCTTCCAGCGGAGACACCAGATGGGCCCTTCTCTCGCGGAGTGCAGATGACCCACCCCCATCCACGTGCTCTGCCTGGTTGGGCCAAGACACCCCTGGTCACCTGATACCACCAGCCATCCATGGGGACCTCTGCCCCGTCCCTACAGGCTCTGCTCTCAGCCTGATCTCTCTAGCTTAACAGCATTTCCCAGCGAGAGCCACGATGCCACCGTGTATCTACCAGAGGCTCCTCTGGCGTGAGAACTTGGGGAGGAAAGTGACTATTCCTGGTCCAGTGAGCTCCTTGCAGGGTTCCAGATGCTGCTTCTGAATCTCCCAAGAAAACCGAGTCCATTTGGGGAGCTTAGGAGTGGGATCCTGACCCCCAGAAACCTGGCACTCCCGGTAGGGGGTGTGGGACGGTCTATGCTGGCCTGCCTCGGGGAGGGGAAGCCCTGGCTGTGCAGTGTTGTGTGGAGTCTGCGAACGCAGGAGGGACACCCTTCTACAGGGACTCTGCTGGCCCCTGAGCCCGCGCTCCCCGGGGACTGCAGGCTGCCTGGTTGGTTGTCCCAGTGTGGAGCCATGGTTCTGCCTCGGGTTCGGGCTTTCGTGGGAGTCTGCTGGAGGACTGAGAGGCCTTGCATGTGCTGTGGCCAGACCGACGTGGCCCTGGGCACCAGGAGCTCCCGAGGGGAAGTGCCTGGCTGGGGTCCACGGGTCCTGTGAGTGACTGAGCCAGGTGGCTCCCTGGGAAATGGCTGCCTAGGAGTTCTGTTTTCCAGGTGGTGCTGGGGCGGAGCCCAGGGCCTTGCCTGTGCTGAGCACGAGCTCTGCCTCTGCTCCATCCCTGGCCCCTGTTGTTGATGTAACGAGTCAGGTGGGACACACGGAGTCTGCCTCGGTGGCTCTGAGATCTGGGAACTGTGGTGCTGGGGCTCTCAGAGTCTTGAGTCTGATATCCAGGAACAGCTTCAGTGGAACCTGGGGCCCTGGGGTCCTGGGGCTCATTCCTGCTGGATCCCACGTGAGGTGGCTGGCGGCTGGCAGCCTGGCATGCGCAGAGGCTGCCAAGGAAAGCCCCTTGCTTCGTTCCTGCCTTTCTTGGAGCAGCTTGAGCCCCTGGGGGACCTGAGTGGCCTACAGGTCAGAAGCCCAGACGCCCTGGTCCTGAAGTCAGAGAGAACGTTACCAAAGACTAAGCACACGTGCAGTAGTTTCCCATGGACTCAGTTGGAGGAATGTTAATATTTATAAAATTGACCACATTGGAAATGAATCTGAAGTCTCGTTCTGGGATGATTTTGCAACACTCCTGACTGTGACAGAGACGTCACAGCCGCCTGTAAATGAGCGTGGTTGGATGATTTCGAACGCAGTTTTACCCAGATTTTCCATTTTAATAGTAGAAATCACGTTCACTGTAGCCTGTGAGGGCTTTGTGGGTTTGGCCCTGGGTGCAGCCATGGCGTGCTGGGAGGTGCTGACACCTGGCTCTGGCAGGCCCACCTGGTGTCTGGCATGGGCCCTTTGCACGGCAGCGGCATGGCAGAGCCAGCTTGCAGGTGCCAGAGGCGCGGCAGCCTCAGGAGCAGACGGTGGCGCAGGTGCTGACGGACCTGGGAGGCAGGGGCCTGAGCTTAGCCTTTTTTGGAGGAGACACACCTTTAAAAGACAGTTTTTTAGAGCAGTTTTAGGTTCCCAGCAAGGGTGAACACGAAGCCCAGACCCCTGGAGCAGATGGGACCCGCTCCAGCATCAGTGTCCCAATTGGCCTGCTGCGCTCACCAGTGAGCCTGCAGGACATGGCCAGCGTCCCCCAAGTCCTGCCCACCACAGGGCTCCCTCCTGCCAGGGGCCATGTGCTCGGGTCTAGTGTGCTCGGCCCACTGTCCCAGGCCTTGCATCGCCGTTACCACCTCTCTCCACAGCAGGGACAGCAGCTGGTCCTCTGGCCCCCGCCGGTCTTCCCCAGATGTGGCTGGGGAGCCTGCAGGTGATCCCAGTGGACTTCTCTCCTGGGGCCTCAATTTCAGGACCCCTTCGGTCTTTCCCTGGCGTTATTCTGATGAAGCACGGACAGCAAACAGCGGGATGGGTGGAGGGTGTGTGTGCTGGGTCCTGTGGGGGTGCAGGGCCCTGGGGCTGTCAGGCCGCCCGTTTCTAGAGGTTGGTGCTCTCAGAACTCCCTGCCCTGCAGGAGCAGAGCCCTGGGCGCCTCAGGCCTGTGTGCCCATCCACTCCTGGAGGCTCACTCTGCCTCGCCCGTCCTGCCAGGCTTCCCGGGGAGGTGGGCCCAGGGCGCCCTTGGGTCTGGCTCTTCTCCCGTGGGCGCCTTCAGGATCTGCTCGTGCTTCTTTCTTCTTAAGACCAAGCGCTGTTCTGCGTAGAGGGACCGCATGTCCTCTCTGCTCCTCTGTCTGGATGCCTGGTTGCCTGGGCTATGGGGAGTCCAGCTGCTATGACTGTGGCATGTCACCGTCCGTTTGAGTCCCTGCCTCCAGGTCTTTGGGGAACACCGTGGAGTGCACCCGCAGTGCACTGCTCGCTGTCCGTGCCGACCCAGGCGTGTGGCATGGTTTGGACGTGTGCTCCAAGGGTGTGCGGCCTGGTACTTCCTCGTTAGGCTGGGTCACGGCAGCCTGGAGAGTCCCACACTGTTTAGCTCTCCGCAGGGCCCCGGGCTCCCTGCCTGCCGCCACTCGCTGTGACCCGTGTCGTGTCAGTAGCCCCCATGGGTGTGACGAGCATCGCCTTTGTTTGTAACGTGTCCAGTTGGAGGGCCTGTGATTTAACCCAGTAACGGCTGTGCCCCTAACCGGAGATGGGAGTTCCTCCGTGACCCACTCTCAGCCGTTTTCTTTCCTTCCTCGGGTTTGGTGGCCTGAGCGTGCTTGGTGCCTCTGTGGAGGGGGCATCTCTTATGGAGAGGAATTGGACTCTGAGTGGGACACTTACCAGAGCGAAGCCCATAGGTCACATCCCGTGCTTTGGTACTTAGTCGGTGCCCCAGGGTCGGGGGGCGTGCCTCCTGAGTGGGGGAGGGGGCGGGGGGCGCCTCTTGGGACTGCACCACAGGCCAGCAGGAGGAGGGTCCGCACCACCCTGGGCACGTGTGGATCGGTGTGAGGGGTGCTGCCTGGTGAGTGTGGGTGTGGATCCCGTCAGGGCTGCTGCCTGGTGAGTGGGTGAGTGTGGGTGTGGATCGGGTGAGGACTGCTGCCTGGTGAGCGGGGGCCTGTGACAGGGCTGCCCTGTGGGGGTGGCTGCTGTGTTCGCGTGGAGCCGGGACCTGCTCCTCCTGCAGTGCTTCTATGGCTGGAATGTGCGGCTGGTGGCGACATCACAGCCTCGTCGCATTTTTGTTTGGTGAGTTTATTTTTAAGTGCTTTACTATTTTTTTAATGGGCTCAGAATTGCAGAAATCCAAGGAATCTGCCCCTTGACTTCGTTTCTTGTTGGAGCAAACAAAACACTGGGGAGAGATCACAGCAGGCTGCCTTTCCCACTGTGAGCCCCGTGGAAATCACCTGCAGGGGCCACGGCCACCGGGGACCTGGCCTCACCAAGCCCCTGGCTGACCCCGTGCCCCTCAGGATCAGCCACATTCCAGAACCGAAGCCTTCCAGTCTAATCTTTGCAAGGTTCCAGGGACTCGAGCTCCGTGGTTTGTGTTTGGAGATGGAAGAGTCCAGCTCCCACAGCCTCGTCTGTGCTGGCGGTCCTGCCTTGCTCTGGTTGTCCCATAGGCTCCACACGCCTCTGTCCTTGGAGGCAGCGAGGCTGGTGACCCAGCACAGAGTGCATTGCCCAGATGGCTCCTGTGTCTTCCCCACGGTGGCATCTAGAAAGCATGGCCTCTGGGCTCCTCCACCTCTACCAAGAACAAACCTTTTCTGTTTTACTACTTAGAGGATCGCAGGGTCCCAAGAGCAGAGAATCTCAGAGACTTTTGGGCACTTAACACATGGTCCCCTCCCTCAACAGGCACTGGGAGATGCGGGTGGGCCTCAGCTGCAGGCTGGCCCTGGCCTCTGCCTGGAGCCTCTGCTCCAGGGCTTGGCACGCCCTCCAGACTGCCATTGCCATGTTTGGAGAAGCATTCTGGACCTGGGAAGCAATGTGGGTTGAACCAAAATTCCAGAGGGGACGGCGGTGACCCCATCCCTCTCATCTTGAAAGTCTTGGCTGGTGGCCAGGATCCATAAAAAGCAGAGCAAGCTGGTTCTGAAGCCAGGCTCACCCAAAGGTCGCTGCATGTGGCAACGCCGCCCTGCAGCCCCCCTGGGCTCGGGGCTGGGTGGCTCCGGTGCCCTCCCGCTGCTGGGCCTGGCTCTCACTGCTTGGACTGGGCCAGCTTCTGCTCATGTGTGTGCCATCCTGTCTTGGTGCCCTGTGGCAGGTTGAAGGCCAGAGTGTGGGTCTCCCCGAGGCTCCCCCAGTCTGCCTTGTCCTGGTCCCCCAGTCCCCAGGGCTCCGTGTCCCACGTTGGGGCGAGGATAGGAGGATGTGGCTTGAGCAGAGCAGGGAGCACCACTGGGCCTGAACCCTGGTCTGCAGGCATTGGGGATGCAGGAGGAGTAGCCTTCATGATGCTGGGAGGCCCAGTGCTGGCCACTGGGTGCTGGGAGCCGTCAGGGCTCCTGTCTGCATCTTGGGGGAGCAGGCCTGCCACTGCCCGAGCCCTGCAGGGCGTTCATTATTATAGTTTGAAAATGGACCCCATGCAGTTCAGAGGAGGCTGGCTGCTGGGTCCCCACCGTGCCTGGTGCGGCTGTGCTCAAAGGCCCTGCCTGGGCTGCCCGGGCATCTGCCCCTGTCTCTGCCGTGCTTGAGGCCAGACTGAGGTGGAGTGGGCTCTGTCAGAAGCTGAAAGGAGGGGCCCATGGCAGAACCAGCTTGCCCATGGAGGAGGGAGCGGATCACCTGGCTGCAGGGCAGGGACCCCCTCTGGATGGAACAAGACGGAACGTACTGGGTTCTTTTGGAAAGACATAATTGCTTGGATATTTGGTGTGTGTGGGGGGGTGAGATGTGGATATAATTTTAATGTCAGTCCCAATTAAATACTTTACCTATTTTTAGTCTGTGTCAACGGTGGTGACCCACATTGGTCTAGAACCCGGGCCCTGAATAGCAGCGGGGTGCAGATAAGGCCTTCGCTAGCTCGGGAATGCTGCAGGGAGCAGAGGGGCACCCGGTGGCTCCCCAGCCCTGGGTTCAGGCCAGTGGACAGAACCTGCAGGCCGAAGGCTGGATCCCAGGGATCTACCCCTCCTCTCCTCCCCCGGCCCCAAGGTCAGATCCCAGGGACTGCCATGGGGCTCTTCCTGCTTGGTGCGGTTGGGAGTGGTGCCAGAGACCTTGAAAGGAGGCCCTGGCTTCACGAGGCGTCCCTCATGTCCTCTGCCCAGGCTTCCCTCTGCTGGCTTTCACTGAGAAGGGAGCCCAGATGTGCTGGCACTGGTGCTGGCCGTGCGTGGATCCGCCCACCTAGGGTGGTGGTGTCCCTTCACGGCCGAGGAAACTGAGGCTCGGAAGTCTAGGGCATTGTCCTGAGCAAGCTGAGACCCTCAGGGCCTGCTCCTTTCCTCGCAGCTTCCCTGCCGGGCTGGCCACCCTGGGAAAGGTGAGGGAGGAGCCCCAGGGAGGCAGTTTGCATTCCTGGCCACGCTTAGGACCTGGGGCTGGTGCAAGGGGGGGCTGCTCCGGCTCCCACAACCTGGGGGGCATTTGCAGGGGTCGCCTGGGTTTCAGTTTGGATTCATTCTTGGATTTTTGTTCCAGGACATCACTTGGCAAGACGAGCACTCTGCACCTTTCTCCTGGGAAACTCGGGTGAGTGGGATCAAACTCAGATCCGTCCCTTTAAGCAGAATCGAGTACTCATGCACTTTTCTACAGCCGGGTGGACATGGAGGGCGGTGGCCCATGCTGGGCTGCAGGTGGTGGCTGGTTTTAGTAGGAAGGGAGGGGTTGTGGGAAGTCAGACACGTGCGTGGTGACAGAGTGACAGTTGGTCTGACACCAGGGCCCCGAGTCCCCAGGAGCCTTCGATGCCCACCGACTAGGGCTCCAGTGAGGCCTCGGGCTGCCCTGTGGGGCCCTCTCTACCCGTCCCTCTGCCCGCCAGCACTCAGCGCCACAGTGGGGGGCCTGGTGACGCAGCTTTGAGCAGTGCTTGGGTGAACTCAGCCCGTTGGTGGACATGGATGTGTCTGGGAACCTGTGTGGGGCGCTGACCCGGCCAGGGTATCTCAGGAGTGGGGTCCAGCTGGCCTCAGTGCCCTGCCTTTAGCTCCCTCACTCCCTGGAGGACAGCAGCACGGTGACTCCAGGGATCTGCCTCTCACCAGAAGAATGGGCAGGCCCAGACCCTGCCGTGCGCGGGTGGGTCGTCGCCCCAGTGCCGGGTGCTGGCAGAGGCAGCTGTGCCTGGGTGGGTCCCAGGGTCACCTCAGGGTTTCAGGTGTTGCCACTTCGAGGGGCCTGCCTTGCTTGTCCTCGCAGCTTCTGATCAGAGCCTCTTCCCAGCAGACACGGCCTCCCAGAGCAGCGGGGAGCGGGCAGGAGGAAGGAACGAGGAGGCCTCTGGCCCACGAGGCTGTTAGGAGCTGTTTCCAAATGAAGCATTTCCCTAGGCGCCAGGCTGCGGGCAGCATCCTGCTCACAGCGTTTACTGAGCAGCTGCTGACTGCCTGGGACGCCAGCTGGCCGGGACGTGAAGCCGATGGCAGCCGGGGTGGCATTCGCATGGTTTTTGTACTGAGCCACACCCACAGCCCTTCAGTTTCTAAAACTTGGAACAGGGTCTCGGTTGCTTAGGGCCTTGCTGAGTTGCTGAGGCTGACCTCCAACTTGGGACCGTGCACTGCTGTGACCAGACAGCTGAGATTATTTTAAACCTGAGATGATGTTTGGAGGTGTGTGACGCACGCTCAGATGACATGTTCATCTGTAGAGGGTGGGTTCCCTCTGCCAGCGGCCCCACTGCACCAGGCCCTGAGCATCCAGAGTTGCGAGCCTCTGACCTGCGCAGCCTTCTCAGACTTCCCATCGCAGGTGGTGCAGAGCCAGGGCTGTGCAGGGGCGGCGAGTGGGTGCTGTCTGGGCGGGAGCCAGAGCCCGCCCAGGGCTGGGCCCTGGTGGAGGGGCACCCAGGGGGAGCTGGGGGGGCGCAGGGTGTCAGGGAGCAGCCTGGAATGACAGTGGCTGCCAGCCATGTGGACCTGTCTCCCGAGGTCACAGAGTGGCCGGGGGTGGCCAGGCAGTACCCCGGCGTTCAGCCGCTTCCCTTCCTCTTCAGTGGGCGCCGGAAGGGCAGAAGCTCCTCAGGGAGCCTGTGGAGGGAGGGGCAGGGCCAGGCTCGGCATTGCCGCCCTCCTGCCCTGTCCTGGGCCTCCGTCTGAGACACAGGGTGGTGAAGGTGAGGAGTGCGGGCAGCCCAGAGCTGCAGGCCCTGCCCTCATGTGCCCGTGGGAGGTCTGCTGTCCTGGGCCTCAGCGGGTGGGCCATTCACCTTCCTCGCCTGGTGTGAGGGGCGTCCTGGGCATAGCAGTTAGACCCAGGCACAGCACCAGGGCCAGCATGGGAAGCGTGCCCGAGAAGGCCTGTGGGCACAGAGAGCACGACCGCAGTCCAGTCGGGTTACGCCTGCCCTGATGGCCGGTGGCCGTGGGCCCTCGGGCTGGCCTGACAGGAGGTGGCCGGCTGACATGGGCAGACAGGAGCTGCCCTTCGTGACTTGCAGGGCTGGAGTAGGAGGGGGGCCTCAGCTGGTTCTCCCATCTGTGCCCTGGACAAGGTGCCTGCTCATTTCTCAGGCTGGGCCCCCCCTCCTGCCCTTCACACCTGACCCTGGAGCACGGGCTGGGGCTCCCCTGCCCTTCACACTTGACTCTGGAGCTCAGGCTTACTGCAGTTCAGGGTAGAGCCATCCAGGGCTGAAGAGGCCACGTGGGCTGTCCCTTCCTGTCCATTCTTCTAGGGGTTGGCCCATTCTTAGGATGGAAAGATGTCCCAGAAGCTCTGTGGAGTGCCACAAACGGGGGGTGGGCCAGTGAGGTCAGTGCAGGAGTGGAGCTAGGCCTCAGTGGACACCGTCCCCATGGCCAGTCCCCGTGGACATTTACCAAGCACAGCGTTGGATGTGGGCATGGTTCTGCATCGCTGGTCCGGGCAGGCTCCGCTGGGCTATTCTGCCGCCTGCCTGGGTCTCTCGGCATTTCAGCCCAGGAGAGCCCTGCTCAGGTGTGGGCAGGTGCTGGCAGGGCCTCCGGGCGAGGACAGGGAGGGGCAGCACCTCCCTGCTTTGTTCTGCTGCCCTTGAGGACGAGCCCCGTGCGAGGAGGGTGGGCCTGTGCACGGGGACTGCCGCAAGCCTCATGTCGATCCCACCCCCTAAATTCTGACCTTCCGTCCATGGCTGACCCTGGGTCCTCCTGTCCCGTTAGTCAATTGTCCAGTGACCTTCAGAATTCATCATTAACCGTGACACGTCATCTGCCTGTTGGGCCTCGTGTGCACATGCTGGGCATCAACCCTGGGACGCGTGGCTGAGGCAAGGCAGCTCCCTCCCGTTAGCCAGTCTTAAGTGTGCGGTCAGTGCCTGGAGCCCATCCACGTCCTGCTGCGCCCCCGTCCGCCTGCAGGTGTGTGTGGGCAGCGAGGCGCCCATCCTGTGCTGTTGTGGAGTGGGTCGAGCCAGTGAGCGTGCCCAGGGCCTTTGCCTCGCAGACTGAAGCTGCCACTGAGCAGCAAGGCCCGCCCTGTCTCCCGGGGCCTCCGGGAAGGGCCAGGGTGGTCTGGGCTGGCAGGGCTGGGAGGCAAGGCAGAGCGCTTTCCTCTCTCTGCTGCTGAAGCTCCAAGAGGGAAACTGTCGGGGGGTGGGGGGAGGCTGGGGGCGCAGAGGGCTCTTGGCACTCGCCATCCGTCTGGGCTGGAGGCCTGGAACTCGCTGTGGAGGCTGGGCAGGCCAGAGCTGGCCCTGGGGACCCTCTTCCCCCGAGGCGGTCTGGCTTCTTTGTGTCCGTGGGTCGTGTTCAGCTGTCTTTCCGGGGAGTTGCGCAGGCCGGGTGGGGATGGCTTCCTGGATCCCGGGGGCCATTGAGATCATCGCCAGTGCAGGGACTGGAGGTCCGTCCTCGGTGCTGTGCTCCCACACAGGGAGCGCGCGCTCTGAGTTCAGGCCCGTGGAGCCAAGGGGACCCGCTCCGTCCTGAGGGAAGGCCCCCTTCCCCTGGGCAGCAGGCAGACCAGCTGCTGCTTTGTCCACCAGCAGACAGCTGACTTCCTGACCTGTGATGTGCCGACCCTCAGCAGGTAGGGTTGCCTGGACTCAGTGTGGTGTCTACTGCTCGGAAGTTGTGCTGCTGAGGTCACCCACAGAGGGACCCGTGCGCGGGCACATCGGGCTGGCCGGCTGCCAGGGTTTGCCCCTAACGCCGCACTGCCCCTCACTCTGGTAGGAGGAGTTGGGGGTACAGTCTGCACAGTTAGCTGAGTTAAAACAGGGCGGGCTTGGGAAAGGGCCAAGGCCCCGAGGCCTGGTAGGGAGTCTGAAATGCTCCATTCTGCCCTCGTGCTCCTGGTGGGCCGGCCCGCCATAGGCGTGAGCTCAGGTCACGGTAGACTTGCCTGTGATGGGAAACCCGAGTCCACACAGGTGGTGGCCTCCTCGGCCGCCTCCTCCCCAAGGCCAGATGCCCTGGGAGGCCCCAGGCCAAGGCTGCCCTGGGGCCCCTGGCCCTCTCACCAGCGGTCTCCACCTCTGTCCTTCTGTCCTCCCGCCTCTCCGGTCCCCCTCACTCCATTCCCGCGACCCAGAGCCGAACCCCCCACCCCCTGCCCTAGACCCCGCTCTGCCCCCGCTCTCTGCGTGAGGAGCAGGAGCTGTGCCCCCCAGTGGTCCCCGCGGCCCTGGGCCCTGCTCCTGTCCTGCAGGCAGGTCCTCGCCTCCCGTCCCTGCTCAGTCCCCACCCCTGCTGGAGGTCACACTGCCCCCAGTGCTGCCCAGGTCCTGATCCCGTCAGGCCACCCTGGGGACTCCTCTGCTGTCACCTGTGCCCAGCCCCTGGGGGTGCTGCCTGAGGTCCGGAGTGAGGGGTGGCCTAGGGTGAGGATCAGGAGTGCTCCTCCCAGGGCTGTGTGCCCACCTGCCACGGCCCCCAGCTGTCCCTCCCCCTGTCACCCTCCCAGGAGGGAGGCCAGGACAGGGCTGGTGTGCCTCTGTCCCCATGAGGCTCAGCCACCAGGCAGGTGCACCGTGCCCCATCTCAGCGGGTCTGGGTGGTGCGCAGTGCGGGCACCCTCTGCCCTCCCCACACACCCCTGCACACCCCAGCTGCCTGTGCCCTGCGCCTGGTGACCACACAGGCGTGTGGGGCTCAGCTCCTGGTCCACACCAGACCCCAGAGACCTGCCCGCCCCTGTAGTGACCTGTGATTCTGAAGGTTTCCACCTGTCCCTCTCCCTCCTCCCATCCTCAAGGGAGAGGAGGTGGGAAGGACAGCAGCATGGTGGGATCTGTCCAGCACTGTGGTCTGTCCACCATCGCTTGGGTAGCCTCCGTCTCCACAGTGGAGACCTGCCGGAGACCTCCAAGACCGACAGTTGGTTTTGGCAGCAGGCACTGACTGGACGTCAGTCATTCCTCTCCCGTGAGTGGGACATAAAAGTAGACACCGTGCTCTGCTATGGTCTGCTGATTATAGGAAGGACACGACCTGCTGAGTTCTGGTTCCCCACATGGGCTGACCGACGCCCAGCCTGGCGTGGCTGGACCCCTGGCTGTGGAAGGTGGCTGAGAGTGGGGGGCTCCTGTTCACGCTCCATACCCCTGTGTCCAGGTGAGGGATGACCACCGTGTTGAGTCCTAGCCCCACCTGCCTATGGCAAGTGCCAGTGACCAGTGGCGTCCATTGGCCACTGGCTCCTGCCGTCCTCCCCTGCAGCTCTGCCCACGCTGGAGAGGCTGTCGTGACCTCCTTTCCCAAGAGCCTGGCTCTTTCTCCTCGTCTGGAAAGGCACTTTTTTCCAGAAATGAGGAACTTGGCCTGTGGCTCAGCAGGCCCATTTCCACTGCCGTCTCAGCCCTGTGTGCGCGGGGCCTGGGGCAGGCGGAGGAGCCACATGGGTCCGCACGTGAGCATGTGGGGTCGTTGCCCCAGCCTCCGGTACTTAATGAGGGGGTGGTCCTGGGTCCCTCCTTGCACCGTGGCGTCCCCCTGCAGCACACAGTAGGCCTCACTGAGCTGCCTGGCTGTTCTTCCCAGGTTGTGCGAGGTCTGAGGTCAGCTAGCTTCCCCTCTGACCATGAGTAGTGGGCCGGCCCGGATGCCCATGATCCCCATCTGGCTCTGGCCCCTCTCAGTCCTCACTCTGGTCCTCTGGCTGTGGTGCCTTTGCCCCATGCTGGCTTGGTGACCACGGGATTGGGGGAGGGAGGGTGTCCAGGCCACGTGGGGGCGGGTGCCGTGGGGAGTGCTGCCTCCTGAGGAGCAGCTCGGTCTGACTCGAGAGGGCGAGTACCTTGGGCTTCTTGGTGGATCTGGGGAGGCACACAGATGGCTGCAACCCCAGTGGACAGCAGCCGGGGACCAGCCTCCGTCTGGGGCAGAAGGGGAGTGCCCAGTGTGGTCACGAGGCAGAGCCGACAGAACTCACCTCGAGATGACGGGCAGTGGCTGAGCCCTGCCGGAGCCGATTCTGGCTGTCGGTCCTGGGGCTGCTGAGCTGGGCATTTCTGGGCCCCCAGCCCCCCAGGTCTGTGTGTGGAAATTCTAGGTAACACGCCCAGTTCCCGTGGGGTAGGTGCGTGGGGAGGGCTGTGTTGGAGGGGTTGCAGCCACATTTTATTCTCAGAGTCAGGAACGCAGGACAAGCAGCTGGTGAGACCTTTTCTTCTTTGCCTCTGTATCTTCCCGGGTTCACCTCCAAAACCCCCAAACCAGACCGCTGCTCGGGTCAGCCTGGCCTCTGTCCAGATGATGCCCTCCTCCAGGGAGCTGTCCCGAGGCCCATGAAGCACCAGGGGCCACCTGTCACAGGAGCGGTGTGCCGCTCGGGTCTTCCCAGCAGTGACGTCCTCAGAACCACCGCCACTGGCCTCTGCCCACAGGCCTGGCTCGTCCATTGCCCACGTCTGTAGACCCCCGCCTCACCCCACAGGGCTTCCGAGCAGAGATGCACCAGAGAAGTTGCTGATTCCGAGCCTGCAGCTGGTCAGCTGGTCAGCGTGCCGTCTGCGGGGCCTTCCTTGCGGAGTTTCCCACACAGCCCACCTGCCTTCACGTGCTGGCCCTGTTTGAAGCATGGTGTCCCCATGTTCCTCTGGGGAGTTCAGAAGCGTGCCGCGTGTTCAGAAGTCACACGTCGAGAATCGCATCACGTGGACGTGAATGCAGACATCCCGTGGCCCACAGAGCTCTGCTGTTGCCACAGTCACTGCACCTGGTGGCCTCTGGCTTTGGGGCCACAAGCCAGGTCCTGGGGCAGTGCGCCATTCCAGAACTGCACGTCCTTGTCCACAGGATGAAGATAATCTCAACCCACATGCCTCTGGCCTCGGGTACCTCGGCACCTCCTGCTCTTGACCAGGCCTCCCAGGGCCCACTGGACAGCCGTGTCTCGGGCTTATTCCCTCAACACTGAGCGTCCAGGAGCCTGCCTTGCGGCTTGAGCCCTGAGCCCTGAGGTGCAACTCCTGGCCACCAGCAGCTGGGCCTCAGGAGCCTGGTTCAGAGGAGCAGGCAGCTCTGTCCAGGGCCTGCTGTCCTCCTAGCTTGGCAGCATGTCCCGCCCATGGGGAGTCCAGGGAGACTGCAGAGACATGAACGTGAAGGAGAAGAGCCCGTGGCATCTTAGAGGCCCGGAGTGACGGGTCAGCCGGATGGTTTAAATCCTAACATCCTTTGTAGCTGGAGGCAGGGAGACAGCTCCCCAGAGAGCAGCTGGTGTCCAGAGCCACACTCCACCTGTGTCATGGGCATTTCACTTCTGGATACCTGTCTGAAGACGGCAGCCCAGACGTGGGGCAGCGCCGTGCGTGAGGGGTCCCTGGTGACTCAGCGGTGAGGACCAGCAGGAGTGCGTTGTCCGAGTGGGCAGCAGCCCCTAGAGGGAAGGTTGCTGCATGGAGAACGCAGTTCCAGCAGGCTCGCAGCAGTGTGGGTGGTGCTCAAGGCCAAGTGAAGGGCAGCCCCAGAGCTACAGCTGGACCACACCCCTGCAACACACGAGCCAAGGGACGGCCGATTCCCAGGTGGCCGCGGCCCGGGAGTCCTGTTTCCCGGCTCTCTGCATCAGTTCATGGCTTGCTTGCTCCTTTGCAGTACTGGGATGACCCGGGGGTGCTCCGCCACCGAGCCTGCAGCCCCTGCCCTTTCTTTTTATTTTGAGACAGGGTCTTGCTAAGCTGCTTACGGCCAAGTTGCTGAAGCTGGCTTTGAACTTCAGTCCTCCTGCCTCAGCCTCCGAGTGGCTGGGATTACGGGTGTGGCTGCTGCTCCCGCTTACTTATTAAAGGGGCAGGTGAGGCGGTGGAGATGGTGGGGAGGGAAATTTTCAGAGCTGACCAGAAATGATGGGACAGCAGGTGCCCTGTTCTGCAGAGCCAGGAGCATGGTGGCCTCGGTGTCCACAGGAGATGGCAGCCACTTGGCATTTCCTTGGTGAACCACACTTGGCTCAGTTCGGCAGAGTGTTCAGAGGTTGCTCTGGTCAGCAGGAGGCTGGGTCCCAGATGGGGTAGTGTTGGCGCCCGCCCCCCCACGGTCCCCATCAGAGGCTGGGCTGAGGCCACATCCTTCCTCCCAGGGGCCTCACCTCTGGGCAGCCACTTGAGGAAGAACCAGGCTCAGGGAGGGGCGTGTGTACTGCTGGCCCAGCAGGGAGTCCAGTCCTCAGCCAGGTCTCAGTGCTGAAGTGCAGGTGTGGCAGGCTGTGCCTGGGGCAGGGGCCGGCCTGAACACAGCCAGCAGGTGGGCAGCCGCTCCCCAGGGGTCCAGGAGCTGGGGTGCTGCCTGCTTACTCCCTAAGCGGCTTCCTTTCTTCTCTGCAGAGCCAGATGGAGTTCAGCATCTCCTCCTTGTGCATCCAGGAGCCGAGCAACGGCAGCGCTGCCAGTGAGCTGAGGCCGCTGCCCAAGGCCTCCCAGGCCTCGCAGGCCCTCAAGCCCACCCAGGGCAGCAGGTCGTCCAGCCTGGATGCCCTGGGTCCGACCAGGAAGGAAGAGGAGGCGCCCTTCTGGAAAATCAATGCGGAGAGATCCCGGGAGGACCCAGAGGCTGAGTTCCAGTCGCTGACCCCCAGCCAGATCAAGTCCATGGAGAAAGGGGAGAAGGTCTTGCCTGCCTGTTACCGGCAGGAGCCCGCCCTGAAGGACAGGGAGGCCAGGGCCCTGCGCCAGGAGCAGTGGTTCCTTCCCAGCGTGAGTGTGGACCGGGAGAGACCGCCGCCCGCCCAGGCCCCCACTGGTGTGCTGCCCGAGGCTGAGCCCTCTGATCCCCTGGGGAAGCCACTCTGTCTGGATGCCAGGCAGGATGAGGACGGCGCTCTGGGTTCAGAGCCTGCGCCTGCACAGGTGGGTGGCCTGCGCCAGGGCCCCTTCTGGCCAGGAGCTCCTTCTGGGGCAGCAAAGGGGACCCCATGGGCAGGCCTGGGTGTCCATGTGGCCTTCACCCCGCCCTGTCCTCTGGCCTGCCTTCACGGAGGACTTTGGGGTCAGGAGTGGCTGTTAGCAGCCCTGCCACTGCCTGGCACCCTGGTTAGTTTGCGGCTCGTGTGGCCTGAGCCCGCCCTCTGCGGGCAGGTGGGAGGGGCTGGAGGGTCTTGAGAAGGGTCAGCATGGGGAGGCAGGCGGGACCCCGGGTCACTGCTTCGGGGGGATTGACCGCTACCCCCTTCCCTGAAGTGCAGGCTTTGGTGTCCAAAGAGGAGCTGAGAGAGTCCTCCAGGGTGGAGGAGAGCAGAGGGCAGATCTGCTAAGCACTGGGGTGGGGTGCGGGGTGTTGGGGAGGGACAAGTGGTGGGTGGCTGCAGTGTCCCTGGCTCCAGGAGGAGTGGCCCCTGTCATTTCCCGGGCAGTCTGTGCAGCTGAAGAGGTGGGGACAGCGAGGGAGACAAGTGTTTGTGAGGACTCTGAATGACACCAGTGTGGGGGGTGTGCATGCCAGGAAGTAGGAACAGGAGGCCTTTCTATCCCGAGGAGGCTCACTCTGGGGCATTGTCCCAGGAACAGCACGGCGCTGTGTTGTCCGCATCCAGGACCCGCCTCTGGGCACTGCAGGCAACTGGGGCCCAGCAGGGCTGTGCACAGTCTGTCCTGGGGACAGCCCTGCTCACTCCCGGGCTGTGCTGCCTGGAGATGTCTCCGGGCCAAGCCTGCACAGCCTCGCTGGGGGAGTCCTGAGGGAGAGCGGGAGCAGGTGGGTCTGGCCAGAGCAGGGAACAGGGATCCCAGCCTCCCCACAGGGTCCACCCGGCAGTGCTGGCCCTGCAACAGGACCTGGGGTGATGGAAACGTCCAGGCAGGTTGGCGCCCCATGGCCTGCAGTGCTGCCGCCTGACCAGGCCTTTCTTCTGGGCCACTGCACAGCCGGCGGGTTGCTTGGTCTGGAGGCAGGCATGGGAGGAGCCCGCTGGCCCAGCTGCCTCGCTGTTGGCTGAGGCTGGCTGAGCATCACCAGCCTGTAGGCCCTTGGGACGCTGTGTCCATCTGATGGGCTCTTTTTCTTTTGGACATATTTAAATTTTAAAAACCACCCCACAGTACACAGGACGTGGACCTGTGTCCTAACCCTGCTGCAGGTGCTGTTCACACACGCCATGAGCACAGTGTGCTCTGGGCTGGGCACGGGCTCAGGCAGGGCAAGGCCGGGCTGCACCCCATCACCTGCCTCCAGGAGACGCGCCTCCAGCAGAGGGAAGCCGCGTCCCGCTTTGCACCCGGCCTGATTCACTTAGTGAAACATCCCCTAGCCCATCCTCGTAGGGGTGAGGCCCGAATTCCCTTTTACGACTGAGCAATGCCAGCTGTTGTGGCCACCAGGCCTCTGGGGGGGGACTCCCACTCCCTCCCTTTTCCTCTGCTGCTGTGGGCATGATGGGCGGGGCTCTCTGAGCCCCTGCTTTCAGTTCTCGGGGTGCCTCCCCAGACAAGAATTGCTGGATCAGGCTTTTTTTTGGTACCAGGGATTGAACCCAGGGGTGCTCAGCAACTGAGGCACATCCCCAGGCCCCCCCATTTTGTGGACACAGGCCTTGCTAGTTGGCTAGGGTCTTGTTATATTTCTGAGGTTGGCTTTGGACTTTCATCCTCCTGCCTCAGCCTCCCGACTTCACCGCTCCCAGCCTCTCTGTGCCTTCTCAGGAGCCTCCGTGCTCCTTCCCGTGGTGGCTGCACTGTCCCACCTTCCCCCATGTCTGCCCTTCCTGACTGGCACGTGCGTGGCTCTCGGCTGGCTGCTGGGCGTGTGCATCCCTCCCAAGCTTGCTGGCTGGCAGGCTGGCGCCCTCGACGAGCCCTGGGTTCCCTTCTTTCGCGCACCTTTTACCGGGATGCTTGTGGTTTTGCTGTTGGATCGAGTGGTCTCCTGGCGACTCTGTTTCCTGGAGGACTCCCTGATCCTTCGCCCGTGGTTCCAGCACCCTCTCCCATGGCTCCGTGGCCTCCTCTGCAGGCAGCTCTTCCAGGCTTGTCCTTTCCTGTCCGCCTGGTTCCCCATCTAGTCCCCCTGCTGACTCTGCAGAGCATTGCCCTTCACAGGGTGCCCCCTCCCAAGCTCGGCTCCGTGGGTGTCCTGTGGGCAAGCACCGTGCTTGGTAGGGAGGCAGGCTGCAGCCGTGGTGCCCCCCATGCAGGAGACGGGAGGGAGTGGGAGGGGACGCACCACCCTGGCTCCCGTGTGACCTCTCGGGTGAGTGCTCCTGCCCCAGACACGTGGGGAAGCACAGGCCACCCCAGCCTTTTTTGCTGCTGTAGCGAGTGGGGGTCACTGTCCAGCAGGAGGGTCCCCGGTGACCCAGCTGGACAGGCTGCAGGGAGCAGTGCGGTGTCCCTGAGCACGGCTCTGCGACCCTGGCCCCCTGGTCTTGGAGACTCTCCACAACCCCCCGCGCTCCTCCTCCCCTCGCACCCTGGACCTCGCCAAGTGCTGGTTTGCTCTGTCGTGTCCCCATGTGCAGGCACGTCTCTGTCCTGCTCTTGCTGAGGTCACGGGAGCCGAGGACCGCCGCGCTGCTTGGCTCGAGAGCCGTGCGGTGCTGGGCAGCCCCCCTGGCCTGCCGTGGGGTGCGGGCAGCGTGTGCGGGCACTGGACATGGTGCTCCCTGTCCTCCAGTGTGAGGCGAATCGAGGTCGGGTCCCCAGGGGGGAGCGCAGCTTCATCTGGGTCACCTTAGACCAGATGCTGTTTTTAGACGGTGCCCTGACTGCGCTCTCGTCCCTGCAGGCCAGCTCCGGCGTCATCCTGAAGACCGGCTTTGACTTCCTGGACAACTGGTAGACGGTGCCAGGCGGGTGCGGCCGGAGCCCGAGGTGTCCGGCGTGCTGTGCCCAGGGAGGCTCGTGGCCTGTGTCCTGGTTTCCTTACTCTTTTCTTGATCTTTCGGAAGCTGGTAAATATGACCGGTTTTCTTTCTCTTTTTGGTAAAACCAGATAGATAGACATGCTATTTTCAACGATTTGATAATGGAAGTTTTACATCTGGAATTTCTAAGGACTGTTAGGAATTGAGTGGATCTTGTTCATAAGCCCCTTCCAGCCCATTTCCCCCCTCTCGGGAGGCCTCCCCACGACGTCAACGTCACCAGGTGCCAGCTGGATCCTCCTGCTCTGCGCCCTCCCTGTGCGGCCGGCCTCCTTGGGGTGGCCCTCAGGGCCTCAGCCTCGACCACCTCAGCCGATCCTGCAGGAAGGTCTGCCCTCAGGCGGAGCTCCCGGATGCTCACTGCCTGCCACCCGCCATCCTCGGGTCGCTTCCAGGAAACAGGCCGGTGGCCCACGGTGGGCAGCGTCTCTCAGCTGCCCCATGCTTATTTGAAGTATTGACCCTTGTTTGAAAAGAGCTGCGTGTCTGAAAGTTCTGTACTGACTTGTTGCCTGTACCCAGCGCTCGCTCCTGTGGGCGGCCACTCTTCTTGGTTTTGTACCACTTTCCTTTCAGAAGCTCCTGGTACTTACATGACCTGCTTCCTGTCCCCACACTGGGCATGGGTGGTCAGGGAGTGGCAGTGCTGCTGGGGCAGGGGTGCCTCTGATTCACGGTCAGCATCTCTCTAGAGTGAGAGGACAGGGCTGTGGCCACCCTCCATCCCCAGACTGCTCAGGCTGCACCACGAGGGCCCTCCTGGCCCTGACCACACTGCAGTGGGAGAGGTGCCCCCAGGCCGCACCGTACCCCAACCGACAGGAGGGTGGCCCTCACCGGAAGCCACTGCCCCACCATACCCTGCCCTGTGCCCTGGCGGGCGGCACCCAGACAGAGCCAAGCCCTGTGCTGTGTGGCACAACACCGCTGTCACTGTGTCCCCTCACCTGAGGCCTTAATCCCTCTGAGCCCGGCCAGCAAGCTGGGCCCCAGTACCAAAGGGCAGCTTTCTAAGAACCCGTTTCCCAGGCTCTTCTCGCGCACTTCAGGACCTCCTCTTGCTCCAAGGTGCCGCACGCTGCAGCCGCCTCCTCCCCAGGGAAGCTCCTGGCAACGCCTGGCTCAGCAGCTGCGCTGCTCCCTACTTGGCTCGGCCCCAGGCTTGGGCTTCTCCGCCCTCCTCGGCGGGACAGGTGGAAGTTCCCTCCATGCCACTTGAGCACTCTCATGGGACGTGCAAAGGGCCTGCGCATCCCGGCCAGCACAGCCCAGCAGGTGCCAGCTCCCCAGGGCCTCCGCCTGCCCGCACTCCTGCTTCGGGCAGCAGCTGCGCGAGAGGCCTGGGTGCAGGTGTTCCCGCTGTGAGTCTTCCCCGGATCGGGAGCTGGGCAGGGCTCGTGCTGGCATGCTGGTCAGGACGTCCTTGCCCATGGCAGAGTTCTCCCTTCTTCCCCACTTTCCTGAGACTCTCAGTGTCCCCTCCGGTCGTCTCTGGAGCTCAGAGGTGGAGGCCACTGGGAACTCCCTGCTCTTGGTCCCTCTGGCTTAACACGGCGACCTCTAGAGTGAGTAGAAGCCACACAGGGGAGCCCTGTTGCTCGACTGCCTTTGGAAGAAGTGCTGTCCCCATCCTCCCTGACCTGTGACCATCCCCACACAGGGGCGGTCAAAACAGAGGCTGGGACTCAGCTGAAGGACAGTGTCCTGCTTGCACTGCTTCTGCAGAAGCCCCCAGAGTGCTCCTGGCCCTCCGGCCTGGGCGTGTGAGTGTCAGGCAGCCTTCGTCCTGGCCTCCTTGCTTTGATGCACATTTTCTAAGGTGATGAGTTCTTACAGTGTGCGACGCGGGTGTTTTGTACTAATTGCCTTTAATAAACCCTTTTTAGAAATGCCAGCCTGTCTGTCTGGGGCCTCTGTCAGATCCCGGAGGCCTGTTGGGCCATGGAGCTGGGTGCGGGGAGGGAAGAGCCAGCCTGAGAGCCCGAGCCAGCTTGGAGTGGGCTCAGCCCACTGCACTGTCTGGGCCCCGCCCTGTAGCCAGCGGGAGCAGGGTGATGGCCATGGGCTCCTCCCTGACCGAGCACAGCTCTGCCTGGGGGGCTCGGGCTTCCCAGGACAGCCCAGCACACTGCAGAGAGAGGCGGACCCCGAAGCTTCACCTGAGTGAGTCCAGCCAGGTGGTTTTAGAAGAGACCCACCACCAGGCCTGGCCCCTCATCCCATCCCATTCCTTAGAGCACAAGCAGGAAGTCATCGCCACAGCGGAAGAAGTTGTAGATGTCCCTTTCTCTGTCAATCAGCCTTGGAGTTGACGTGCGCAGGAAAGCATGGACGGGGTCTGCAGGCCTCCCCTGACCTCCTGGGACAGGGAGCGGGCCGTCCTGGAGCAACGGCTTCTTCGGGGAGAGTCGCTGCCTGTGCGCATGGTGCACGGTGCTGCCCAACCCACCCAGGCCTGCCTCCACGGCCCAGGCCTCCCAGGAGGCTCCTGGGCTGGGCTCAGCCTTGCTTGGGTGCGAGGTGGACATGCTCAGTACGCGATCTGTGCCAGGGAACCCTCTAGCAGAGAGGAGGCCGGCGTGTCTGGCTCGCACAGCCAGGGGGAGATGGCGTCTGCGGGACGTGCTGCCCTTTGGGGCCCCTGGGGGGTTCCTGGTGAGCTTTTGTGAGCTGGCCAGCTTCCCCGGTTCCCCCACACTGATAGGGAGCCCTCAGGAGCCCATGGCCCTGTGTCCACCCAAACTCAGGCACACAGCAAGCAGTCCTGGGTAGGTGCACTCGCCAAGCTGGGAGCAGCAAGTGGCACCAGGACACAGCTCCAGGCTCGGGGCCCCAGCGGCAGCCGGTTCCGCCTGTCCTGGAGGCTGAGGTCCCCAGCCCTCTGCTGGCTTGCAGGCACCCTCCTCGCTGTGTCCTCACATGGCTGGACGTCCCTCTGCATGGGCATAGGGACACCAGTCACTGGATTCGGGACCCTAACCATAGGCCTTCACCGCCCTTCAGAAGGCCCATCTCTGCGGTCGCAGTCTGAGGTCCTGGAAGTTAGGGCTTCCACATGAATTTGGGGGTGGGGCACAGAATTCAGTCCATGATTGGCATCAAACAGAACCTCTCATAATGCACCCTAAGTTCCAGGCTCTCCCGGAGCCCACCTGAGCTCAGTGCACAGGCCTCGGCCTTCCAGACGAGCTTTGTGGTGATTTGGACAGCTCACCGGAGACCGAGGGGAGTGGCTCCCGCTGTTGGCTGTGAGGAGGGTCCAGGCGTGGGGCGTGGTCTGGTGGGAGTGCAGAACACAGCCTTTCAGTGGGACCTGAGCCAGGACAAGCCAGCAGATGGGAGTCCGCCTCAGTGTGGGAGGGGGCTCTGCATGGCTGAAGACCAGGTTGGAAAGGCCCAGGGGAAGAAGGCAGCCTGCGCCTGGGCAGGGGAGGCCTCGGGAGCCTCGGGGCCAGCCTGGGAGGCAGAGCAGTGCCGGTCCTTCCTGCTGGAGGACAAGGGTCAGGAACATGCAGCCGGCTGAGCAGAGGCCAGTGCTCTCAAACCCAGCAGAGAAGCCCTAAGACCCGCCGAGCACAGAGGTGCCAGAGGTAGTTGGTGACAGAGGGAATCAGTGGCAGTGCCCGGTGCTGGCAGCATGGGGCCCGGCAGTGGCTCCCCAGGCTGTCCTCCAGGCACATCCCCTGCCAGCAGCAGAGGGGGGCTAGACTGACTCTCCCGGGGTCTGAGTGCCATCATCCCCACCTGACCTCCACATCAGGGGACCCTGAAGACCAAAGTGCCCTGGGCAGTGTGCTGTGACCCCCGCATGGTCTCTCACAGGTCAGGAGCAGCCCCCGGAGGTCCTCGCCCTGCCTCCCCAGCCCAGCACAGCCCCACTGAGCTTGGGACAGGGCTGGGGCTAACGGGCAGGTGCTGGAAGCATGAGATTCGCAGGGATGTTGAACACACACGATACTGCATGGGGGTCTTGCTATGTTGATTACATGTTGAAATAATATTTTGGATACATATGGTTAAATAGAATGATATCAATTAAGATCAGCTCTGCTTCTCTCTTGGACACACGGCAGTCGGAAGATGGGAGACCAGGCAGTGCTGGGCCTAGGCTCTGGCCTACGCTGCAGTGAGCTCCATCCACTCGCACACGCCTCCCTGCACTCCTCCACCTGACGTGAGCACAGCTCCGTGCCAGGGTCAAGGTGTGCACTGGTCAGTGTGAGGCTGTGGGCAGAAGGCCCAGCCCTCCCGGCTGACCCTGGCACTGTGAGCGAGTCCACTCTGGGGAGACCAGCCCACCTGCCAGCTCCTCACGGCTCTAGTGAAACGGACCAAGCGTTCCCTGGCAGGTGGTCCAGCGAGCTTCTCATTCAGAGGGGTCAGGGCCACTTCTCATGTCAGGGGAGTGGAATGGCCTTTCCAGGCAGGACCCAGGGCACAGGGCTCCTGGACAGTGACCATCCCCTCTCCTGTTGGATTGTATCACTCACCTCAGGGGACACGCTCCTGCCGGCCCACTGCTCCAGTGAGTTGTCATATCGATGTGACACAAAGGACCCCTGGAAAGGGCAGGTCTGCCTTGTGGCCCAGCCCATCCTTTGGGGGCTGTGAGCCAGGAGGTAGATACAAAGCTCAGGAGCACACGCCCTGGTGGCCCGGCGGGTTCACACAGCGGTGGCAGCTCTTCCAAGTCGCCTGTGCATCCAGTCTTCACCAGGCCGTGCCCGCGGATCTGTTTTCCTTTGGGAGAAGCAGAAGGACAGAGGCTGACCATCCATTTGAGGCATCCAATCACCTGGGGGGCCAAAAGCAGCCTCCAGGGTGGGGGAGCAGGTGCAGAGGCAGGAAGGGCTGGCCACGGTGGGGCAGGGGCTGGCCACCAGGTCCAGGGCCTCCTCGGAGGTGGGGCTGGTCCACCCTAACTGCGGGTGGACCCATTTTCTTTTGCCAGAGAGAAGTCTTTCTCCTGGGTGAGGTCACGTCCCTCTTGCACACCTGCTCCAGGGCAGGAGGCCATGCAGACCTGCTGGAGAGGACCTGGGCTGACCCACTGCACAGCGGGTGGAGCCGTCCAGGAACCAACAGCGTCCCATAGTGGGCTGCTCCAGCATCCCTGCTCATGGTGGGGTGTCGTCGGGGAGGGGAGAGGCCGCCTGAGTCCCAGGGTCACACCTGACCCCAACCCACACTGAGCTCCTGTTGCTCTGGGCCCATGGGGTCATCAGCACTGGGTGGGGGGGTCTCTGGTCTTCAGCTCTGGATGCCTCCTCCAGTCTCAGCCCAGGGGTGACAAGGACGGAGGAGCTGGGTGAGGCAGTGGGTTCTGTTTCCTGCTCAGGGACAGGGTGGCCTCACCGCATCTGGGCGGGCTGATTCTGCAGCTGCTCACACACCCAAGGCACAGGGAATGCTGCACGGACAGCAGGCTGTGCCTGATTTGCAGTCTCCACAATGGCGAGAGGCCCCTGGAGAAGGCGGGAGGTGCCGTGTCTGGTGCCCAAGGCTTCTGCAGGCTGGTCGCATTCCTCCCGGGTCCTCGCCTGTCTCCGAGGCCACGCCCATTCCTGCTCTAGGGCGTGATGCCCTTTCCTGAGTGTTTCCGTTCTACTCCTTGGTGGCCCCAGAAGCCGGCTTCCCCTGTGCCACCTTGCCAGACGGTCTCTGCAGGAGAAGGCTGCCCCATCACGGTTTCTGACTCCCTGAGCCTGAGGTACAGTGGGGTCTAGTGCTGGGCCCAGGGGTCACCCAGGCCCCTCCCAGCGCCAGCTCCCAGTTCATCCCTGGTCTGCCCAGCTCCCCCAGGGCTGTCTATACCTGGAAGCACCTGGACAGTGAGAGGGCGTCAGTGGCCAAGGAGCCCTGGATGACCTCAGGCAGCTGGAGGGTCCCAGCCCTGCACCTGGCCTGCTCAGCTGTGTCCCTGGCTCTCTTGCTGCTGTTAGGCCCTGGGAAGACTGGGAGGCTCCACGGTCCCATGGGAGGCAGGTGGAGTAGCCGGTTCCTCCGGGAGCAGCTCACCTGGCATTTGCTGCATCGGCTGCCAGAGCCCACGCCAGCATTCTGCCCTCAGGGGGCCCTACCGGCCTGCACCCTGCACTGTCTCCCAGGTCTCGAGGGACTGCAGTGCCACTAAGGAGCCTGTGCTGCTCCATGACAATCTGCTCTAGAACCAGACCCCGCGGGGGACGCTGTGTGCCCTTGGGTGGCGCAGGGCGTGGGCGCACCAGCTCCTGGGCGGGCTCGGCCTCCAGGGCCTTCTGAGGAAGCGGCAGGCATTCCCTCCGGGCCTTTCTGCCTCCAGGTTCCTGGTCCCTGACCTGGGTGACATGATGGCTCTGAGCTGCAGGGTCGGGAGGGGTGGGGGGTTGGACGCTCACGGGACAGCCTGCACCCGGGGAAAGGCTACTCCCCCAGCCTTCTCCTGCCCACATCCTGGGCCTCCATCAGCAGCTTGAGAGTCGGCGCCTCAGCATCACAGCCGCCGGCTGCCGCAGGTGCGGGTGGACACGTAGGCCCCTCCCAGCCTGTGGGCCTGGCCCAGCAAACTGCTCTCTGCTCTGAAACAGGACTCTGGAGGGTGACTCATGGAACTATTTCCGAATGTTCAGGATTCAGCTTTAATAGAAACCCACGGGAACAGCGCTCTGCTCTCCAGCCTCGTCATGGTCACGCCATATTTCAAAGCCGGGCTGTGAAGGGGCCAGTGAGAAACCCCTCGGCCTGCATGTCCACCATCACAGGGGCTCCTGGGACTCTCTCCGCCCCTGGAGCAGTGCCCAGGACGGTGGGCATGTGTCCTGATGGACATGCTGCTCTGGGGACTCCTGTCCAGCAGTGTGGGGGCCGTGGCCCCCGCTTCCATTGCCTGGGGTGAGAAGGTGTGTAGACTTCCCTGGCTCAGGGGACATTCGGAAGCAGCTTGGCCTGTGCTGGACATTCCTGTCACAGTGCCGGTCTCTGCCCCTACCCAGGCCTTGGGAGACGGGTTACACCGGAGGGAAGAGGAGATGACGAAGCTAGTCTGCAGAGTCCCAGTCAGGAGCAGGGAGAAAGGGAGCATCTCTTGACCGTTCCCTGTGAACTTAGTGACTTCAGGACCCAGGTCCATTAATCGCCTTCAGGCTACACTCTGGGCCTGGAAACAACCCACTGTTCACATTGGGACTTTCTTGGGACCCTGGGACCTGGCGTATGAAACCTGCGACCCTCCTTCCAGCTGCCAGACCAGCCCCCCTGCCACACAAGCCTGCTGCATCAGGCTGGCTGGCTCCCGCTGCCCTTGGGGACTCTGGACACTATCCAGTGAATGGAACTCTGGAGGCCACACAGGGCTTGAGACGCCAGTTCTAGTAGGAGAGATGGGAGGCTCCAGTCGTCCACGGCAGGCTCTGAACCGCCAAGCAGGTGGGCAGTGCACAGGGAACGGAGGCTGGGAGCTGGGAGCACTGAAGTCCAGCCCTGCCTGCAGACCAGCAGCAGCAGCTTCCTCCATGGCCCACACGCAGGCCGTGGGCTCCCGTGGCCGTGCCTGGGCCTGCCGAGAAGCTGAGCCCTCCAGGGGGCCTGGCCTGGGCACTGTCCTGACGGACAGACCCGGTTCTCCACCACTCTGCAGGACAGGTGAGGGCCTGGCCAGGCTGTAGGTCACAGGCCTCTCAGGCCTCAGGTGTGTCTGTCCCGCCTGCCCCGGCGGAGTGACCAGGAGGATCTGCTGGCCCCACAGGTGCTGCTCCCCTGGCGGGGAAGGAAACATTGTCACATTGCTGTGTGCACCTCAGTGACTGGACCCTCCGCCTCCTCAGTACCACGTCCTGTGGCTCCTTGTCCATAGATCCCCAGCACGGCCAGTGTCCTCTTCTGGGTGGGTCTGGCCCAGGAGTGATGTCACCATCCACGGTTCCTAGAAGCCCATGGATGGCCGCCTCGGTTCCCTCTAACCCTTCCTTTCCCTGCTGCTTTTGGCCAGATCAGAAGCTCATGGGGGGCTGTTTGGGGCCTGGGAGTTCAGCCCCCAAGACGGGGCACCAGACAACCAGCCACAGAGAATGGGACACAAGTGAGGCTCTCACAGCCTCTTATCCAAGGCTCTCCGACCCTCCAGCTGCAGCTTGTCACCAGGACCTGGACCAGCAAACAGAATAGCCGGATTCTGCAGAGGCGGCCATGTGATGGGGAGCTGTGGGCTGGCAGATCTCGCCCAGGACTCTGGAGCCCAGGCCAGGGGGCCGCATCCCAGGCCACAGCCCGCCCCCTGGGCAGCCCCTCAGGACTCCCCCGGTCCTCTCACCTGGGCACATTTGCATTTCCTGTAGCTCTCTGCCCCTTAAAATGGTCTGCTGCCCGGATCCCTCATGGGCAGGAGCTGGGAGGGTCTCCTGTGCCCGTGGGCCTCACAGCTAGCACGCGGGCAGCCAGCCACACAGCTCTGTGGGGGGAAGCCGGGCGAGTGATAGGGCCTCCCCAGTGCAGCCCGGCCCTGGGCCCCGGACAGGAGCTGCCCACGCCACTGAAGGACCCTTGCCTTTCTGCCCGCCTGTTGCTCTGCTCGTTGGCCCGGGAGCCTCTCTGCTTCACTTCGCTAGCCATTGTCCCCAGCCTGGGGGCCCTTCTTCCTATCACCAGCCTGGGGGCCCTTCTT
>JAJEJO010003230.1:181443-205565 GCA_020662805.1 Glaucomys volans
CCAGCCTGGGGGCCCTTCTTCCTATCACCAGCCTGGGGGCCCTTCTTCCTATCACCAGCCTGGGGGCCCTTCTTCCTATTCAAACACTGCACCGGTTGCCTGTTGCCTCGGAGCTCCCAGGATCCCCACTCCCTATGCCCATGGCTCAGAGCGAGAGGTGGTTGGTTTGCTGCTCCTTGGGGTTAGGGATGGGATCTCAGCAGGATCTGCACCTGGACTGAAGCAGTCTGTGGTCGGCTGGCACTGGGCATCGGGTGACTGCCAGCGTCTGCCTCTAGCAGGCGGGCCCACGGCACGAGCAAGCTCTCGAGGTGGCGGCTGAGAACCAGAGGGGGCAAGCCAAGCGTGTGCCTCCTCAGGCTCCAGCTGTGGCCCACGCCAGCGTATCCCCTGGCTGGTCTCCTGGCACAGGCGGATGAGCGGGGAGTCTCAAGCCGCCAGACCACCTTGGAGGCTCTGTCCCAGCCGGGGACCTGTGCCCTGGCCTCTTGCTCACACCCGGGAACTCCAGTTCCCATGGGCAGGGACCTGTCTACCTCGCTGCTGTGCCCCACCTAGCAGCTTCCAGGGGTGTGGCTCTGGAAGGGACATCGGCCTGGCTCTGCTGTAGACCCAGCTGCTCTCCAGGCCTTGACTACTGGCCACCCAGCTCTCTGTCTGTGACCTCTGACAGAGAGATCAGGGTCTGTCAAGCCTTGGTCTCAGACTTGGCTGAGACGTTGGGGTCAACGGCCTTTCTGGAAAACCCTGCAGCCCAGGAAGTGGGGCGCTGGGTTGGGTTTGCATTTCTGCCCTGGAAGCCTGTGGGGAAAGCTCAGTTTGGCTCAGGGGATGGGATCCCCTGCCCTCGCCAGCCCAGCCAGCCCCGGGCGTGTGGCCTCCCCTTCCTCTCTGGCAGCCCTGCGTCTTGCATTTCCAAAGTGTCTTCTTGCTTCTGAGTCCCAGCTTCTAGCTCCTTCAGGCTCCGTCCTTGGGTACTGCTTACACTCAATTTCTTGTGAAAACCTGGCCCCCGACCTCCTTTCTTTATTCGAGGTCCTGGAGATGGAACCCAGCACCTCACGCATGCTTGGCCAAGTGCTCCGCCCTGGGCTTCACCCCGGCTCCCTGTGTTTTATTTGGAGATAAGGTCTTGCTAGGTTGCTGAAAGTCGACCTTTAACTTTCTATCCTCCTGCCTCAGTCTCCTGAATAGTTGGGATGGCAGGCATTGCCGCCACCCCTAGCTGAAAGCTGGACTTTTAATTGACTTACCTGAACTGGTACCATTCCATAGGGACCTCAGATCTAACCTGCACTGGTTCTCTCCCCAGCGTCCCCTTAGCTTAGCAGTGTCCCCTGTGTGTTAGTCAGGGCTCTCTAGAGGAGCAGAGTCAACAGGAGGTATGATGATAAAAGGGGATTCATTAGATTGGCTTCATGACCAGAAGCTGGATAGTCCACAATGGCCGTCTGCAGCTGGAGAGCTGGAGGAACCAGCAGCTGCGCAGCCCAAGAGGCAGAAGCCCCAGAACAAGAGGGATCAACAGTGCTACCCTAGTCGGAGACCAAGGCTTCTGGAAAGTCCCTGGAGAATCACTGGCAGAGTCCACTTTGGAAGAGTGAAGTGAGAGTCCGATATCCTCAGACAATTGAAGGAGTGACCAAGAACCCGTTGAAGAAGAGCCGAGCTTGCGTCTGCTCTGCTTCCCTGTGCTTCCAGCTTTTATTCCATCCTATTGGGCAGTGCTGCCCACGCTTAGGGAGGGTCTCCACCTCAGTTCCCCATCCCACAGGCCAAGATTCCTAGACACACCCTCATGGGCACACCAGAGGCCTCTTAACCCTGGGCATCTCTTAATCCAATCAGGTTGACGATTCACATTCACGATTACACCCTGTCCCCGGGTCATGGGTCAGCTGCCCCTCTGCCCTACGATTGTCTGTCCCCACCACCTGGCCCCCAGCTCTTTCTCTGGAAGGTGGTGGACACAGAGGCCCTGGAGGTGGAGTGAGGAAATGAGACTCAGACTGGTCTCTGTCCGGTGCCGGCGTCGGCCTGGGCACGCAGGGTCTGCAGATGGAAGATCTGCGGGCAGGAGGGAGCAGGCCCAGACAAGGGCTCTGCTTCTCTGCTCCTGGAGCCTCAGGCCCGCAGGGGAGGGTCCCGGGAGCCCGACCCCTGCCTTCTGCTCTGCTTAGAGGAGGAAGTGGGCAGCTGGCTCTGTCCAGAGTGGGATCTCGTTCCCGGAGCTGCTTGTTTCCCGAAGGCACGTGCAGCTTCCATCACGCAGTCGACAGGCGTGGTCTCAGCCTTCTTCGCACACGGCCCTCCAGACACGTGCGTGCCTCCACCATCTCCGCAGATTTCCTTCAGCACCAGTAGTAGAAACACACCGGCCACGTGTGCTGCATCTGGTTTCTCTGGGGAAATTTTTAGTCTGGAAACTTGAGGCCTATGACTCGGGCAGGGGCTGGGCAGGAAGCAGCCCTGAGCCTCCCTTCTGGAGTTCGGCCTGGGCGGCTCGGTGCGGATGCGCCTGGGCTGGACTGCAGTGAGGGGCGGCGTCAAGAAGCTCTGGCGCACGGTCTGGCAGGCTGCCCAGGACCATCCCCCAGCGCGGGGACCACGGTGGGGCATGGGGTGGGGACTGGGGTGGGGACAGTGAGTGGGCGTCCCTCGAGTGACAGACCCTGAGGAGCGCAGCAGGGAGGAGGAGGCTTCTCCGGCCACCGGTCAGAGCTGCAGGTGGTCACCTGGCTCCGCTGCCTTGGCCCGTGTGAGGCAGAGCCTTGTGGCCGGGAGCGCCTGCTGGAGCAGAGCTGCTCGCCTGGGGCAGCTGGGAGCAGGGAAGGTCCAGGGACAGGACGGGCCCTTCCGCCCTCAGTGAGCCACCTCCTGAGGCCTCCACACCTCTTGGGAGTCCACTCAACCGCGCATCCATGAAGGGACTAACCCAGGGTGAGGCCAGAGCCCTCACGATCCCATTGCTTCCCAAACCCCACCTTTGGATACTGCTGCCCTGAGGACCCAGCCTTCAGTCCAGGAGCCTCTGGGGACATTCAGGAAGCAGACCAGGGGGAGAGATTTGCTCCACTAAGATAAAGCAGCAAAGTAGGAATTTGCAGCCACAGAACAGAGTGGGGTGGAAACCGCCCAGAGAAGTGGGGGTGAGGGGGGCAGCAAGGGTCACTGTGGGATCCGGTGGGGAACCACCAGACCCTGAGGCCACTCAGAGGAGAAGTGGGGGTGAGGGGGGCAGCAAGGGTCACTGTGGGACCCAGTGGGGAGCCAGACCCGAGGCTCTTCCAAGCTGAAGCCATAGGGTGCCTGCTGATTTAGACACTGCTGGTCTGAACCTGGAGGTCCAGAGTGGAGGCCCAGCTGGCAGGGGATGGGGAACCCCACCCTCATGTGCCTCACTCTGATCTGGCAGGGTCTCTATGAAACCCAGTCCTGCCAGCCAGCTGCTCCTCCTACAGGCCTGTAGGAGGGGATGGGGAGACCAGGGAGGGTCCCAGCTGCCGCCCCCTGTCCACACCCCAGGGCTCTGCCCAGCGGCACCCTCTGCTACAGTGGAGGGCATGGTGCCCATGGCCTCCCAGCCCACAGGGCCCAGCCCAGTGGCGCCCCTCAGACCCAGGTGGCCTGAGCCTCGGGGCCTGTACAGGGCTGGGGCTTCCAGTGGTGACCTTGCCTGGCTCCTTACCCACAGCGACTCTACTGGCTGGTCGGAGCCCCCGAGGGCGGGGAGACAAGTGGGGCCCCCCTGCTGGGCGAATGTCCCCAGCCTCAGGCACCTGGCAACCCTCCCACTGTGGGTGCTGGAAGTGAGGGAAGAAGGCAGGGACACCCCTGCTCCTGGTGTGGTGACAGGGACGCAGTGAGGCTGGCGTGATGCTGAGCTGTGCAGAGCGGGGCCCAGCTTGGGGACCTGGCCACAGCCGCACATCCTGACAGGGCCAGTCTTGGTGGTGTGGCAGTACACGCTGGCTCTGGGCACCAGGCTCTTTGTGCACAAGTTTTGGGGACCAGAGAATGACCTGTGTTTGGCCCAATAATAGTCCCCACAGATGTTCATGGCCAAGCAAAGTGTCACTGTCCCCTGAGCAAAGGGATGCTGCAGTTGTGATCACGTTAGGACAGGCAGGCTTCCCGGGTTTTCTGGGCGCACCCAGAACTGGGGAAATCAGCCCTGAGCTAAAGCGGCTGTGGTTCCGCCTAACGAAACCTAAAGGTAGGACTCAGGAGGATCGAGCCACTTCACATTGCTGAGCTGCATCCTGGACAAAGCTCAGAAATATTTATAGAATACGAAGTAGCTAGCCAGCCAGCAAAACCCACGTTGTTGGGCAATCGATAAGAAATACCTGATCACGCAGAGAAGCAGGAAGACAGGGCGATGGCCAAGGGAAAAATCAATCGGCTGAAATAGACCCAGGCGGAGGCAGGTGATAGACTAGGAGACACGGACATGAAACGGCTATTACGGACCAGTTCCAGGCGCCCAAGAGGCTGCCTTTCTTTGGATGTGGCCACGGGCAGGGATGGAGCTTCACCTGGCGGGAGAGATGCTGGGACTTGGTGCTCTGGGGCCTGGTGAGCGGCTGGAGGGGCGCTGCCCCTGGCCTGGCTCTGTCTGTGTTGCGTTTATCCCTTCCCGAGGCCGCAGGGTTCCCGTGTGTCACGTGCTGTGAATTCCCATTTATGGTGGAATGTTGAGATCCACAGGTGGCCACGGCTGCCCCTGGGCCGAGCTGGCTAGGTCCTCCGCGCTGAGCCTGGGACTCCTGGGAGAGTGTCTCCTGGAGCCTCGGGCTCCACAACAGAGCAGAGGGAGACACTGAGAGCCACGTGTCCATTAGGTGGGTCTTGGGGAGACCTCCCCTCCACACCTCTGCCCAGTGTCGCCCAAGCAGGGTCCAAGGCAGCTGCTACTTCCTGCCTCTGCCACTTCGCCAGCCCCTCCAGCTTCAGAGTGGGGTTTTCAGAATCCGTTTTGTGGAGCCGAGGACGGCACAAGGCTACCCAGCTGCTCCTGGAGTTCCCTTTTGCCCAGGTCACCACCGGGCCTCTGGTGGGAAGCACTGTCAGCGCTCCTGTCCTGAAGCAGAGCCCAGACGTTCTCAACACGCCGGGCATACCAGAAGGAGCACTGTGACAGGTATGGGGACAAGGCAGCCGCAAGGACGTTCGCTCCGTGTTGATGATGGCAGTGTGCTGGACAGGTCAGGCCAGGAGGAGGACAGCATCACAGTGATGCAAGACTCCAGATGTCCCCTCCAATGGCCAGATGGGCAACAGGGCCTGGACCCACTGAACTCAGGGGCTCTGCAGTCCACGTGGCTACCAAACAAGGTGGGCGTCCCCCTGAGCTGGGGACAGAATCTGGGGGCGAAGGCGCTTCTCACAGCCCAGCTGGTGTCTGCCATCGAAACTCTGAAAATGAGTGCCCGGGTAGTGGACTGAGGCCCAGGCTCAGTGCACACTGCCTGCACCTGGGCTGCTGGCCTGACCCCCAGCGAGCCCTCCTGTCCCGCAGAAGAGGGTGGGGGCCGCAGCCAGTCTCAGAACCACGCCCCACAAACCCGGCCTTCACTGTGGCTGTCCGACACAGCACCTGGGAGGGAGAACGCTGGTCAGTGCGACCTTATTCCCCGTTCCTCACCCGCCTCCTACCGCACAGCCAGGGACTTTCCATCGGCAGCTCTGCCGATGCCCAGGTTAGGAACCGCCATCACACCTGTGCACATGCTTTTCTGAGGGCTTATGAGCTGTGCCACCATCTGAGCAGCAGGCCCTAGAACCTCTTCCCCACCCTAAAAAGTTCCCCAGTGCCATGCCTGGCCCTTTGGGGGGCCGAGGCAGGGCAGGTTGAGGCCAGCTGGGCAGCTAGTGAGGCCCTGCCTCTGAATTTCAGGAAGCTCTCTCCTGCTGTCCTTGGTCACCAGTCCAGCTGCTGGCCTGACCTGCTCTTTAGTCTCTGATGGTCTGTCTCTCTGGAGGCGGTATGTGAACGGGTGAGCCCGTCTCTGGCCAATCTCTTGTGGAAGGCTCTGTTGATCCGTTCGCTTCCCCCACCCACAGGCTGCTTCCGTTGGTGGCTTCATGAGAGATGCTTCCAGGTCTTGGTGGTGTACGTGTAGCCTCCTCTCATCCAGGGCAGACGGCCCGGAGGCGGAGCTGCTAATCTCTGTATCCGGTGCCAGCTTCACTTTTAGGGACGGCAGGCTGCGTTCCCACCATGTCACACCCTGTCCCTCGGCACAGGAGGAGGGCTCGCTTCTGCACCTCCTGGCCGCCCGCCCACGTGGCCAGCCCCCTCCCAGCTGTGCTGGCTGCAGGGAGTCTGGGGGTTCCAACCAGGAGCTGCACTCCTCTAGGGGTTGGTGATGGTGAGCATCTTTCAGGTGCTTATTAGCCACTTGTGTATCTTCTTTGGAGAAATAACGGTCCACCAAGTCTTCGCCCATTGAAAAGACTGGATGGTTTGTCGTCTTACTGACAGCAGTTCCTAGGTTTTCTGGATACAAATGATCTGTCAGACATGATTTGTGACTATTTCCTTCCATTCGATGCCTTTCATTTTACTTTCATAATAAAGACTTTTTAAAAAGCAAATATTTTAAATTTCAATGAAGTCTAATTTGCCATATTTTTCTTCTACAACTGAGCTGTGCTTTTGATGTTGTATCTAAGAAATTGTCGCCTTATCCAAGGTCCAGACTTACTCCTATATTTTGTTGTAGGAAATGGGAAGTTTTAGTTCTTACATTCAAGTGACACATTTCGAGCTGCCTACGTGCAGCGTGAGGTGCATTCAGCCCTGTGATGGCTCAGAGGGAGGTGAAGGCCAGGTCTCCTGTTAGTGGCTGGACAGCGGCTGAGGAGGCGGGTCGCTGGGCATGTCCTGGAAGGGTGTCCCTTCCCTTCTCTCTCTCTGCTTCCTGACCCCACCACGAGTGACACCTCTCCTCCGCTAGGCCTTCTGTCATGACGTTGGGACCCTCGTGAGGCCCTGCCCACCTGCACCGTGCAGTCACTCCCTGGGATGTGAGCTGCCTTGCCTCCCTGGGGTAGCTCCTCTTGGCTGCGCCATCTTCCCTGTTACAAGCTGCTGGATCCGGCTTGCGGTGTCCTACCAGGCACTGCTGCAGAGAGGCTGGGCACGGCCTGGAGGCAGAGCTCTTGTCTAGCACGCATGAGGCCCCGGTTCCAGCCCTGATCCTGAAACAGAGCTACTCACCGTGAGGACCTGGCCTGTGTCTCTCTCTGTTTTTAAAATATTTTTATTTGTCCATGGGCCTTTATTTTTATTTATATATTTATTTACATGCAGTGCTGAGAATTGAATTCAGGGCCTCACCTGTGCCAGGCAAGTGCTCTGCCCCCGAGCCCAGCCCAGCCCTTGCCTTCCACTTTCAGGGTGATTTCTGCTCTGACCTTGTGTCTGTCCCCGTTGCCTTCCTGGCTTGATCTCTCTCCCTCTCTCTCAAGGCGGAAGCTTACGCTGTTGGTGTGAGGACTTCCTGTTACTCTGAGCCCTACTCTAGTCCTGACCTGTTAAATTCAATGTGTTATATTTTTGTTCTGTTTAGTTCAAAATATTTCCAGTCTTCATTGTGATTTTTTTCCCCTTCAGCTCTTGGATCTTTAGAAATTTCTTTTTCTATTTCTAATTGAATTCCTTAGTGGCTGGGGAATATATTCTGAATGATTTAAATTCTTTTAAATACATTGCAAGTAGCTTCGAGGCCGGGAATGTGTGGCTCTAGGCCTAACTGGAGAAGCAGGTGTTCACACTTGGGGGCAGGGCTCTACTGTGGCCGTCAGCAAGCTGGTGATGGGCTGGGGAGGCCTCGGTCCTCGCTGACCCTCTGTCCAATGCTCTGTTAATAATAAAAGTGGAGCTGGCCACGCCTATAATCCCAGAGACAGGAGGCTGAGGCAGGAGGATCACAGTTCAAAGCCAGCCTCAGCAACTTAGTGAAGCCCTCAGTAACCTAATGAGACCCTGTCTCTAAATAAAAAATGAAAAGGGCTGGGGATGTGGCTCAGTGATTGAGTGCCCCTGGGTTCCATCCTGCTACCAGCCAACCACCCAACCAAGAACCAAGAGTGGGCGTCCAACTCTCTAGCTGTCATGAAGTTGCCCCTTTCTCCTTTGGATCATGTCCACTAGGTTCCTGTTGGTACTGGCACCTCGCATGCAAGCTGGGGGTGGGTCTTCCCAGAGCCCCACCCCTGACGTGATCCAGCGTGCTCCCTGCCTTCTGGGCCCACCTGAGGCCTCCCCTTCCACCCCTCTGCCCAGTGCTCCACTGAGGAAGTGGCCTTGTGTTCCCTAAGTCAGTATCTTACCCTGCTACCTCCCGTTTTCCCAGGGCACCGGGCCCCGCCCGCTGGGAGCCACAGCAAAGCTCCGTGGTTCGTGGTGGGGAGGGAGAAAGCCAGGTGCCATGATTGGACTCAGAAGGAATAACCTCGCCATGGACTTTTCCAACCCCAGCTTTGGGCACAGACAGCTGCGTGGCCGGCCTGTCTGTCAGCAGCTCCCAGCTGCGGACAGCTCCACAGGGACCACTGTGGTCCGAGTGGGGTGAGCTGGTGCCATCCTCCAGGGGACACCGGAGGGCAGGACACGCTGACCACAGCCTCCTGCCCCCCTCTGGAGTCACCCCACACATCCTATGATGACACTGCTCTGCACTCAGATCTGGGGCAAGGCGACGGCACCCTGGAGCCGGGCTCTGGCGGCCAGGACATCCTGTGAGCGGGAGAGGGGACGTGGTGGGAGCAAATGTTACGGAGCCTGATGGCGGCGCAGAGGTGCCTCTTAGGAAGGCAGTGATGACGAAGAAGCCGCGCAAAGTCCGAGGGGGCAGCAGAGATTTCATTCTCCCATATGTGGGGTGGGGAGGGCAGGAGGGAGCCCTGGGCGAGCGTCCAGCAGGGGCAGCTCGGCAGCTTGGGTCCATTAGACGGCGCGGCACCGCCAGGGTAGCCTCAAATGTTCATGGTCAGGTTGATGAACTGGAAGTGAAGAGCGAGAGATGAGGCTTGTCCCCCACGTCCCTGCCGCCCAGGAAGGCCCCGCTAGCTAGGCAGGGGCTCCACCACCTGGTCACTGCCTGCAACTTGGAACTCTGCCAACACCTGGAAACGGCCTGACGTGGGAGTGTGCTCCTGTCGAGCACAGAGCAGGGGGGCGCTGGGCTGTGCTCTCTCCTGGGGTGGGGGGAGCCTCACCAGGCCCCGTGGCCAGGGCAGCGGAAGGCAACTTCCCCTTTGGCAGGGTCCCCTGCCTTGGTGAGGAAGGCCGCCCTCCATCCAGTGGAGCAACTGGGGTTTGTCCTGTGGGCTGGCGGGGAGGAGGCGGAGATCCCGTCACCCCTCCAGGTCCACCTGCCCAGCTCTGCACCAGGCTTGTTACGGCAGCGTGGTACCTACAGCCTGCTGGGGGGCACGCCCTCTCTCTCCCTGGCAGAGAAACCCCTCCAGTCCTCAAACATCACCTATGCAGGAATCACGGGACCCCTGCGAGGCCCTGGTCTGGGCAGGGCCTGGGCTCTGGGTTTCCAACCTGCTCCCCAGGAGAGGCTGGCCTCCCCCGCTGCAGCAGGGCGCTGGGAACGGTCCTCTGGGAGGACCTCTGCTGAACCCCCAGGGCTCCTCCTGACCTTGGAGAGGGGCCCCTGCCCTCCAGGCCCAGCATCCTCACTGGGGGCGCCCACCAGGGTCTGAGGCGCGAGCAGCGCACGGACTTGCAGACCACAGCAGCCACAGGGCCACCTGAGCCAGGGGCGTGGAGGGGGAGGCTGGGAGCAGCGGGCAGGAGCCAGGGAGGGCTGCTGGCACACGAGGTGACCCATCTCGACTCAGTTTCCACCTCTGCAGAGTGGGGGTGCTACCGGTACCACACAGTTGATTTAACCTGAAGTGACCCTGTGAGCCAGTGAGGGCGCCTTGGAACCAGCGGGTGAGCATTGCCGCAGCCCCCACGGCGCGATGCCAGGCCTCACCTGGGCACAGGCCGGGTCTTACCTCGTTTATGTTGAGATGGATGAAGTCCTGGTCCTTCGTGCACAGAGCCTGGAACACCCCTGCGGGGACGGAGGAGCACCACAGACCTGGTCCCTTTGGGGTTTCCCAGCCCTGGCTGACCCTGGGGAGCTGCTCCCGCTGGTGGGAGTCTGGGGTCTCTAGCACGGCAGGCAGGACTCCAGGGGCAGCCAGTGCTGGCCTCTACCCCATGCCAGCTGCTGGCCACTCCTGGGTCTAATACACCTCCCTGTCCTAAGCTTTGGGGTTGCAGATCCCTTGAACCCCACAACCCCTGGAAGCAAGTGTCTGCACACAAGGTTTTGCTCAAGTCTGAAAGCTGCTCTGGGTCTGAGTCCCTCATGGGTGGGGCTGTGGTGGGGTCATCACGTGTGTCCTGGGCCTCAGCCTCCCACCATGGGAGGAGGTAGAGCCTCCCACACAGGCAGAGGGAGATGGAGCCCCTGCCACGAGCAGAAGGATCGGGAGACCTGGTCTGACCCTGGGTCCACCAGGAACAGTCGAGAGGCTGTGGGGATTTTACCGTGGACAGGCCCTGGGTGAGGTCAAGGGCATTAAAATCTCGTCAGGTGTACAAGTGGCATGGCGCTCGTACCAAAGCCAAGTGTGCGTCTGGAGGCACAGAGAAGGAGGGCAGGTCTGGGATCTGTTAGCAGCCCACTCAGGGGGAGGGCCTGTTGGGACGTGGGGCCATCGGCAGGTGACGAGGGTCAGGCTGTGTCGAGTGCAGGACACACCTGGGAGTGTGCCACCTGCGTCTCCCTGAGCTGGCCACGTGCAGCCTGTTCCTGGTGACCTTCCCTCCCCTCAAGGTGCTGGGGACGAGCCCGGGGCCACTGTCTGGGTGTGTGATGCCAGCAAAGCTGGGGACGCCCCTTGTGGGCTCTGCTCTGACGTGGCAGCCGGCGGCTGCAGCTGTCTGATGGGAAGGTGGGACGGCCCGGGAAGCCTGGGGCTCTGTGCCCTGGTGCCCCATGGAGACAGGCTGGGAGCCCTGTGGCAGGGGCGTCAGGCCGGAGTGAGGCCAGAAAGGGGGAGAGGAGGGACAAGCCTCCCATTTCTAGGGTCAGCTCTGTCAGGCGGTCCCTTCTCCAGAGCTGCTGGGACCTGGACTGGCAGCTGCCAGCCGCTGACCCCCTCAGTCCACCTGAGCCCGCAGACCAGGAGACGGGCTTCCGGCACGCCTGCCACCCGCCTGGCGAGCTGCCGACCAGCAGCAGAGACACAGCCTTGCTTCCCAGGTGTGGGGAGGTCACCTGTCGAGCAGGCAAGTGCCAAGTAGGACCAGATGCGTGACGCGCGAGGCTCTGTATAGGGGGTGGGTGTGACAGGCTGTGGCCCGCACAGCGCCTGGCCTGATCTCCATCCCTTCTTGGTGGGACAAGTGTTTTCTGAGGTAATGGGGTCCGTGAGGGAGGGGAGGGGGCGGGGACTGAGACTCTGGTTCTGTACACTGGGGGGACTTGCCCTGAGACGGGACCTTCCCTGACACGGTGGGCACGAGCCCCGCCCTGGCCCAGTGTCCCTCACAGACACGACACCTGGGGAACGGGGGTCCCTGGATGCTGCACATGACACTGCACCTGCCCAGCCAGCCACGCAGGCCACGTGTCCCACGGTCCCAGTGGCCCTGGGGGTCTCTGTCGTGCTTGCTGGGTGTTTGTATTTGCCTGTGGAGGGCGACAACACAAGTGGGTGGACACTCACGGCTTGCGTTCTCCAGCCGGACCAGGCAGTTGAGGAAGTCGTCCAGGTCCAGCTGCAGCCCCTCGTTCGCATACCTGAGGACGAGCAGCTGCAGGAGGCGGCTGCTGAGCTGGAAGCCTGTGGCGGGACGGGAGGCCGGGAGATGGGCTCAGCCCATGTGGTCCACACCTGGGTGTCCTGCTGTGGCCAGGGAGAACTAGCCCAAGGGGCCGTGTTCTACTGGCCAGGTGCCAG
The DNA here is from genome assembly GCA_020662805.1 of Glaucomys volans. NCBI lineage: Eukaryota > Metazoa > Chordata > Mammalia > Rodentia > Sciuridae > Glaucomys > Glaucomys volans. Next base: position 193,426 of record JAJEJO010003230.1, read on the forward strand.
CTCCCTGATGGGGGCCTGGCTTGGTTTGGGTGGGCATGAAAGTGGCTCCCCGGAGGGGTGGGTGCTCACGGGCGTGCCTGACGCTGGGGGCTTAGTGAGCTCCTGGGGGTGGTTTTACGTCACCCCTGGGCTCTGGCCGGGCTTCCAGGGGTACCTCCCCAGTGGGCAGTGTCTGAGCCCCACACCGGGTCCTGTGCCAGCCTCCCCTCTGGTTCTTGGAGCTCACTCGTGGCCTGCCCTGCCCTGAGGATTCCAGGTGGCACCTGCTATGGGAGGCGGTCTCCAGGGTGTCTGAACCCAGAGGTGCGGCGGCCTCAAATGGTCCTGAGGGGACATGCTGCTTGCTGCCAGAGAAGGGCAGCGAGACAGCTCAGGCCTGCACGCCCATGCTGGAGGGGCAGCGCCGGGCTCTGCCCGGAGGCTCAGCTAGGAGGCTCAGCCAGGAGGCTCAGCCTAGAGCTGCTCCGGCTGGGAGTGCAGGCTTCAGTGTCCTCATCTGTCAAGTGCAGGTTCAAGGTGGCTGGATACCTGGAAGGTCCTTCTAGTTGACATTTGTACTTTGATGTCGAATCACGTGCAACTGCCTCTTATGCAGCGCTGGGGATGGACCAGGGCCCCGCACATGCTCGGGCAAGCACTCACCGCCGGGCACACCCACCCCTGGTTTCTAACTGATGCTCTTACGAGCAGCAGTCTCCCCTCTCCATGTGGGTCGACAGGCTCAGTCCAGGTGGGCACGCACTGTTTGTTTGCTTGCTTTTGCTGCTGTCCCTACTGCAGCCAGAGGAGGCGGCTGGGCGGACTCGGAGCAGAGCGCTGGGGCCTTGCTGCTGCCCAGAACCCTGGCATCTGCCTCTGTGGGCTGAGGAAGCGGGGTGGGGACCCTGACACCAAGTCACGGAGGAGGACTTGGTCACGCCCTCCCCACCAGAAGACCACTCGGTTCCCACTCTGTCCCTCCTGCCCCAGCAGCAGGGTCACCGACCCCAGGAAAGCCAGGCCCTTTCTTGGTGGTGACACCGTCCACTTGCATAACTCTCCTGGGTTCTTCTCCCTCACAAAGGACCCAGGTGGCCCTGCTGGGCACATTCTGCCCTCCAAAGACCCGATGCAGGGCGAGTTTCCAGGGGTGTGGTGGCCTGGAGGGGCCACACTACGAACTGCAGCAGGCCTGGGTCTGCAGTGGTGCTGGGTTCAGGAGCCAAGGGCACGTGGAGGCCCCGGGGGGGTGCATGCAGCACCATGGCCCCCGGGACTGCTGTGGCCATGATGGGGGCAGTGGAAGTGTGTCCTTGGAACGAGCTGGTCTGGATTTAGTCTGCTGCTGCAGAGGGACACACAGGTCCCCAAATCATGGGCAGTGCGGGGCTGCCTCATCATGGCCATGATATCACAAAGCAGAATTTAGAGGTCAGGAAGCAGTACGCTTGCCACCAGAGTCCCTGGTCACTCTGCTGGTGGAGAGCACAGCCAGAGGCCTCTGGGGGCAGGCAAGTCCATTCCTGGAAGACATCCAGACATTCTGGCCCCTGTTCATAGCGGTTTTAGATGAGAGTACTATGAGGGACAAGGACGGGAGCTACTCTGAGTACTGTGACCTTAAGAAGCGCCAGCTCAGCTCAGCTCAGCTCAGAGGCCCACTGCTGGCCCCACGAGGGCCGCAGGTCAGTGCCCAGTAGGCAGCGTGCTGGTGCTGCTCAGCCACCCCATGCCCCGGCCGGTCGTCACCTGCAGCTGTCAGCGCGCTCCGCAGCTCGTAGGACGACATGGTGCCGGACCTGTCCACGTCGAACCGAATGAACAGGTTCTGCAGGGTGGAGCAGTAGGGCGTTGAGAGAGTGGCTGGAGGGCAGCCGGGGCCGCGGCAGCCAGAGGGCTGCTGACCCAGGGCCCAAGAGGCAAGGCTGGGCCCGCCCTCTTGTGTGGGCAGCGCTGTCCATGGAAGCAGGCCAGCTCCCCCTCGAGGTCCCCCAGCCCAGGGCCCCCGTCTTCCCTTCAGCCTGGAGAAAGTGCACCCTGGGCCTTCCGTCCACCCTGCCAGGACCACTCGGCCTGCGGCCTCTGCCTTTGCCCTCCCGGCCCTGGGCTGGGGCTCTTGCCAGGTCACATACCATCCACTGCTTCAGCTTGTCCCAGAACACTCGAAACTCACTGAACTCCAGCTTCCCGTTGCCACTGGTCTGGCCGCCTGGGTTAAGGGAGTTTGGCCTTTCAACCCAGGCTCCTCATGGGCCTAGCTTGGGGACACCTGGGGAGGCCAGTGGGCTGGCTCTGGGGAAATGGCTTTAAGGACCGGACTGTGCCTCTCTGAAGAGGGGATATGGAGGGTGAGAGGGCCTGGGAACCTGAAAGTTTGAAAAGCATAGAAACAGCTCCTCTGTTCCCTGGGACAGGACCCAAGTGCCAATGAAGTCCCAAGTCCCTTCAGAAACCCTCTGCCCCTGGATGGTCCCATGCCACTCAGTTCTGGTCAGCTCCAGTGCCAGGGGGTCCCTAGCTTTTGAATGTTGCTGGAGGAGACTGTCCGCCTCACACCCTGGGGAAGAGTGCTATGGGGAGTTGCTCGCTGCAGCCCTGAGCGTGAGCTTGGAAGGATACGTCCATCAGCGAGATGATGTTTCTGCAGGAGATCAGGCTCAGCTTCTTGAACTTGAGGTCCTTTCCTGAAATCACACGTGAAAGCTGAATTTGGCTGACCCTCAGTCAGACCTGTGTCCCTGTCTGCTGAAGCCCAGCGTGGCCACAGGCGGCCTCTTGGACTGTGACCTGGGCACTCTTCCGACGCTGGTGAAAGTAGGAGGAAAATTTAATATATAGAAAAAACCTAAAAATGGAAATGCTGGGCTGGGTGTGTTCACCCAGCCCACACAAGGCTGTGATTCAGCCCCCAGCACGGCAAAACCAAAATACCCCAAAGCCCCGAACCAAAACTAAACAGGGATTGCTCTTTCATCATGTTTAATTTCTAATTTAAGAATTCTAAGTGAAAAATTACCCATGAAGAATTTTATCAGGTTATTTAAAGGCAGAAGCTTGGAAAGAAATAAATGCCTGGGGCTGGGGATACAGCTCAGTCCGTAGAGTGCCTGCCTCCCAAGCACGAGGCCTGGGGTCAATCCCCAGCACCACCCCCCAAAGAGGAAATGCCTGAAGGAAGGGCCTTGCTCATGGGCAGGCCGCTTCCACTCATGCACCACCTTGGGAACTGTGCTCCTGAAGCACAACCAGTGACCTGCTCCACAAGGTAAGCTTAGGCAGGGTTTCCACTGTCGGAGGAGCTTGAATGTTGACACACAGCTGGAGGACATGTAAAATAGTCCCTTTGGAAAACAGCTGGGCAGAATTACCCCCAGAAATTCTCCTCACATGGAGGCGAGATGAAGGAAACACACCATCTGAAACCTGAAGCCCAGGGCAGCATCAGTTAGTGGCTACCCAAACGCCCATCAGCAGACAAATGAAGAGAGAAATGGGCACAGCACACACGGGAATGCCATTGGCTATAAGGGGCAAAGCCCGGACACTCCGGCAGGGGTGCACCCGGAAGACACAGCCCAGTGCAGGAAGCCAGGCAGAAAGGCCCTCATGTCCAGGATCAGCAAAACCACGTGGAGCACAGCCGTGGACACGGGGCTGCAGGGAGGAGGGGACAGGAGGGGCTGCCAGCCGGCACACGGTCTCTTTCTGAGGTCAGGGAAATGTCCAGAAGTGGAGTCCATGCCCACACACTGGCCAACAGTAGGATTTGTGAGTGGTCAGATTTAGTAGGATTTTGGTTGGTGATCTTTATCTTGGTCATCAGGCTTTTCTGCATCTTTTAGAATTTTTTGCCCTTAACTTGAGCCATTTTTGAAATCGGATTAAACAACGGCAGCTGTATCAGAAGTCCACCTACAGGCAGCCGGGGGAGCAGGAGGACCCGGCCCTGGAGGGCCCCGCGGTGTGGTCACGCCCCCTCCACCGCCGCATGGGTGGGGCACTTACTCTTCTGCAGCACAGCATTTAGAACATGCTCCAGTTCCTCTGCTGTCACCTCCATGTCCTGTGGAGACATTCTCTTTAGAACCTCGGCGCCCCCTTGTGAGACTGTGGGTTACAGCTTGATTGGGCCTGAGTGACAGGCCAGCCCTCAGGACCCTGCGGAGGGCTGCTGCCGCCCCACCAGCTCTTCAGGGAAGGCCCAGCCGACCCGCAGAGGCCCACCCAAGGCGGGCGCAGAAAACTGGGCTAGATGAGCTGCCACCGTCCTGAGGCTCAGAAACACCCGGAGGACTGGCCAGGCTCAGAGGGCCCTGTAGGGGTTGCTGGGAGGGCGGAGAGCGGGCAGAGGTCCTGCAGAAATGCACCACCCGGACACAGACGCGCACTCTCCCGGGCGCGCCCCTCCTGGACACGCCCCTCCTGGGCACGCCCCCTCCTGGGCCGGTCCCCTCCTGGGCACGCCCCCTCCTGGGCTGGCCTCAGGCACCGTCCAGGTCACAGGATCCAGGAACTTGCTTGCTATTTTCAAGGGCTAAACGTGCACCAATCCCAGCATCACAGAGAGAAGCTTGGTTTTTAGGGATGCGGCAGGCCTCAGCCCACACCTGCAGAAGAGGGATCTTCAGTTTCCTGGGACGCCCAGGTGGCTTTCAGGCACAGGAAAGTTTGGGTGCCACGCTGTTGGGCCCATTTGTCCAGGAGTTGGACCAGCAGAGTGGACCCCCTGTGGAACTGCTTTAACCAAGCAGCAAAGGACAGGTGGCTGATTATCAAGAAAGGGAAATTGGCTGGAGATGTAGCTCAGTTGGTAGAGTGCCTGTCTCACAAGCACAAGGCCCTGGGTTCAATCCCCAGCACCGCAAAAAAAAAAAAAAAAAAGGGAAATTGGTCATAACATAACACCAGGCTCACAGCCTCGGGGAGGGGAAGGGTCACACTGTCCAAACAAGTCGGCTCTCTTCCTGCCTTCTGGTCATGTAGCATGTAGGCATGAGAATAAGGGAAATCTAAAATCTATAAAAGGGATAAGAAGCCGGGCGGTGCACGCCTGTAATCCCAGCACTTGGGAGGCTGAGGTAGGAGGATCGCGAGTTCAAAGCCAGCCTCAGCAACTTAGCGAGGCCCTAAGCAACTCAGTGAGACCCTGTCTCTAAATAAAATACAAAATAGGGCTGGGGATGTGGCTCAGTGGTGGAGTGCCCCTGGGTTCAATACCCAGTGCCAAAAAAACAAAAAAGGCAAGACACCCTGCTTCCTGGGGAACCAACTCTGGATCCCCTCACCCCTGGAGGGGTCTCTGTTGTTTCCTAAATAAAACCTGCTTTTTGCCCTTGCCTCTGTTTCTCTGGTGTTTGATCTTCAACACTGGGGAACGAGGACCGATCCTGATTTTCAAGACCCAATCACTGCTTTGCCTGAGCTCCTGGGCCTGGGTTTGGGATGTGTGACCCTGTGAGAAAGCGTGGGTGCCGCCATGCCCACACTGGACGGGGCTGGGCGGGGGATGAGCGAACCCTCCGCACACATCCTCCTCCCTTCCAGACGCTGGATTCCATTTCTGCCAGCTTCTGTCCCTGCCCCTTGCAGCTCCTCAAGGCTGAGAGTCCACCATGCTGGCTCCGTCCTCCTGTGATCTCCAGATAGCACCCGGCCTGGGGATTTGAGCATGCTCTGCCCTGCCCGAGGGAGGTGGCCCCTCTTCCTGCTGTGCTTTGAACAAGGCCCAGGCCTCTCTCCATCTCCTGCCCTGCTTGGTTACTGCCATGCCCGGTCCAGCTCTAGATACCCCCCAGCTTGGGACCAGGATACAGGCAGGGGAAGCAGCGCAGGCCGATGTCACCAGCACTTCAACACCCATTAGTTCATCAGGTGACAGGGAGGAAGATCCTGGGGCTGGGAGGCTTCTCCTAGACCCCCAGGAGGCCCTGTCCCCGACCAGGCTGAGGCGGGGGCAGCACTGAGGACAGGAAGCAGGGAACAGATGTCCTGTTCTTCCTTGGGGGCCCAAAGCTGGCCCTGGCCCACCCATCCTGGAGACCCTCTGGTGTTCATGGGTGGGAGCGCTTTGCCCTGAGGACTCTCCCGGCTCGGAGTTGGCAGTGTCGACTGCCTCCCTGGACGGCACAGCAGGACACAGCATTCTAATGGCAGTGACCTGGGGGCAGAGCTCAGAGTTTCCTTTCCAAGGCTTCCCCAACCTGCCTAGAGGCCTCTGGGCCAGTGCTGAGCCACTGTGGGCACTGCGGCCCCATCCACAGAGGGGCAGTGGTGCCAGGTGTGTGGACAGGCTGTGTCCCGGCCTCTAGTGACCAGGGCAAGAGTCACTTTGCAACAAGCCCCACCAGGCCTCGGGGAGGCACTGCTGACCAACCCCGTGACCACCAGTCAGGGAGACCAGGCCAGTGAGCCCTACCTCGCCCGCGATTCGCTGGAATAGGGCCCGGAACTGCTGCTCCTCCTCTGTCTCCTGCTCGGGTGGCCGTGGCTGTGGGGGCTGGAAAACAGAGGAGGTCGCACAGACAGAGCCGCAGGAGGGAAACGTGACGGCTGCTCTCCCAGAGAAACAGGCAAGGGGAGCCCTGGGACGGACCCCGCACTGCTGCAGGCCAGGCCAGGACCTAACGGGCCCTCACGTGCCAGCAGGCACCCGTGGACACAGCCCGCACCAGCCACTGCCCACGGAGCAGCAGGCTCGAGGCCTGTGGAGCCTTTGGAGAGTCTGGAAGGACCTCGTGCCCTTCTGTCTCAGGGACACCAAGAGGCACAAGGTCCCGGATGGAGTCTACAGGTGCAGCTGCTCTGAGCAGTGACTCATCCTGAGCAGCTTGAGCAGGGACAGGAAGCAGAGAGCACAGAGCAACTGGTCAGCCCTGCCCCTCCAGGTGACCTTCCCTGGGGTGGTCAGGCCGCAGGCCTGCGTGGGGCTGGCTCTGCAGTTCTGACTTCCCGGGTGAGGAGTGACTTGGGGTCGACATGGGGGGTGAACCCCAGCACACCTGGCCCTGTTCTGGAGGGTCCATCGGGTGGCGCCCCCCAAGTCCTGTGTAGCACAAGGCAGGCCTGGGTGTTGGGCTGACCTCCGCCCTCGCCCTGGACTCGCAGTGCCTGGCCTGCTTCCAGCGCAGAGCTGCGGGCTCCTCCTGAGCAGGTCTCCGCTGCCCCTGGAGCTGCAGCCGTGCCAGGGATGCCTGGCGCCCCCTGAAGGTCTCAGGCCCTTGGAGGAGCTGAAATCAACACCTCCACCCCAACACTCAGAGCAGGGACAAGTCACACGTCCCAGAGCCACAGGGAGGACCTACCCGCTTGCTCTGTTCCTTTTTATTGTTTTTCTTAAAACGCATTCATTCAGTCCCCTTCACAGGAGACAGCTGCCTCTCCATGGGGGTGGAGCCCAGAGAAGGAGGACACCCTACAACACCTGCCTCGCCCTGGGAGTCCTGCCATTGTGAGGGACAGAGGCCCAGGTGTGGCGTGCGGTCAGAGACAAGCACAGGTGCTCACCCCACGGCCTGGACATGAGCTCAGGTGGTGCTGTGGTCAGGAGGAAGGCCTTCCGCCTCCGCCGAGTCCTGCCCTCCCTGCAGGGAGCACTCACCTCAGGAAGGTCGATGTCCACGGTGCCATCCAGGTCCCTGTGGGGCGGAAAGCACAGCACAGCGGGGTTGGGCTCCCATCTGCAGGGCTGCAGGAAACCCCCTGCTTCACTGCCCTTCACATTCTGCAGGGTTTGCAGACCCCATGCATGGCCAACCCACCCCCACGCTCAGACCCTCCCCAGCTGCCCCCCAGGACAGCCTGCAAATCCTGGGCTTCTGGAAGTAGTGGGAGTGAACCCTGACGTCGCTCCCCGATTCCCTGCCTGTGTCTGTGAGGGCTGTGGACGCGGTGGCCAGCGGAGAGGAGCAGGCTCACTGCACACCTGATGCCCTGGGAACTCTGCAGCTCCAGAGGAGAGACCTGCTGCTGAGACCCTTCACTCAGCCTGGGTGGGGACTTCAAAAGAGCAGAGCCCCTGAGTGGAGTCAGGACCAGAGCCACCTGAGGCTGCATGCCGCACTCCCTGCCCTGTCGCTTGCATGCACTGAGGTTTGGGAAAAGGAGGACGCATGGTGGTGACTGTCAATCTTGCTGCTCACACCTCGGGGCCGCAGTGTTTGGACAGCAGTGACTCTAGGAGGTGGAGAGCTCTCAGCTCTCGTGGACGCTGGACGAGAGGAGTTTGGAGGAGTCCAGTCCCACAGACCTAACCTGGAGTGCTCCCGGGGACACACCAAGCATCCCAGAGAAACACAGATGCCCCGCACTGAGAGGGAGCCAGCTGGTCACCCTGTGATTCTGCCTCACTGCTCAAGAGGCCTGGGCAGCCTGGTGTCCACCGCCATCTCTCTCCCTCTAAGCAGATGGGTCATTCTTGGGGATTTTTCTAGCTTAAATACAGAGTCAGACTTTGCTTCAACCTCCGGAATGGGTTTGCTGGTTAAAGAAATGCATCCTTGCATCTTCAGCCACTTCCCCCGCCTCAGAGCAACCAGCGCAGCAGCCGTGGGAAGCCAATCCCTAGTCGTGACTGATAGGAACTTTGCCAGGACACTGCAGAGACAGGTGGCAGAGCCTGGGAGTGTCAGAGGGTCAGACTGGCCAGAGCCTTTACACTGGAGCTAAGCGAACAGGCCATTCTGGAAATCGGTGACAGTCTCCGTCATCATGTGTGGGAGTCCAGCATCTAGGTGTGCCTCCACCCCAGTCTGAGAAAAGCAAGGTCTCCACCCAAGAGTACCCCAGGGGCAGGACCCTGGGCGCGGTCGGGACAGGTTTGCCTGCAGAGGGGAGAGCAGAGCCGAATTGCCCCGTTTCCTGGGGGGGAGAGAAGGAGAGGGTCCAGCCCAGCTCCGTAGTCCTGGTGACCCCAGTGCTAGGACACTGGAGGAAAGGGACCTGGGACCCTCTGCTCCTCACCGGCTAATGGCTTTCTTCTCGGAAAAGATTCTCAGACAGAAGTCGGCCTCCTGATGGGGCTCAAAAGTGCTGGGAATCAGGACATACTCCCCCGGGGGCAGCCGGAAGCGGTCGGAGACTTCTCGCAGGTTGATGAAGGTCTTGCTTCTAGCCAGGGAGGCGTGGTACCTGAAGAAGTCCTTGTCCAGGTGTCCGTCCTTGCCAGGGCTCTGCAGCAGGAGGAGGGGGCTCTCTGGGACGGCCCTTGGCCTTGCCCTTCAGACAGTTTGGGACTGGCTATGGATCTCAGGCACACAACCGAGGAAGAGCTGGGGTGCAGCCCGGGGCCCTGGGTGAGCCTCGCTCCCACCTGGTAGATGGCGTAGCCGATGGTCAGCATGTCAGCGCCGAATCTCTTGAGCTTCCTTCGATCTTTCTGCATCAGGGCTACGAGGAAAGTGCACCCCTCCTGCCCCTCGTCTTCCTCAGTCAGGGACAGCTTTATCTGGGGATTGGTCCAGAAGGTATCTAGCATTTGAAAGAGAAGGATTATTGTCCCTTCCTAAGGACACAAAAACACAATGCCAATATACACCTCCCCTACCCCCGGGACCCCCCATCCCTGGGGAAAGGGTCCTCCCCGTCCCATCTCCTTCCTGCCTGCGCCCTGGGATACTGGAGGGAGAGCCGACCCTCCTTTCCTTCCACCTGTGGACCACTCCTGCCCTCAGGTCCCCCTCCAGGTCTAGCCTGCTGCAATTCGCTCCTCCCTGTTTGTCCCACCTGGCCTTTCAGGGGTGGGTAGCAGGCCTGGGAGCATCCTCCTGCCTGTTTGCTGATTGTGCAATTTGGGCAGGACTGACCTTGTCCCTGCTCCAAGGATGACCTCTGGTCTGTGGCAGTCCCTCTGCCACAGAAAATTGAGCCAGGGCGAGGAGTCCCCAGCGAGGGGAGTCGGGCTCTGTGCTGACCTCGCCGTGCATGTGAGGCTGTGGAAGGCCTGATGCCCAGGCGACCCCCTGCCTCCTTGCTCACAGAGACAGCCAGACAGAGCAGGAGGTCAGCACAGGACAGAGGGCCAGCAGAGACTGGCAGAGCCATGCCTGCAGCCCAACCTGCTCCTCCGGAGCTGTCAGTCCTGGAGGACAAGCCCCCTTACTGCCCACCCGGCTGGTGCTCTGTCACTCACACTGGAAGGTGGCCTCAGGGGCAGGGCAGTTGCTTCTGTGAGCATTTCCTGTCCTGCTTCCTACCGAGCCTCTGCAGTCCGCATTCCCTGGTCTCCCTGGAGTCCCGCAGACCAACTACCCACTTTGGACTTTCTCTGGGGTCCTAGCCCTGACCCTGTGAGGTCCTCGGGCCGGACTGGACTCTGGACATGGAAAAGGGAGTGCCAGGGAGCCACCTACCCAGGAAGTTGCGGCAGCCGCCTGCGGTGCAGCCGCGGACCCAGCTCCCCTGGTGCACGGCCACCTCCCACCTGTGCAGTGCCTCCTCCTGCAGGGCGTCGGGGGTGAGGTTGCAGATCTCCACCCTGTCGAAGTGGGCCCTGAAGTCCCCGAACGCCATCCTGCAGCATGGGGGCTGGGTTAGGGCTGGGGCTGGGGCGGCGGGGGCACAGCTCAGGCCGTTCCCTGCTCCCACCGCCCAGCTCCTGTGCTCCAGGGGCGGGGAGGCCCTGGTTGGGCACTGGACACAGAGATGGGTGAAATAAGATTTTAAAGACACCACTTGGTGGGATGTGCTAAGAGCGGCAGAGGAAAGCAGCTGTGCTGGAATAGAGGGCGGGTGGCCCTCGGAGGGGAGCCGGAAGCCTCCGGGACGCGGCGCCCTTCAGTGGAGACTGGAAGCAGGCTGGTGGGGGAGCAGCTGCTGGGGTTCCAGGCAGGGGAGGAGCAGGGTCCTGGGGCAGAGGGGGCCTGATGTGCTCATGGAACAGCACAAGGGCCAGCAAGGGTCAGTCAGGGATGGGAGGCAGAGCCCATCAGGGGGGCAGAGGATTTGACTTTGACTCTGGGGGAGGGAAAGCGTTTGGAGGGTGTGGGGCGGAGTGACAGGGTCCACAGCTACTATGTCGCGCACAGGCCTAGGGACACAGTGGAGCGACAGGGTCCATGGCTGCTGAGTCCAGCACAGGCCTAGGGACACAGGTGGAGCAACTGGCCAGCTGGGACGTCAGTGGGGAGGGAAGCAGGTGCTGGGTCCAGGCTGGTGGCCAAGGAGGTGGCGAGCAGTGGCCATAGGGAGGCATGATCTGAAGGCAGACCCCAGGGTGCTGATGGATTCAATGGGAGAGGGTGGGCATGGAAGAGAGGGGTGCACCGAGGAGAGGGGAGGTGGGGCGGGCGGTCTGGGAGGGAGGCTCTGGAGGGGCAGACGGGCCTCTCTGAGGGGGGATCGTGCACCAGGAGAGGGGCTGAGCCCAGGGCGTCAGGGCCGACAGGTCAGGGAGGAGGGCGGACAGGTCAGGGAGGAGGGCAGACAGGCCAGGACCTTGCCAAGGAGCCCACGGCATCGTGGAGCTCTGCCCACGCCTCAAGGCTACTGAGCCGAGAGGCCGTGTCAGACCATCTGGTGAGGCTGCTGCTGGGACTGTGGGGACAGGTGGAAGGAAAGCAGAAGCCTGGGGACACGCTCCAGAAGGGAAAGCTGGCGTCCTGCGCAGGCCAGGGTCTGGGTTTGTGGGTTCAAGTGTCGGGAGAGAGAGGAGCTCAGGCCAGAGCCCACGGCTGGAGCGCTTGGAGGGAGCAGGCCGGGCCAGAGGGGTGCTTCGGGGTCCCAGGCAGGAAGACGCAGATCAGAAGAGGGTCCGTCCAAGGCCCAGAGAAGTATTTAGACAGAGCCGGAAACTCCTCCCCTGGCCCCTGTGCTCGGCTCAGGCTGGCAGGGGGGCCCAGCTGCACCGCCCCCAACAGCCACGCCGCTGGGACGGCAGAGATGGGGTGCTGGCTGCTCTCCAGGAGCTCCACCCTGGTTTTCTGCTTGACATTGACTCTCCAGAGACCCATCAAGAGACCTGGAGACAGGGCGGGCGGGTTCCCCCAAACCTCCCCACCCGAACATCACTGAGATGAGATTCCCTGCCAGCCTGGGGCACAGACTGGTGAGAGAAATGTATTCCTAGAGAGAGAGAGAGAAAGGAGAGAGAGAGAGAGAGAGAAGAGAGAAGAGAGAGATATGGAGGGAGGGAGAGAGAGAAAGAGAGAGAGAAGAGAGAAGAGAAA
>JAJEJO010003230.1:218083-293296 GCA_020662805.1 Glaucomys volans
CCACCACCCTCTGGTGCCCTGGCCCACCTCCCCAGGCCCCTCTGGGGCCAGTCTGCCTGTCCACCACCCTCTGGTGCCGCCCTGGCAGCTGCTGCTCCTCCCTGAGGCACAGCTGTGTCTGAAAGGAGGCTGCTGGGAGACCTGCTGTCGCCCTGAGAGGGATTGGCACCCTGACAGGGGCTGTGCAGACAGGCAGGCCCAGCCTCCGCCTTCTGGGGGATCCACTGGCCCTGCCCCAAACCAGGGCCCCTCACTCCACGCTGCAGGCCGAGGGGCCTGGCTCCTGCCCTCACAGCCGTCTGTGCGGCAGATCACAAAGCCCCGAACAGAAAGCGGGTGTCTGTGGGAACATGGGGCAGACTGTGGGCACAGTCTCCATGTAGGCGGCCAGCAGCAGGCCTGAGCAAGCACAGGGACGGTGCTTCAGCCCCAGAGGAGAGGGCACTGGGGGTCTTCCCTGTGGGCTGTGGGGCAGGAGACCGTGGAGGAGCTACGTGAACTGGGGCCCTGGCTGCGGATCAAGGCCTCCCAAGATCTGGGGATGGAACGCTGAGGACATCAGGGCTGAGTCTGCGACTCCGAGTCCTGGTGGGGGCGCAGTGGCCCCTTGCTGTGGGGTGGGAGCAGATAATCGCTGGCTCTAGAAGTGAGCCCGCCCTGTCTGCCTGCTGCCGGGTGGAGCCCCTGGCCAGGAGGGAGGTGTGGGTTGGTGGTGGCCGCGTGGCCCCTGCTGGTCCGTGGGCTCTCGTCTCAGCACTCCGCCATGTAACTGGCACCCTCACAGTGACCCCAGAGGTGGGCGGTCCTGGTCTCCTTCATGGAAGAGGAGCAGAGGTTCTCGGTGGTGAAGACACCCTGCAGTCCGCGCGGCACGCTGGGCAAAGAGGAAGCTGCCTGGGGCTGCAGTGGCCAGCCGGGCTCTTGTCCCTGGGGCAGGGCAGCATCTCCCCTGGGGAGCCTGACACCGTGAATTCCCACCCGGCTCACAACGCACCCACGGCCTGCAGTCTGGGCAGCCCCAGGGCACCTGTGCCTGTGCCCACCAATGGCTGGAAGAAAGCCCGGGAAGGCCGCCGACTGGCACGGCCCTCGGGCCCCTCTTCTCTTCCTGCCACTCCGGACGTGTCCTCCTTCCTGCAGGGCCCCGCGTGCTCTGATCCGACCAGTCACGCCTGCACACGTGGGCACACGTGACCTAGCGTGTGCGCGGGCGGGTGGGCCCCTTCCACCCACAGCGGGGACGGCGGCGCAGACCCGCGTCATAGGTGGCAGCCAGTGGTGGCCCCCCAAGCTCCCCTTTCCAGCACGTGCTGTCCAGAGGCGGGAGGTCACGTTGGGCAAGGGAGAGGACGTGCGGCGGGTCCTTCTCGCTCCCGCGTGGTGTGCTCAGGGCCACCGCTGCCGCAGCAGACGGCGGGGGTGCGGGTGACAGCGGCGGCCATTGCTGCCTGGCAGGACCCGCCTGGGCCAGTGTCCCTCCGCTTTACAGGGGCACAGACAGGCTCGGGGACGCAGGGCGGTGTGGGACTGGCATTCGGGGCTCTCGTCCAGGTCCCGCACCCTGGACTGTCCCTCCTCACACACAGGAGCTGCCCCCAGGTAAGGACCCACCCAGGGCAGCCCCACCAGGCGCCAGGTCGGAGGCAGGGCCCTGACCAGCCCACACTGCAAATATTGACAGGGCGCCCAGTGCCAGCTGGTGCCTCTGAGACCTGGTGGAGCCACCCGACCCTCTGGGAACGGCACCAACGCTGGAGTCCGCCTCTGCTGAGGCCTTGCTACCACAGATATCTGTCCACACGGAGAGCCCGCGGCTCCCCAGGCCGCCCGCCCGGCCTCTCCTCACTGCCCCTGGATTCTGGTGGGACGGGCTGCAGGGATGTGTTCTTTTGGACGAAGCTTCAGTCCCACCCATCTACGCACCAGACCTGTCTGGTCCCGAGCCTCAGTGGGAGTGGAGGGAAGTGCGGGGTGCACCCAGACCCCCAGGGGGCCCAGGCAGAGGAGCCTGCCTGCAAGGTCTTCTGCCCGCTTTTCCGCTCCTTCCTCCCTGGAGCGAGACACCCCCAGCCACGGAACCCCATGCCCGTCCCCAACTCACCCCTGGCCGTTTCCACTCGAAGGGGACCGGGGGCCTCTCGCTGTAGAACAGGGAGGTGTTGCTGGCGGGGAAGTCCACATCCTCGAACAGGCGGCCCGCCCGCAGGCACCCCTGCCTCAGCCGCTCGAAGCTCTGGCCTGAGGAGTGAGTGGTCCGGGCGTCCTTGGGGACCGGGTGTGCCTGTGGCCCCGGGGCCCCGTGCAGGTAAGGCATGGTTGCTCTGTGGCAGAAGGGGTGGTGGCAGAGGGAGGAAGGGCAGAGGCTCCACTGCCGTCTGTGTGTGCGGGTCCCAAGGAGCAGTGAGGCCAGTGAGTGGCCCGCCTCCACCTGCTGGGGGAGCCTCCCTGCTGGACCAAGCAGGGACACACCCCAATGGCAAACAGCCCCAGGCGCGGGCTCCCCAGAGGCAGTGCTCGTCACCTGGGGACCCGGGGGGTCGGGGGACTCCTCTAGGGAGGAGGGTAAGCAGCAGCTGGTCCAGGGGGAGGGGGTGGGGACGGGCAGCGTGCGGCCTGAGGCCCACCTCCCAGGTTGGAGCCCGCAGGAGCATCGGTGGCGCTGCGGGCACAGGTGGCGGGCTCTCAGCACAGGCCCGCGACGTGCAACCGCCGTCAGAGCCCTTATCCGTGAGAGTGGAAGAGGGAGGCCCCTGCATGAGCCGAGGCAGTGAGCTCGGAGGACGTCGCTGTCCTCCAGGGAGCCCATGCCTCTCTCCAGACGTCACACCCAGAGTCCCTGGTCAGACAGAACCCCAGGCAGGATCTCATGTTGCGGGAAGTCGAGGGCCCAGGTCGAGGGAAGCTGAACGAGAACGCAGCCCTGCGCACGCCACAGGCCGCCATCTCTGGGGTTTGACGGGAGTCGGCAGTGGCTGGGGGCAGCCAAGTCCGCAGAGCATCCTAGGTGACCAGCAGTGGTCAGTCGTCCTCTGTTCAGGGACAGGTGCAGACGCGGGGTCAGAGACGTCGGGCTCACTCTGCTGGGGCCCGAATGACTGTGTCCCCCACCCTGCCCCAAACTGGGTTAGATCTCGATCCCCAAGTGACCGTGTCAGGAGCAGGGTCTTTGGGAAGTGGGTAGATCATGAGCATGGAGCTCAGGGACACAGCTGGTGTCCTCACGGCAGGCCCCAGAGGGCTCCCTGCCACCAGGGAGGCTGCCACCGAAGCCGGGGACCTTGGACTCCCAGCCTCCAGAGCCGCAAGCAACAGCGACGGGATGTGCCGACAGGAGCGCCCCTTCTGCCCGGGACTCGCCGAGGTGCTCGTGGCCTGTGTCCGCTCCGCCGGTGAGCCAGGGCTGTCACCGGCTCTCGGGGCGAGGGATTGCAAAGCCGCCTGCCTCCGCTCCTGCCCTGTCCTGCCAGTGCCTGCCCACCCAGACTCTGCTCTCAGGGCCCCTGGAGGCTGCCACTCCTCTCCTGGGCTCAGCGACAGGCTCTCGAGCCCCCAGAGGGGACCGGCCAGCCCGCCTGTCCTGACGACCCTGCAGGAGGTAGAGCTGGTTCCGTCACGTCACCGTAGCCCGTCACACGCTCCTTCTGTAGATGCAGGAGGGTGACCAGGGAGACCGGCGGGTTCTGGTGGCATCCTGGCAGGGAAATGAAGTGCCCGGCACAGGGGGGAAGGGGCTTGAAGTGCACTCGGCACTGTGGGGGGCTGTGCAGTGCTGCCGGCGGCCCCTCTCCCAGCTCCAGGGACCTACGTCCCGTCCTCCGGCAGGGTCTGCACATGGGTCGGCCCGTCTTCCTGTGGGAGGCCTCACCGCAGCCACCAGGCAACCAGACTGCATTGCTGTTCAGGAGCGGGGCCGAGGGCCTTGAGAGGGAGGACGGCAGTGCAGCCCGTCCTGCACCCCAGGACCCTGCCATGTCTGCAGGAGGGAAGGTTCCTGGCCGTCACCACTGGGCCATCCTCCCCAGCCTCAAGGTCTAGTTCCTTGGTGGCCAGCCTCACCGTGCTGATCCTCCCTACAGAGCTCACTGCACAGGCGACTTGGCATCTCACCCATTCCCAGGTCAGTGTGCAGGTGCTGAACACAGTGATCACTCAGTACTGAGGGACAGTGAGTGCCACGTACCCTCCCCCAAGATGTCCATGGGCTGGCAGTCACCACCCCCCAGGTACTGGTGAGCCTCGTACCAGCAAGACCGTGCTCCCTGCTCCGGTGACCTGCCCTCCTGGAACACTCCTGCTCCCCCTGGCCCATCACAGATCCCAGCCCGGCGGGGCTCCAGCTCCATGGGCATGAGCCTTGTCTGGGCACTGCAGGGGGCAGGAGGTCATCTCCTGAGAGGTGTCAGCATGCCCAGCCCAGAGCTGCCCAGCACCCTTCGCTCTGCAGGGTGATGCCTCATCCTTGGCCTTTGTCCTGGAGTGGAGTGGTGGCCTGGGTGGGAGGTGAGCGTGGGCTGTGGCCGTGAGGGCCTGCCATACTGGTGTGGACCTGAGGTGTGGTCAGCCAGGGCGGAGGTGAGCCAGGGTGCGCACCTGCCATGCGCGGAGACCACCTGGGCTAGCGCAGATGCCCACCCACACAGTGAGCATCCATGGCCCCAGCCTCAGCCTCCAGCTTCCTGCCCAACAGCAAGGCAACGAGCAGGGCAGACCTGCATGGAAACCCAGGCTCAGAGCCGACCCCCGGCCTTAGTGCTGTTCCGGACGTGGGTCAGCGTGTTTGAGCCAGTGGCGGTTAGTGATTCTCCAAACCCTGGGCAGCGTAAGTTTGGACCAATAGCGTGACCAAGTGCTATGTAAGCCCGACTGGCGCGCCCGGGCGAACCCTAGGGGCTCCGTCGTGGCTCTGCGGTTCTCGCCTCTGTCGTGGGGTGAACGTCACTCTTCAGATGTGGAATAGGAGAGCCTGGGCGCAGCTGTGCTGAGCTGCTGGGGGGCAGCACCCCTGCAGGGCGTGGCCCTCTGAGGGCTGCAGGGAGCCTCCTGGCCGAGGAGAGTCTGGCTGTGACCCTCGGCCCACGCGGCAGGCATCCCTCTGCGGTCGGTTGCCGGGACTGATGGGGCGTTCTTGGTGTAGAGTCTGCAGCTCGCAGAGCCCACCCAACAACAGAGTGGAGACCACACTGGCTCCAGGCCCCTCTGCTCCCACAGACCTGGCAGCCGCCGGCGCAAGAGGGTCTCAGAAGGACTCGGGCCTCAGCGCGAGGGGAGCAGCACGGACGGCTCTTCCCCGGGGAGGCTGCTCACGTGGCGAGAGGGCGTCACTCCTCAACCGTGCGATTTAAAAGGAGGAACTGCCTCACCAGAGCATCAGTCCGCGTGAGCGACAGCCCGCAGCTTCTAAAGGTCGTCTCCACCCGTCCCCTTCTGTGTCCCACGAGGAGGACCCCAGTGTGTCAGGCTCCCACCACAGTGGCTCAGGTCACGGGCCCCAGCTCCTCGGCCCACAGAGCCTGTCCCCTGGACGACCCTCTGCAGTCCTGGGGCCGCCCTGCCTCCAGGGCGCGGCACACTGCAGCCCCCAGGGCTCGTCAGGTCCTTGCCTGACTCTGCGGGGTGAGGACAGCAGAAGAGCATGGCAGGGTCGGACCTTCAGGTGTGGAGGCCGGAAACAGCCTTCCGCGGTGAGGGGAGTCCCCAGGCGTGCCCTGGCTGTGCCAGGCCAGGGGCCAGGGAGCTCACCATTGCGGGTCAGTTCAGGCTGAACGGGGTTTGGGAAAGAGCCAAGGCTGCTGGGTGACCTTGGGCCTGACGTCCGGCAGGTCAGCCACTTCCCTTTCCTCCCTGTGGCTGGAAGTGGGAGGCTGAGGTCCTCGGACCGTGGTGCGGGGCCATGTGGAGGGGGCTTCCGCACAGGGCCAGGCAGGGCTGCTCGCCCTACAGGCAGTGCCCCCTGGCTGGCCTGGGCCTAGGCGGGCATGGGGGGCTCCCTGTGGCTGCCGCCCGAGCCCTGCCTGCTCCTCAACACGCCCCGCCCCACCCGCTGCTGTTCCTGCTCCTGGCCTGGCTCCCCTGCTGTCCCAGGAACCGCACCACATGAGCTGGAATCGTGCAGCTCACCAGGACACAAGCCTGGGGAGAGGTCACACCTGATGAAACCCTGAAGCTTGGAGTGACCCAAGCTTCCTCCTCACCCAGACCCCTTCAATCTGAGGCCGTCAGGCCCCCTGATGGTTTGAGAATACAGGAGATGCTGGGTGCGGTGGCGCACGCTGTGATTACATCAGCTCCAGAGTCTCAGGCAGGAGGATCCCAAGATCGAGGTCAGCCTCAGAAACTTAGCAAGACCATGTTTCAAAAAAAATAAATAAAAAAGGTTGGTGATGTGGCTCAGTGGTTAAGCGCCCCTGGGATCAATCCCTGCTACAGAGAGAGAGAGAACAAAGTACTTGAAATAACTTTAATGATCGAGACCAAAACGATAAGGAGTAGATGGAGTTTAAAAAAAAAAAAAGACACAACTTTGGACCAAACATTCACACGTAAACTAAGGAACTTGTTTCCCAGAGTGGGGGCAGGAAAGGGTTGCAGGAGAGAGTTTCCTCCACCTGCCGAGTGAGGGGAGAGGCCCTGTGGGTGCAGGATGGCGCCGTCTTCTTTGAGGCCAGGCCTTCCCGACCCCCCAGCTGACGACGGCCCCCACTCTCAGGATAGGTAAGTCGGGGTCCTGGGAAGACAGCACGGGGGTCAAGGAGGCTTGACTGACAGCTTGGCAGACCTCTCAGGGGTCCGCCAAGCCCCCGGCAGTGCGAGCCCTTGCACGCCGCCCCCTGAGAACACACCTGTGAGGAGGGGCAGCGCCCAGACCTGGCACGGCCCAGGCGGCAGCAGGCAGCCCGCAGGCCTCGCTGTGGGCCC
Organism: Glaucomys volans; assembly: GCA_020662805.1. Lineage (NCBI taxonomy): Eukaryota > Metazoa > Chordata > Mammalia > Rodentia > Sciuridae > Glaucomys > Glaucomys volans. The sequence goes on from JAJEJO010003230.1 coordinate 224,999, forward strand.
GGCCACCCAGAGCTCGCCCACTGCTGGCTTCTGGACTGTCCTCTCCTCAGGCTCTGCCTCCGTGGCTCCCAGCCCAGGTGGCAGGAAGCAAGCCCTGCGGGGAAGGCCGTCCTCCGTGCTTACGGAAACGTGGCTGACGAACCAGGGGGTCTGCAGGGACTGGGCTCGGGCTGGGCCCGGGGCAGATGGGGAGGACGAGGCCCCTGAGCCCCCCGGGGAGAGAAAGGCTGCAGAGTGGAGACCAAGCAAGCCGGGGAGCCCCACCAGCACTCCTAGTCGGCCAGAGAGGAGAGCAAGCAGGGCCAAGGCAGCCCCAGACCGCCAGCTCAGGTCAGGGGGAGGGCTGAGGCCTCCTTCAGGTGGGGCCCGCGAGGCGTGGGCAGGAGGAACGATTAAAAAGACTGCGTAAGGCACGAGTGCTGGCGCACGCCTTCCATCCCAGAGACCTGTAACCTCTGGAGGCTGAGGTAGGAGGATCATAGTTGGAGGCCAGCCTAGGCAACTTGGTGAGACCCTGTCTCAAAATAGAAAATGAAAAGGGAGATCCCTGGCACCACAAAAGGAATAAAGGAAAAGGACTGTGTCATCATTTCCACAGTGACTTTTTGTTGGGGACCTGGGATTGAACTCAGGCAGTCGACCACTGACCCACATCCTCAGGCATGTTTTGTGCTTTATTTGGAGGCGGGGTCTCCCTGACTCCAACTTCCTTGGATTTGGGTTTTGGAAGGAATCCCCACAGACAGGAAGGGGAGCAGTGTGTGCTCACACGGACACGCGTCTCACACGGGATCACACAGGGTCCCACAGGGTCTCCCACGCCGTCACACACGTGGTTACACAATGCAGTCTCCCCCCACCCTCTCTCGTATGGGACTGAACCCCAAGCACCCCACCACCGAGCTGCTCCTGAGCCCCAGCCTACCCGCGTCCCTAAGCGCAAGGCCCAGGCGTCAGCCACCCACACTCGGGTGACCACCACCACCGCCCACCCCCGGGCTCTCCCCCCAGCTGACCACGCAGACCCAGGGGCACTGACCCCCTTCCCCGCCCTGGAGCCCTGTTCCACTTCCCTGGCGGTCCCACCACTCTGGGGATCCCAAGAGGGCCGAGTCCCCGCGTCTGCCCTTTTGTGATGACGGATTCCGCTCGGCAGGGTGCCCGCAGGTCCCTCCCTGAGGGGCAGCCTGGGGTCTCCTTCCTCCTGAGGTTGGCTGAGCTCCCACGGGCAAGTTCACCACCTTTTATTCTTCCACTGATGGATATTTGGGTTATTTCCACCTTTTGGTCACTGTGAACTGAGCACAAACGTTAAGGAAAACAAATGCACGTTCACACGTGCACACTCACACTCACACATACACACTGACTCACACACACATACACTTTCACACTCACACACACACACACTTTCACACTCACTCATACACATACACTCTCATACACTCACACTCACACTCACACACTCACACTCACACACACACACTCGCACTCACACACACACTCACACATACACTCACACTCACACACTCACTCTCACACACACCCAGTCACACACACACACTCACACACTCACACCACACACACCACACTCACACTCATTCACACATTCACTCACACACACACATTCGCACATTCACTAACACACTCTTTCACACACATACACACTCACAGATGTACACTCACACTCACCCTCACACCCACACACCCACACACTTGCACTCACACACACTCACACAATACACACACCCATTCACTCATTCACTCACACTCACATACTCACACACACACACACATACACTCTCACACACACACTCACACACTCACACACACACACTCTCACACTCAGACACCAGCATGTGCCCCTGGTTAAGGTTCGCCTGTGACAAGGAAATGGCCAGGCTCTGCCAGCCCAGCCCACTCAAGCCCGCGCCTCTTGGGAGTGGAGCCCAGGCTGCTTCCTGGCCCAGCCCCTCAGGGCCCTGGCCCTTCCTGAGGCCCAGTGATGAGAGGCCCCTGAGTGGCTGGCAGGGCACATCTGCGGCACGGCTGCCAGTGAAAGGGGCCACACCACAGTGGTGACGGGGAGGCCAGTGAGGGAGGCAGCTCCAGGCCTTGGTCCTCCAGGGCCGTTGTGGACCTGGCCCACCTAACCTCATGCCCAGGCTGTCCAGGGAAGGCCGGTCCCTCGGGAGATTCCGTGAGCCCTCGCTGGGCAAGGTGACATCTGGTGTGATCAGAGTGGCAGCGAAGCACACAGCTTCAGGGTGCGGGGTCACAGCTGCTCGGTGAGAAAGTCACCCTGGTGACCGAAGGCTCCCTCGAGGTTGCTCGCTGCACCGTGGGGCCATCTCGTGGGACCACAGTCACTGTGAGAAGCAAGGTGGCGAGCTGGGGAGTGGCAGGGGCTTCATGGTGGTCACGAGGCCTCTCGGGGTGAATCTGAGCTGCGTGAGGGGCCGCAGCCGTGGCAGCATGGGGCTGGGTGGTGGGAACGGCAGCGTCACACCGTGCAGGATGGGTGCTCAGGGTCCTGGTAGAGGCCGGCACGGCCGGAGCTGGACTGCAGGAGAAGGTGGTTCCAGGCCTCGGAGAGGAGGGTGGGGCTGGTGGTGGAAGTGGCCGCAGGTGGCCAGGAGTGGGCTGTGCGCCCTTGCCGAGGGCAGGCTCAGGGTGTGCTGCTGGAGAGGGGATGGACACCTCCGCTCAGTAGAGAGCAGCAGAGGGACGCGGGAGCCTGGTTAGGGCTGGACTCCGAGGCCATGGCTGTGCCCAGCCTCAGGGGCAGGAGGAGAACTGAGGCCACGTCTCCCAGCACACGAGTCCTCTCCCTGGTGGGTCCTCTGCTCCCCGAGCACACAGCCCAGGATGTGGTGCACGTCACAGCCTGCGTGGGAGGGACCCGGCAGGACAGGGGCTGCCCACCGGGCCAGCCGGCCTGCTCCCAGCAGCTGGGGACCCCTGACCCCATGACGAGTGCATCTCACACCTTCACCTGGGGCATGACACCCCTCGGAGCCCAGTGCCCCTTGGGTGGCACTCCTGTGCCCGCCCCACAGAGACGGGAGGTGAGGGGCTTGCCGCCCAGGGAGCGTTTCCAGGAGATGTCCAGGTCCTGTGGACACTGCTGGGCCTATGCTGGCAGGGGCCTGTCTAGCCTTTGAAAGGACCTCACGCACATGTTGCAGGGGAGAAAGCACCAGCGGCCTGTTTTCAAAGGCTGACCTCCGAGGAGAGGCCGGGAGGAGCTCATTCTTCCACCCCAGCAGGGACCACGGTGGTCGGGCTTCTAAGGAGTGTTTGTCCCAATGGAGTCCCCAGGGGTTGGCACCGCGGTCCTCGGGGCTTGCTCACCTAGCACGCGTACGAGCTCCGCTGCCGGCAGCCTGGGTGGCACTGCAAGGCCTGGACCTGCCAACGCCGTGCCTCTGATGTGCGGCTGGCACGGAAGACAGCCTGGCCGAGGCGCCTCCCCTGAAGAAATGGCCTGGGCACAGTGGTGGTGAGCTCCTGCGCCGCAGCCCCAGGCCCTGGGTTTGGTGGCCACTCCCTGCAGAGAAAGCTACACTAAGCTAGGGTGCAGCACAGGGGCCCACGGTATCTTCCCGTCACTGCCTCAGTCTTCCTGACGCCCCACGCCAGGGTCCTGCAGGGACTGCAGGGAACACACACGCGTCTGGAAGGCCCCGACCACAGAGAGGACTCATGCTCTGAGCCCAGCGGCAGACGTGCGCTGCCCTGTCTGGGCCCAGCGTCCCCCACCCACGGCCCCGTTACAGGAATGGACAGGAGCCCTTGAAGTACAAGGCGTGGACGGCGACCTGCCCTTGGAGCCCCGGGGGAGGCTGCCCTTGAGCACTGTGGCCATCCCCCTGAGGGTCGCACCTTCCTGGGTGTGAAGACCACCTCCCGACACGCCAGCCCTGGTGGGCAGTGGGGTCCTGCACCGCTGTCTCCCCTGCAGCACCCGCGACGGTGTCCAGGCGAGGACTGCGGGCTGGGTAGGGGGAGAGCCTGCCAATCCCCTTGGGCACGGCTTCTCGGGGCTGGAGCTGGGCTGAGCCTGAGGCCTCCTGTCCCTCAGCAGGCTTCCACTCTCCTGCGGGCAGCGGAAGCTGCTGATCCCACTGGACCCGCGTGCAGGTGGCTGGGCGCCCTGACTGAGGGCAGGAGGCTCTGCGAGGATTCCTGGCCTCCGCAGCGCTGCGTGCGGTGGGCTTCCTGGCAGGAAGGCATCCTGGCAGCTGTTGACGGTTTCAGGTTGTAGCTGTGGAAGAGCCCGTAGGGCTGGGGTCGCTGCCTCCCGGGGGACAGCCTGATTCACACTTTGGAGGCTTGGTATTTGAGGGTCCCTTGGTCAGGGTCACCCAAATGCGGGAAGGTGTAGGCGCCCTCCTGGCAGAGTGGGGACCCAGGCAGTAGTGTTTCTGTCCCCATAATCTTTGGGGAGGACCTTATGGGTGTCAAGGCGACCTGGGACACATGCTGGGTGACCTCAGGGCTCTCGATACCCAGTGGGTTCCAATCTCGTGCTGTGTCCCACCATCCGGGGTGCAGGCCACAGGTGACAGCCTACATCCAGGAGGCCCCGTTCGGGAGATGAGGGGACATCCCCACCCGTCACTGAGAGGGCCCAGGTGCCCCGTGGGGAAGAGTGGGGAGCCATGGCGCCCTGCAGGTGGGAAGGGCAGGGCTGGACAGGGCCCTGCGGGGGGCGCCCAGGAGGAGGCAGGCTGGCTCCTGGAGCTCTGGGTCATCAGTCTGGATGATGGACGTGAGACCCAGCTGGACTGTGGAGCGGTTGAGGAGGACCGTGGAGGAGGCCTGGCCTCCCAGCAGGCTCCCCACAGCAGAGTAGGACAGACAGCGCGGAGGCCCCGGGCCCGCCTGCCTTGCTTCACACATGAAAGCTGAGCCCGGCGGGGCCCCCGCGGAGCTAGGTGGGCCTCCCGGCCAAGTCCTCCGGCCACTCAGCCTGGCCATTTGCCTCTCGGCCTCTGTAGGGCAGGTGCTCCTCCTTCCACCACCCGCACACCGAGGTCCAGCCAGGAGGCGCGCTGGTGACCTCCTGCCGCCCGCAGCTCTGCCCTCTGTGTCCGAGGGAGGAAAACACTAATATTTATCTTTCCAAATTTCTTCGCCATGTTTTGTTGAAGAACTGAGCGTTAAATAAACATCATCACCCGGCTCGGCTTTCGCAAGCGCTGGCGGCCGGCGGCAAGGACAGCCTGTCACCACATCGTGGGGCTCTTCAGGGAGAAGGGTCACACCCTTTTTCCATTCGATGTCCCTGCTCCTCTGAACTTTCCGGGTGGTGGCACAGGGTCTGCTGTAGCCCCAGACACGAGGGCCCGGATGCGTGGCCACGGGGGCCCAGGTGCTCCGCGTTCCCATCCCACCGCGCTGATGGGGACAGAGCGCCAGGCGCGTCCAGGGCCATCCTGAGCCAGGGAGGACCCCCAAAGCCACCAAGGCCACCTGAGAACTGGGCATCTGGATCATGAACGCCGTGTTCGGATCCATGTGACTGAGGTGGAATTTTGTTGAAAGGTGTTTCAGGAATAAAAACCTTTAAGCCAATTTAATTCCTTGATTGATTTTTACGTAGCACAGTGACATCATTGTGATTTTTCCAAGTTAGTTAATGAAACATTTCCACTTTTATTTCTCAAAATCAATGCTCGTGGGGCTGGGGATGAGCTCAGCTGGCAGAGGGCTTGCCCCGCCTGCACGGGGCCTGGGGTCATCCCTGCCCCTCAGGGCCAGGTCTTTCCGCTTGGCTGTAGTGAAGAGCTAGCTGGCCGCTGGTCCCCCACGCTGCCCCATAGCCGACCTTCCTGACTAGGGCTGGGCCACTGAGGCTTCTCCAGTGACCACCTCCAAAGCTTCCTGCTGGTTTTCCTCGTCCTCCTGCTGCCACGACCAACACCCAGGCCCACCTGTGCTCCATCCCGACCCGGCCAATAGCACTTCTCTCCGGCATGTCCAGAGTTGTGGCCCCCGCCAGCCGTCACCTGGCCTGCTCCACCTGAGGTGTTCCTTACAGAGGGAGCGGGAAGGCGGAGCCCCGTTGGGAGTGGGAGTTGCCTGGACAGCCATCTGTAAGAAACGGTGCTGCGAACACCGTTCCTGGGCCAAGTGCCACAGGAAGGGACTGTGCCAACATAGTTCCCGTGTCACGCCACGTGGTCACCCACAGGCCATGCTAGGTCCCCAGCCTGGAAGCCCAGGGCCACAGGGCTGCTGGGCAGACGCTTTCTGGATGTCCCGTTTCCTCGCCGGCCTGGCCTGGGGCCAAGGCAGCTCCCGGTGCCCGTGCACTGTATTCGGGGACCACAGCTGCCGCCAGGAGCTCAGGGTGCCAGCAGCACGTGTCCTCAGGGACGCCCTTCAGACTTCAGAGCCGGCCCTCCTGGGCGTGGGAGGAGGGCGTCGGCAGTGTCCCATCTCAGGAAAGGAGCGACTCCCAGGTCTCCGCGTGTCACAGCGGAGAAGCGCCCTCACCCCAGGCTCAGGCGCATGCCGAGCGCAGCACACGTCTGGACTCGGCTGGAAAGACGTCCCTTCGACACTGTGCTTCTGCCCTGGAACATCAAAGGCAAACTCTTCACCGGGGCCGCAGTTCAACCAGAAATGCAGTTTTTAATGGAGTTGAATTCTAGAGGAACGTCTCCGGCCTCTGGTGGGAGCACCGAGGTGTCACTTCAGAAGGTTTCCAGCCACGCACGACTGTCTGAAATTGCCAACGGAGCTCAGCGGGCGGCGTCTGGAGGCCAGCCACCACTGGGCTAGCTTGTAGCTGCACATGCCTGCCAGAAGCCCGGGTGCTCCACACACGTGCACACCCACACACACGCACACCCCACACACACGCACACCCCACACACGTGCCCGCCGCTGTCCGCTCGGACCTGGGCTCCCATGGCACACCACTGAGCTGGGGATGTGGGTGGCTCCTAGGTGAGCAGCGTGGGCTCTGGGCTCTGGGAATGGCCACGGTTCTGGAGCGTCCTATGGGAGGTGTGACCCCGCGCGGCTCAGGCACAGCTCAGGGACAGCAGGGTGTGGTGCCTGGCGGGTGGCCTGCCAGTGTGAGGCCAGCCTTGGGGCAACAGTGCCAAGGATGGTGCTCACCTGGGTGGCGAGGCCTGGGGGCCGCCTGGCCAGTGAGTCTGGGGACTTTGGGACCCGGGGACACTGTGGGGATGGGCGGGGGGTGGGTGGGTAAGGCTTGCCAGAGCACAGCCGGGCAGCCGTGTGGGCATTGGCTGGGCAGCAGGAGGAGGTGCACCGCACGGGAGCTCCCCGTCCACTGGTGGGCACGGACGTGCACCCACTGCAGGGCCCTCATCTGGACTCCATTGAGCGGGCATGAGTGCTGCATCCCTGCCCATCGGGGGTCTCACACTCTCGCCCTGTCCCCTCCAGGCACTGGGGTGGGTGAAGCCCAACACTGACCACCACGTGACCACTCTGGCACCAGCCCCTCCTGAGGCTCCAGCCACAGGACAGCACAAGCCGTCAGAAAGCCTCTTAAAGCCCTGGAAATCCAGGTGCTTAAGGGCTCGGAGCCAGGAACTGGGGATCAAGGGCAAAGGCTGCAGGGCGGATGTCCTTCACCCTCCGGCTCAGGGGGCTGTGCCAGGAGCTGGGGCAGACCAAACACGGCCTCCACCCCCGCCGAGCTCCCTCTGGGGCTCACAGTTGTCCACTGACTGTCCACTGCTGGCCTTTCAGATTCCACAAGCCCAAGCAGGCCCCTTCCTTCCCTCCCCTGGTGTCCAAGGCGTCTGTGGCCCACTGCTGCCAGGTGTCCAAGGCGTCTGTGGCCCACTGCTGCCAGCTTTCCTGGACCCTCGGCAGCTCTCCGTGTGTCCACCCAGCTCCCCGAGAGCGGTGGCATCTGGGTTCGTGCACAGCAGCAGTGACCTCCCCAGGCCCCTTCCACCTGAGCCTGCAGTGTCCCCAGCCGTCCAGGTTCCCCACCTCTGCATCCGAATCACACAGCTCTCCCCTCGAAAGCCCCCCTTTCCTGCAGGCCCTCAACCGTAGGGGCTGAGTAAGGAGGCCTGAATGGTGGGCCTCCGGCTGGAGAGTGAGAGGGCCCAGCTCTGGGGAGCTTGGGTCAATGTGTAACTGGACGCTGCACCAGTTCATCTGCTCAGCAGGGGGCCACATTGATCGCCAGGAAGTCCTGGAAGGGGTCCCAGAGTGGCCAGTCCTGGCCAGGCCTGCAGCCCCCACCCCCATCGTCCCCACTGTGTACAGAGTGGCCTGGGAACGGCTCCACCCTACTCTCGGGCATAAAAAGGACTTGGGTGGCCGGCCAGGGCCAGGCTGCACTTGCCCAGGGCTGAGGCAGGGGTAAGTGGAGACCGCAGCTCTCGCTGCAGCAGCTGAGCTGTGGGCTGGGAGCGGGGCAGGCAGAGCTGCCAGAGAGGCTGGTCCTGCTCACTGGGCACAAGGGTTAGGGTCCGTGGTGGCCACACCCCACAGCGACATACCACCTAGCTGCTTCCCTCCTGCGAGGCCAGACATGGCTTCTTCCCCGGCCACCGTCTGGGCTCTGGTGACAGTTGTCCTTAGCAGCAAGCCAGGATCACCTGGGGCTCCTGCTTCCTCTGGCAACCTGAGCAGAGGGCAGTGCACCTGGCCCAGGACCAGTGTCCCTCAGGCAAGAGTCCATGGGGCCTCTTTCCCTCTGAGGGGACAGCAGGTTTCATGTGAGGCAGCGGGTCTCGGTGGGCCCCGTGGCCTTGGGCTGTGCCACCTGCACGCCCTGCAAGCAGTGTCTCTGGTCCTAGGCTCGAGGTCTGGGTCTCTGTCCCCTGACCTGCAGTCCCTCCCACACAAAGCCATGCTCCTGACAACACCTGGGCCCTCAGGCTGGGCTGCGTGGAGGGAGTCTGGCCACACGGAAGTGCTTCCTGTCCAGGGCACGTGGAAGAGGCGGCTCTGGAGTTCAAGAGGCAGGATAGGTTTAGGCTAAGTGCCGCCTACAGCACCCAGGGTCTGGCTGAGTCCTAGACTGCCGCCCACCGGCGAGCGGCCTGGAGCAAGCCCTGGACTCTGTCCCCAAAACGTGGTGCTGATGACTTCACTCAGCAGCTGCCTGCTCGGGACCACCTTGGGAGCGTGGTGGAGACGCTCTGCGAGCTGCATTATTCACGTGGGAGGAGGCAGCCGAGCCTGCACCTCCACCCGAGCTCAGCAGGCAGTGCCTCCAGCAGCAGGTGAGCAGGACGTGCCTGGGCTGCCTCAGGAGGGCCGGTGGCCAGACTGGGTGCTGGCAGGACGGCTGAGATGCTGCCTCCGAGGATGGCAGTGTGCAGGTGTGCTGCCGTCCTCAGGGCCACAGGCTGGGGACGGGAGGCTAGGGAGGACAGCGGGCAAGGAGGTGTCTGCCCCGCACATCCCCAGGTCCTGCTGAGAGTGACAGGCCACCACACTGTCCCAGAGGAGTGGCGTGCGAGCCCTGCACTGCCAAGCCCACAGGCACCGAGGCAGGTTCCGGGGTACAGGTTCCCGGAGAGGCCAGCAGGGGCCTGTCTGCAGGGAAGGCCCCCAGGAGGGGCAGGATCCTGCTCCTCTGTCCACTCCACGTGGCTTTCATGAGAAGGGTGAACTGGGTCAGATGCATGGGGAGGAGGGTGAGCTGGTGGCCAGGTCCAAAGTCAAAGGTCCTTTACAGTGACTGAGCAGAGTGGGACTGGACACAGGTGAGCTCATAAGAAAGCAGAGTTCGGGCGGGCGAGGGCGTCTCGGGGCTGTGGAGGCCAGCACAGGGGGTCGGGCAGCTTGCCTCACTGAAATGGGATTCTGAGATAGGCATCCTAAGATGAGAAAAGTTTCATTTTGGCTCACAGAATTTCCAGCCCAAGACAGGACGGACACGTGACTCTGGGCCTCTAATGGGGGTGCCGTGGGAGCCAAGGAGCCCCGCCCCCAAGGGCTCCACCACTCCCAGCAGCCCTGCCCTGTGACCAGGCTGAACACCATGTGGGATGAGGGCGGCTTTCATCCTAGGACCCCAGGGCCCCGGGCTGAGCTGGGCAGGGACCTGGGACAGCAGGCTGGGGCAGGATGGCTGCAGTAGCACACCCCTGCCAGCAACAAAGGAGACAGCACAGGCACGTGGCATCCTGGGACCCCCCAGCAGGACGCATGCCCCCAACCCCGGGGAGTGGGCAGCACAGAGCGGTGGGGCAGCCTGGGGCCTCTTGTCCCCCCACGGCTGGCTCATAGCTGAGGCTGCAGCGTCTCAGCCTCTCATTGATGAAGGAGGCCCCCCGGGACTGCTGGGCTGCCCTGTCCACGGTGGCTCTGGCAGGGCGCTGGGCCCTGGTGCACACCAGAGCTGTCAGGGAAGTTAAGGATCTGTTCCTGGCCCAGCCTGGAGAGGCCAGAGAGGCCAACTGCAGGGAGCAGGGCTGGACTGGCATGGTCCTGGAGACCATAGGGTCACTGTGCGGGGACAGTGGGAAGGGCCTGGGTTTGGGTCAAGCTCTTGGTGCTCAGTCCTGGCAGCAGTTAGGACCTCAGGGACAAGAAGGCCATCCCAGAGACATTGACCAGCATCTCGGGGGGCACACAGGGGGCACCACAAAGACCGCTGGTGGCTGCCTCCTGGCTCCCTCGGTACTATCCCACTCCACAGCCTGGCAGCTGCCAAGTCAGAACTGACCGGCGCGCGGCCTGGGGGCTGGGGTCCAGAGTCAGAGGCAGAGCTGCTCTTGCGGAGGCCGCTCTGGGCTTGCAGAGGCCGTCTGTTCCTGGTGTCCTCGTGTTCGTCCCTGTGTGTCTGTGTCCCGGTCTCCTCCCTATGAGCCTGCTCAGATTCATTAGGCCCTGTTAGGACCTCTTTAAAGACCTGTCCCCAACTTCAGCCTTGCCCGGGGTCCTGGTGAGGACTGGAACGTGGGTGGGGCTGGGCAAGTCGGCCACCAGCCAGGCACTTGCGCTGGGGCTGTGAGGAGTTCACCCGTCCTCGTCCCCATCAGGCACACAGGGCTTCTCCTGGCCCGTAGTTCACGGAATGCTGGGTAAACAGAAAGTCCAGCTGGAGACGCCCTGGAAAACCACATTTCACCCTTCACAACATGTTATTTCAGGTCCAAAAGAGTGTGTGCTGTGATCAGAGATGGTACCTGCTGGCAAGACCCTGAAGGCCGTGGTCCTGTGCCTCCTGGCCTGGACTGGCCTGGCCACTGGTGACCGGGTGTACGTACACCCCTTCCACCTCCTCTTCTACCCCAAGAGCACCTGTGTCCAGCTCGAGAAACCCAGCACAGAGATGCCCAAAGAGCCGACCTTCATGCCTGTGCCGATCCAGGCCAAAACGGCCCCAGTGGACGAGGAGGCCCTGCGCGCCCAGCTGGTGATGGTGGCCGAGAAGCTGGAGACTGAAGACAGACTGAGGGCTGCGGAGGTGGGAATGATGGCCAACTTCCTGGGCTTCCGCATGTACAAGATGCTGAGCGAGTCATGGGGCACGGCGGGCACGACCATCCTCTCCCCGACGGCACTCTTTGGCACACTGGCCTCCTTCTACCTAGGAGCCCAGGACGCCACAGCCAGCCAGCTGCAGTCACTCCTGGGCGCACCTGAGGAAGACCAGGGTTGCACCTCCCGTCTGGATGGGCACAGGGTCCTCTCCGCCCTGCAGGCCACCCAGGGCCTGCTGGTGGCCCAGGGCGGGGCCAGCGAGCGGGCCCCACTGCTGCTGTCCACGGTGGTGGGCCTGTTCACGGCCCCCAGTCTGCGCCTAAAGCAGCCCTTCGTGCAGGGCCTGGCTGCCTTCACCCCCGTGGTCCTCCCTCGCTCTCTGGACTTGTCCTCGGACCCAGAGCTCGCTGCCGAGAGGGTCAGCAGGTTCCTGCGGGCTGTGACGGGGTGGGCTGCAGGCTGGCCGCTGGCGGGGGCCAGAGCAGGCAGCACCCTGCTTTTCAGCACCACCGTCCACTTCCAAGGTGAGGAAGCCTGGGGTCGCTCTGCCGCTGCCAGAGGGCGGAGCTCTCAGTCGCCCGCCTCAGTGGGCGGCGGGACGGGGTGACAGGAAGACAGCAGGCATGGTGTCTGCATGCCAGGTCCCCTGAGCTCTGGGCAGGCCCCGGTTTCCACAGGATTCAATCTCTGGGTGGAGGCTGAGCTGGGCTGCAGGCCACAGGGTGTCACCCACTTCAGGCCGCCCTCTTGGTAGGCTGCCTCCTGTGGTTGCTGGAGGAAACCGTCCCACTGAGGTCCCTTGGGGACCATGCAAGGAGACGCTCTGCTTCTTGCTCATGTGGCCTTTCCATGGTGGCCCTCGTCACCTCTCAGAAGACTCAGGGTCGAGAACAGAGGGCAGAGCCACATCCAGCCCCCTAGGACAAGGGGACATGCCAGTGAGGCCAGGCAGAGGTCAGGGTTATCATGGGGGCCCCTGTTGACCGGGCCTCCCCAGGGCCTCCTGGTGGGGCCGCTCAGCTCCTTGGGCTGCCTTCCCCCCACTCTGCCTCCCTAGCTCACTGCCAGGTCCTCAGACCCCTGCGTCACAACAAGGCTGTGCGTCTGTCCCTGGGCAAGAGGTGTGGAGCCCTGGGGCCTGGGTTCCAGATCAGCCTGGTCTGTGAGCGAGGGCTGTGGGCAGGGAGGTGGGGCTGAGCACACCTGAAGGCTTCAGAGGCTGCACAAAGACCTTGGTCCTCAGATGGGAAAGGGCTGTGACCCCCCATGGTGGACACTCACCATTGGGAACTGTCCACCCTCAGGTGAACCGTGGCTTTGGGTGACAGCCACTTAATGAGGGGCTGCTGTGGGAGGAGTGTTGATGGCAGAGGCTGGGGTGTCTGGGGTGGTGTTTGGGGAAATTCTGCACTTTCTGCTATTTCTGTTATTGTGAACATAACATTGTTTCAAAAATAATGTTTATTTAAAAAAAAAAAAAAGGGAGGCAAGCCCTGGCTTTGAGCCAAGGCAGGTCTGGCTGAGCCGCCCCAGCAAGAGCGCAGACCTCGGGCCTCGGCTTCAGGGCTGTGTCCTGCGCACCAGTTGCAGGGGCTCCACAGCTGGGCTTGGGAGGAAGCCCCGCAGGACTCGGGTCTGGGCAGGTGCAGGCCTGCACCTGGAGACGTGGTGGCCAGTGGGTGGGGAAGCAGGTGAGGCAGCAGAGGAGCAGAGCAGCTTGGCTGAGGCCGCCCGGCCCACAGCCTGCCCAGCTGCTCACCGTCCCCTCTTCTGTCTGGGCTGCAGGGAAAATGAAGGGCTTCTCCCTGCTGTCCGGGTCACAAGAGTTCTGGGTGGACAACAGCACCTCGGTGTCCATCCCCATGCTCTCGGGCACCGGCATCTTCCAGCACTGGGCTGATGTGCAGAACAACTTCTCCATGACCCGTGTGCCCATGGGGGAAAGCGCCTCCCTGCTGCTGATCCAGCCCGGCTGTGCCTCTGACCTGGACAGGGTTGAGGCCCTTGTCTTCCACCATGACTTCCTGGCCTGGACGAAGAACCTGTCTCCCCGGTAGGAAATTCTGGGAGCCCGGCAATCAGGGGAAGTGCCCTGGCTTCTGCAGGCTTTACAAGTGTCTTCGCTTTTGACTCTGATGATGGAACAGTGACATGGTGATAAAGTGTGCCGCCTCGAGTGTCACTGGCAGGGAGGGCATCTGTGCCAGAGCCTGCTCGCCTCGCAGCACTGACCCCCCCAGGCCCTTGGGACCCCTCCTCCAGGCCAAGCACCAGCCGCTGTGCACACAGTCCCACACATCTGTCAGTGGACAGCTGCGAGGCTTCCCCCTCGGCCTGAGAGCTCAGCCATGGACAGGCTCAGTGTCCCAATGGCAGGGTGGCTGTATCACTGGAAGTGCCCACGGCCCTCAGGGCTGCCTGAGGAGGCAGCTGGAGGTGAAGGTGGATGGAGCCCACAGGTTGGCCCTGCACAGGCTGAGGTCACGACCTCACCCCTCCCAGAGTCCCTGTTCAGAGCACCCTGCGGGCAGCTAGGGTGACACTGTAGAGAAAAGCTTCTCAGGGCTTCCCAGGAGCACAGCCCACACAGCTACCTACCCCCAAGATGAGCACCAGGGGTGCTCGGGTCCTTCTTATGCTCTTTCATTCAGGCTGAAGGTTTTCTTTGTGTTTGTTACTGAGGTTTTTCTAGAAGCGAGGATGACCTTGCTGGGTGAGGGGCTAGGCATCCCCGTCCTCAGGGACAGGAGCAAGGAGCATACCCCTGGCTTCCCAGGAGCCCTTGCCTTGTCCCCTGGAGCCTCCCAGTGGGTGGGAGCCACCACAACCCCCTGACCACACATCTCCCCAGGGCCATCCACCTGACCATGCCACGGCTGAAGCTGCAAGGCTCCAATGACCTGCAGGACCTGCTGGCCCAGGCCAAGCTGCCCACCCTGCTGGGCACGGAGGCAAACCTGGGCAGGATCAGTGATGCTGACCTCAGAGTGGGAGAGGTTGGTGCCAGCCTGGGGGAGATGTGGATGGGGCCCAAGGGGCTGTGGGCGGGGACATCAGGGCAGGAAGGAGAGAAGACCTGGACCAGGCAGGGTAGGCCATGTTGAGAGGGCCATGGCCAGAGCCCTCTGGGACTTCCCAGGGACAGTGCAGGACAGCAGCTCCTATCCCAGCCCTGCCTCATGCTCAGGAGTGTTCGGGGACTGCTCAACCAGGCCAGGCCTTGGGATCTTCTCCGGGAGCCGCAGCGGGGGTGTCCCGGCCAGGCTCTGTCCTGCAGCTCTTCCTGCAGGGAGCTGTCCAGGCACTGCCACTTGGAGCAGTGTGCATCTGATGTGAGGCTGCGCACGCTCTGGGCCTGGCGTCGGTGCTGAGCCAACACTGCCACAGCACTGGCTGGAACCCTCGGTACTCGGGAGCTGCTCTCTGGGGGCCAGAATCCTGCCCAGCATGGCAAGGGGGTGGGTGGAGATGGGAGGCACAGGCAGGTGAGGCAGGAGCTGTCAGTTCTGTGGTGGGAGGTCGGTATCCAGGTGGAGGGCACACGGGCACCCTTCCTGGGCCTGAGGACAGAGCTGTCCCCACTGCTTTGCAGGTGGTGAATAGCATTCTTTTTGAACTCAAAGAGGATGAGGAAGAGCAGCCTGCAGAGTCTGCCCAGCAGCCCAGTGTGTCTGAGGCCTTGGAGGTGACGCTGAGCAGCCCGTTCCTGTTTGCCATCCACGAGAAGGACTCTGGTGCCCTGCACTTCCTGGGCCGTGTGGACAACCCCCTGAACACAGTCTGAGGCCCTGCAAGGCCGCTGTGCCTGGCTGTCCAGGCTAAGGCCAGCAGCAGAGTGAACCTGGTGAAATAGGTCACCTGCTGCTACGGTCTCCTCCCTGCCCCCAGTGAGTTGGCATGGCTCCTTGCCGAGCGTGGTACCGTGAACAGAGCAGCAAGCTTGTTCTGGAGAACGGGTGGGAGACAGGACCCTGTGCTGGGCCAGGACCCTTCTGCAGAGAATCCGAACAGAGCAACTTGTCTGTGAAACCCAGGTGTCCCCTTTTAACAGAAATTAGGCTTTAAAATTAAAACGCATTGTCTGGTTGCCTTGGATTCGTCCTCAGTGTAATGGAGGTGAGATGGTAGGTGCTGTAGCACTTTAGTTGTTCTTCCCACGATACCTGTGATGGCAGAAGAAAGCACGCAGCTCATTTCATGCTGGAGCAAGCCCGGTCATCCCGCTGAGAACTCTGGCCTCCTGGTAACATCCTGCCACAGTAAACCAAGGCTCCCTCGCGGTGAGCACCGCAGACGTGCCATTTGGCTGACGGCTCACCAAGTGCTCTTGAGTCCTCGCTGGAGTTCACGGCTGGAGGGTCCCGGGCACTTCCACCAGGAGCAAGAGTGGCCATCTGAGCTGGCCAGCCCTGAGCTGGAGGGAGGCCTGTCCCCCATGGGTCTGGGAGGGGATCTGGGCTGAGGACACTTCCTCCAGCCCAAGGGCACGGGGCTGGATTGCTGCTCAGGGGGTCCCCAGAGTGGAGGGCAGGGCCCAAAGTCTTCTCAAACACCAATTTGCAATCACCTGGCCCTTCAGTGGATCAGACCCACAGCCTCTAGATCTCAGCGAAGCCAAGGAAGAGGTGGGTACCCAGCGGGCCACAAAGGCCTCAGCATTGCTTCCTCCTGCGTGAGGAAAGCCTCACCTTGTCAGGAAAAGTGGAGGGAAGCTGCAGCCTGGGGTGTGCTAGGATGCAGGTTCAGGCCCCACAGGCCAAAAGCTGTATTCTGGGAGCAAGTGATGAGTGGAGCTCGAGGAGGGTCAGGGGCAAGGCTTCCAGAACTGCCGCTGCTCTGCTTCTGGGGCTGTGTGGCAGCCCTGGCATGCATCTCTAAGGCTTCACGCATCAAACAGCTTGAGAAGCTGACCAAGGGCCACACCAAGACCCAGCGGCCAGTCACTGCCCACAGCTCCTGGGATGTCCAGGGGCGGCCCTGCCATGCCTGGGGGCCCTGGGTGTTGCCTTTTGTCTGAGAAGGTGGGCGAGCCACGGAAACAGGGCTGCTTCTGCTGAGCTGCTTTCTCTGCAGTTCTAAGTGGGCGGCTGGGTCAGGAGACAAGGATGCGGACAGCAGCACTTCACATCAACGGCGTGAGAATGGCGAGCCTGGGGCCCGTCCATCCTACACTCCTCCTGGGGTGCAAAGTGCCCGTCCATGAGATGGGTGTCAGCTGTGACCATTCAGGCCCAGGGGCTGCCGGCAGGAACACCACCGTGACACAGCAGGGGCCCGGGCTGCGGTGCACTCGGCAGGGCGCAGGGAGGGTGTTCAGCACTGCCCTCTGCCCAGCGTACCAGTCTCCCTGCTGCTACCATCACCAGGGGGACAGTCTGTGGGTCAGCCCTTCCTTGGGCAACTCCAGAATTCATGGAGGCTGCAGTAACACGCTGACAGAAGCCCCAGGAAGGAGGCCGGTGTGAATCCAAAGTAGCTCCAAATCTGAACCCCACTGGATACAGCCCAGCTGTGAGCCTGAGCTGCAGACACCTGCCTGCTCACCCAGCAGGACTCCACCCCCTGGCTGCCTCCCCATCTCCTGGGGGAGCGGAAGCTGAGAGTGGAGTAAGCTGAGGTGGCTTCCAAGAAGACACCCTGTCCGACCCAGAGCCTGTGGGCACCTGCGTTAGCACTTCTGCTTGCAGAAGTTTGGAGACGGGCTTCTGTCGTGCAGGAGACCCAGAGGCTGCAGAGGCAGCTCCGGGTGAGCCTGGGGCACCTGCGGTCGTGCTCCAGGCACCAGGAGGGGCCCTGTTTTCAGCCTACGTGCTGCAGCTGGAAAGCAGCAGTTTCACAACAGGCAGCACCATTCCTCTCGACAAGTCCAGGAGAGGAGAGCTGCTGGGGAGCTGGAGACAAGCACTCTGCAACCTCCAGCTTCTTGCCTGGAGAAGGCAGGCGCTTGACAGCAGGGCTATCACTTCCCAAGGTCACCTGAACCTTGGCTGGAGGGCATGCTGGGCCACCTCTGCAGAGGTGGACACAGGGAGGGCAGGCTGCCCAGCTGGTGGTAAGCCAGTTGGGAACCACCTTCCCTGGGTCTCCACGAAGGACCCACATTGCCTCCCACCTGTGAGGTGGAGATAACACTGCTGGGGCTGGGAGCTGGGGGCTGAGGAGCTGCACCCCCTGTTCTGAGGCTATGACAAAGGTGAACAAGGAGCTGGGGACTCGGCTGGGCACTCTCCCTCTGCTAGGCCAGCCCTGCCCAACCCGCACCAGCCTACCAGGAGGGTGGCTCGCTGGCCGGCAGAAGGTGCCCTGCTGTTGCTTCCGACAGCTGCCATGCCGCAGGGAGGCACGCGCCTGCAAGGAGCTCGCCTCCCCAGGGAGAGTACTTCATTAGAGACGGGCGCGCACTTGTAGAGACACTCCTTTATTGAGGAAATCACCTCTTCCTCCTGGCTCTGGCTCCCAACAGGTCTGAGAGCCCAGCAAGAGCAGCAGTGCTGTGTCTGTCAGGAGGCCAGGCTGCTTCCTGTCTGCAAACAGTGTCCACTGGTGCAGCCAGGCCGGGACACAGCTGTACCCCGACCTGCACATGAGCTCCAACTCTGCTTTAGAAATTAGCTCTTCCACGCTGAGATTTACAATAAAAATAAAATCATTTGGTCTGTAAGCTATAGTAAAAAGTTTGCAATGTCTTAAAAACCGTGTTCCATACAATGGAAAAAGGCCTTTGTCCTTTTGGGGCGAAAGGAGACCCAAACGTGCTGAGGCGGGCACTGTGGACGACGTTGGAGGCACCTCCCTGCTGGGGACGGAGCGGCTTTCCTTCTTCGGCCTGGCCCTCCGGGACCCTAGGGCTGCTCTGTGGCCGCCTGGTCCTTGGCAGCAGCCGCCAGCTCTGCAAGGGCTGCAAAGCTCTTGATGCGGCTCGTCTGCAGCCCCATCTTCTGTATCTGCAAAGCCACAAGAATGCGTCACACTGCTGCCACTCAGCCAGAGCGAGGAGACCCTGGTGAGAAACCCCCAAAGCCAGAGGGTAGTTCCCCGAGGACCTGCAGGCACCCTCTCCTTTGGAACCCAGGGAGGACATACTGTAGACCAAACACTCTGCGCTCCAGGGGAGCTGGGATGTTAACTGATCTCAGTCCATCAGACTGCGGAGGGCGGGGCCTCTTTTGGGAACTTTAAAAAAGTTCTAAAAAGAAAATTCACAACTAAAAGTAAAATGTGAACTCTTCTGTAAGTGGAGAATTTTCAAACAAGTACTGGCCTGAGCTCTTGCTTTCTCCGTGTGTCACCAGCGGCCTTTTCTTGGGACCTCGGGATGGACAGAACAATCTGGTGCTGACCTACTGTGGTAACCACAGCCATGGAGTGCCCGTCAGGGCCCACTTTTGTTCAAGAAGGATGCATGCGCACAGATGTGGGAAGGAGCGGCCGGGCAGTACTTGGTACCTCGTAGCTGGCCTGGCACTGCACTGTGAGAGCCTGACCCCTCCCCCAACCCCTCTGCTTCTCTTTCTTTGGCTTATTTACTCTCCATGTTTCTACAGTAAACTTTCTTGCCTATAAAAACACACTTCTCTTATGAAATGTGACAGGCAATGGCTTTGGCAGGAGACACCTGGAGGCTCAGAGCAGAAACTCGAGTTCTGGGCCTGGAGTAGGGCCGTGGGGCTCGAGGAGGCTGTGGCCTGCCTCACCCCTTCCTCTGGAAGAGCTCTTGCTGGAGCAGCTACTGCTCAGGGAAAACCCAGATGGGCCACCTGGATACCCACTAGCTGCACACCGCCCACGGCGCCTCCCCACGGATGGTCTATGCCAGCATCAGCCACCCGCAGACAGCCTGCAACCCCAGGAGGGAAGCAGGTAGCTGTGCTCAGCCCATTCCTGTGGCCAGGAGGGCGCTGCCTTGCAGCCACTGGTAGCACTTCAGGGCCAGCTGCCCAGGCAGGGGAGGCTTGGCCATGGCACCCAGGACCTGCACAGCACCAGCACTCCCGGTGCTCTCCTGCCTCCTCCCTCCTGATCCCTGGGTGCAAATCCTTTACCCCAGAGCAGCTTGGGCTCCGCTCATAGCCATAGGACAGGTGCCCTGGTCTCAGCAACAGCACTTGAGCTCAAGGGAGTTCCAGGTCACTGCCAGGCCCTTGGACCTGGACTAGGGCTGCTGGTGCTGAGGTGGCTGCCAGTACCTGCTCGCCCAGGTACTCCACGTCCAAGGCCAGCTGCAGCCGGATCTTGTCATCGTCACTCATACCACCACTGGGGCCCACGGGGCTGGCTGCGGCAGTCCTCCTGGCTTGCTTCAGCCTTTTCAGACTCGCTTCCATCTTCCTCACGGAGCTCAGCACATCTGACACAGTCTCACAGTACCTGGGCACAGACACGGGCACCAGAGAGACCAAGGTCCATAACTCCTTGTGGCCGACTCAGACCATTCACTTCCAACAGAGCCCAACCAGGATGAATGCTGTTTCTGAAGACGATGGGGCAGGTCTTGAGTCCCCAGCACAGCATCGTCTCAGAACAGGACTGTGAGGACTTCGGGCTGAAGAGACCGAGGGGCCCTGTGCCTCCATACCCCCAGTGGACACTGCGCACAACCCAGGCCAAACCCAGAAGGGAACAGCTCATCTTCCAAAGTATAAGACTATCTCAGAATTTCAAGTAATCTGCAGATAATTTTAAAACTGTAAGTAAGTTATATTTCTAAACTTGTCTATACGCCCGTCATTTAGTATTTGGAATACATTTGCCCATAAAAATATACTAAAAAATGTTCTAAAATATACTAAAAAATGTTCTAAACTAATCCCTCAATGGCTGCTTGATGCATAAGTACTGGACATAAAATGTTCTGCAAAATTAATACAAAAATTAAACAAAATCAATAATAAAACACATATTTGCTTATATTTCTGTAGGGTGTTGCGGATGGAAGCCAGGGCCTTGTGGATGCCAGGCAAGTGCTCTTCTGCCGAGTTACACCCTGGCCTCAAACAGTACACCGTTGGTGTGACTCTGCCAGCGTGTGAGGAGCGGCAGACTTAATCAGATAAAAGCAGTGCTCAAGGGCCGGGGGCTTTAGAAACTGACAGGCCAGTGTGGGCGGGCTTCTCACATGTGCTGTTAGACTATGGGTCTCTTTCATACACGGAAATTTTCTCGGTGGCATGATCAGAGCTGTGCTGGAAAGACAGAGCTGAGGACGGGAAGGATCTGGATGGGGAAGAGGGGCAATAGCAATAAAGACACTGGCCAGGATGTGGGGCTCAGGGAACACAGGCCAGCTTGGTGGTGTGGGTGAGGAAGGTGGCCCCGAGCTGAGAGTTAAGAGGGTGGAAGGGTCTGGCTGAGTGCCCAGGGGCAGGCAGGTGTTCTGGTGGTCTCACTGCTTCCTGAGGCTCCCCAGCAGGGCGCACCTGTGAGTGCTCTCGGAGAGTGCTGCTTCCAGCCACTGCCCAATCAGTGAGGGTCTGAGCTTGTCCTTGTATCCACTCTGGAGCTGGTGAAATGGCTTCAGTGCACTCTCCACGTAAGAGGAAGCTGTGGTTGGGACCTCCTGCAATGATGTCAAAGGGTGTGTTAATGGTCAGAGTCATGCACAATCACCGTCCTCCCAGACACTAATAGGAGGTCCACAGAAAGATCTGGGGCAAGAGGGTGGTAAAGAATGCAGGCCTGCCACCTCAGGCTCTGCTCCCAGAACAGCACCTCCCCAGATTTCCTGTCTATAATACCCAGCTAATGCCATTAAATTCAGGTTCTGATTCTACAGGTTCTGATTCTACAGGCTGAATCCTGACCACCAGGGGGCACCAATGCAGCTCACCAACAGACCAGGGCTTGAGACATAAGCATGAGTGAGTGACCTAGGACCCTTCCTAGCCTTCGTTTCTCCACCTGTCAACAAAGACACAGCACACCCACCCCAGTGCTCATCATGGTGCCTGAGCAAACACTGAACAGCCCAGAGCAGTCAGTGTGCTGGTGCAGCCCTGAAAGGAGGGCACGCCGGGTCTCCCCCTTCCCAGGGGCTTCAGGTCAGACGGAAGGCGCAGACTGGAAGTGCTTTTGGTTGAAAAGCAATTCCTGCACACATCCCAGATGGAACGTGGTGGAGACTGCTGCTAACGCCAGCTCTGCCACAAAGTCCTGTGAGCGTCGCAGCAGCATGGAGGTGAAGTGCGGCAGTGGACGGGGCCCACTTCGCACAGCAACACCTCCCATTCCACAGCCCTTGGGGAGCTCGTGCAAGTGAGCTAAGAGACATTCAACGAAGTCTAAAATCTAACTTTACAGCAGGGAAGAAAAGCCATCGGAGGGAGGATCATGTGAGCTCCACTAAGGGTACCATGAGAACAGACGTAGGAAGATGGGTGCTCGGCAGGGACGCTCAGCACTGCACCCAGGTCTGCTCCAACGTGACTGTGGGCAGAGCAGCACACGCCACTTTCTGTCCTACAAATGCCTTCTGTTCTTCTTTTATTTTTTGTGGCGCTGGGGATGCAACGCAGGGTAAGCGCTCACCCCACGCAGCCCTGACATACTCTTTAATACGGTTTGTTCGATTTTCCTCAAGAGAGAGCAGGTACTTAAGGCCGCAAGGTAAGTCCAAGTATTGTGGAACAAGTGACATGCTTAAGAAGGACTTTAAAATGCTAAGATGCTTTCTTTTGAAAGGCTCTTTCCTTAAGGCCAAAAGGAAGCAGAGAAAGTGCACTCTATCCCAGCCCACCCAGCCACCTTGGCTCACTGTCAGGGTGCCCGACTGCCCCTGACCTGGCTTCTGCCCCATCGCCTGGCTCTGAATGGTGGATGACGCTATCTGGGGTCTCACCTCACCTCACCCTCATCTCCAGCCCCCTTATGCTTCCCACCTCCAAGTTCTTCTTGGTGAATGACACTGACCTTATTGGTCCTTCGGTAGAGCCGGGGGACCTCCAGGGCGCCTTTCAGGTAACTGAAGCAAGACTCGCTCAGGTCTTGGATGACCCTGCCGCTCAGGGCAGGCATGCAGGCTGCCAAGGAGCTCCGGGAGTCCTCCAGGGCTGCTGCAGAGGCGGGAGGGCAGGGTTTGTCACTCTGCTCAGGCCCAGGGATGAGCTTGGTTTTAACACTATCACAGCAGCAGTGTGTACTACAACCAATCAAATCAAATTATTAGAATAAACACAAGATCTTAGGGGTTAAACCCAGAGCAGAGCAACCAAGGATTTACAACTAGGAAAAAGTGCTGATTCACATGTATCATGTAGACTCTGAAACTTTATCTTAAAATTATTTCTTATTCAAAGACATGCCAAGTCTGAAGATCATTTTTACCTGAGATAGAGGAGAAATTCTCAAAGCCAATCATTTGCAGTTTTGGCTTAATTGCCTCCAAGAGTTCTGGAAGCTGAAACACAGACACTACATGTTCAGTCACTCCTTGTGAATCAAAGCAGAGGCAATTCTACTTGCATCTGTGAGGCTGGAATATCCTTAATGAGTGGTGAAACGAAAATGAGAACTTTCAGTGTTGTTTGTCACGGGTACACGAGGCTTGGGGCTGCCACAGTAGGAGGGACTGACAGCATGGGAAGCCCAAGGGCTCACAGACACCCACAGGCCCAGGGAACCAGTGAAAGCCTGCCACGTTCTGGCTGTGATCCCAAGAAAGCTCATATTAAAGACCAACTCTCAAGACGCAGGAATGCACCGATTCAAGCACATAAAGCATTAAACCCATGGAAAGCAGAATCATGGACACTAAATTCACCCCGTAAAGTTCTTTAAATGTGAAAAGCAAAAACTACGGGACTATATAGAGAAAATGGAGACATTTTAATATGTCGACGTTTTCAGATGTTACAGAAAACATTTGGGTAAGTGAACTAAAAATCATTAAGATCTAGCCCACCCCAGGTCATGCCAGAGCAGAGGGGAGCTCACTGAAAAAAGATTAGCAGGACTCCTCCCAGTGTTGCCCCACTGAGGAGGGGCAGAGGCGAGGCCTGCGCGGCACCAGGGCACACTGGCAGAAGCCTCCCTCGGAGATGACCTGTGAGGGTGGCTGGGGAGGCGCGGGGCAGGCGGGATACACGTGTTTGCAGGATGCCTGGGACCCCATGGTTCCAAGGCCCGTGAGGCCAGAGGAGCCTGCCTTTGGCACAGGTCCCTTCTGAGAAACCTGGTATTCTTCAGGGACAGGCTTACCTGCTCCTGAAGCCTGTCTAAGTCTGCGACCACATACACCAACTGAGTACTGGAAATGGACGCCACTGGCTTCTCCTCTGCAGGTCCTCTTCCTTGGTCTTCATTACTTCCTTGGGAAGCAGAAGGGTCTCTGCTACCAGCTACCAAAGGCTTTTTGATCTCCTTGGCACTTTCTTTAGAAATGGGCCTGCAAGAAAGCTGGCCAAGAGTTTCATGGTCACATGCTGTCAAGCTAGCAAGACAGGAGCGTTCACATACGTGTCAGAGGGCAAGTCTGCACAGAACACTGGCCGTCGACCAAGTGTGCAGCCAAGATGGACTAAAGCAAGAGCTCCATACCTCGCTCAGAGACGGTGACCAGCAGAGCTTGGCACAGGGGACAATGAGCTCCCTGTGTCTGACACCAAGGGCAGCGGCTCACAGACCAAGCCCTGCAGAGGCCTGGAGAGGCTGGCACTTGGCACTCAAGGGTCACACTCTGTGGCTGCTGCACACAGCAATAGACAATCGGAAGCTTGTGGATACACCTGGCATCCGGACGGGAAAAGGGTGCCCTTGAAAGGGAAGACTGATCACTGTGCATTTCAACTTCCAAATATCAAGTATTAAGATACCTGTATTTTGGGCTGGGCTGGGGCTCGGTGGTAGAGCACGTGCCTAGCATGTGTGAGGCACTGAGTGTAATTCTCAACACCGCACATAAGTAAAGATCCATCCACACACACACACAGATACCTATATTTTGCTTTCTAATCACTTTCATTAAAATGAACATCTGCTTTAATTCAGAGGCCCTGTGAAGATTTCTGGTTTTGAGAGGGCAAGTGGACTGGTCAGGGTGGGGCTCTTCAGTAAGAAAACGTGAAGCACCCGATAGCAGACACCCCAAGGGGCCGCTGCCAGAGCAGAACGGGAGGCAACCAGCCGCGAGCTGAGAAGCCAGCCTCCATGCCACAGGCCACCTTCAACCTCCTGTGGGGGAACAGGTCTTTGATTCTCACCTGACCTGGGCAGAGAGGAGACACGGGCGAGAGCTCACCTCACTGGCAAACACAGAGAATCGCGCCACAATCTGCAGAGTGAGTCTCCAGAGGCGATGCGCCAGCAAGGGCAGGAACATCTCGTCTGACCAACACTTTCTCAGGCTGCTCCATGTTCTGTGAGAAGCCAGGAGGCAGTATGGACTTCCCGCTGGGGAAGAAGCAGAGACTTGGGCTTTCAGCCAGCCGTGGCTGCGGCCTAACGCTGGGTCTCGGGGTGCAGGGTGTGGGTGTGTGAGCAACGCAGTGAGCCCGGAACCCCTGGTGCACGCTGAGGCATGACAGCACAACGTGTGGCCTTCCCAGGGTTGCCCAGGAGGCCATGAGGGCCAGGTGGCTGCATCCCCCTGCTGTCAATGTACTGGTACCGCACCCCAGGCAGGCAGGTGAACAGCAAGCACACCCGGCATCTGGAAGGGCTTTCCTCATGCACGTGGCTCCGACCCCACAAAGCAGCTCTGGCGTGGCCCTGCCAGGCTGAGGTCTGTCTGAACCGTCCTGCTGGCTGTCTACTCTCCTCCTTCCCACCACAGCTCCTAGACAGAGCAAGTCACCTACACACAACCACCTGTAACAAGGACCCATGAAACCAGGTGGAGGCCAGCAGGGTGGCTGGACTGGCGGTGGATGCAGCTGCCCCAGGAAGAGCAGAGGCAGACGCCCAGGAACCCAGCACCCACACACTGTACTCCACTGATTGCGGGAATAACCGACAAGGCCGAGGGCACGCACACGTGTTCTGAGGTCTGCACCTGTGACGGTCACCTCCAGTGTCCACCCAGCCCTGGGGCTAGAGGCTGAGCACATGCTTCCACAGGGTCATTCTTGGGGTCCTACACATGACCACCCTCAGCCAGGAGGAAGGAAAACTGCAACAGCTTGACCCCAGGCTGCAGCCCCAACGGGCTGTAGTTAGCACCAAGGACCCTGCTTCCCACTTTGCAAGCACCTCTAACCCTCTCTATGGAGCAGCTCGACGAACCAAAAGACGTAGTTTCTTTTGCCTTATTGAAAAAAGAGAGTTGGGTGGTGGCAGTGGGGGGGCACCATCCTGAGTGGCAGGATGAGGTCAGGGTGCTCTGGGGACTGAGGCTTAGCTGAGGGGTGGCGTGGCTAGGGGACACCTGCTGCTCCAGTCCTAAGAGTCACCTGGTGCTTCCTCCAGCCCGTCTGTGAGCGCAGCTTCCAAGGACCCTGCCACTTCTCTGAAGCTGAGGAAAGCAAGAACACAAGTCGGAGGCGAGGGCCTTCCCCAGCCACCTCCTGCTTCCCTCACATGCAGAGGGAAAGGTCCACCTGGGGCGGGGGCTGCCGTGGTGGAGAAGAGCGAGCCGCCGTCCCACTCAGTCCTCTGCCCCAGTCACAGATGGGGGTTCGGGAAGGAAACGGGCCTTGGGGCTGCCCACTCAAGCCAGCATTCCCTCCTGCTACCAGGAAAGGCTGGTCCTGCTTGGTTGGGTCCCCAGGACACTTGGCATTCCACTTCCAGCCGCCTCCCAGCAGGAGCGTGCCCACCCCGGGGGCAGCTACCAACCGGGCGTGTGCTCAGAAGCAGTTGTGCCTGGGGCAGCTGCGTGCAGCAAGGGGACTGACCGTATCTGGAAGTAGACGGGCAGGTTCCACTTGCTGTTGAAGCTGTGGTAAGCAGGGTGCGCGCGCAGCCGTTTCACACTGGCCTGCGACCCACACTGTCGCTCAAACCTCCTCACGAAGTCCATGCTGGTGGTGTACTTCTAGAAGAACAGGAGCAGCTCAGCGGTACTGGGCACACGCAGGGGCAGGCTCCCATGTCCAGAGCCAGGTGATGGCAGTGCCCTCAGTCCACTGGCACCTAAGCACACTGCCTATTAAGTGGCCCAACTTGTCACTGAGCAGCCCCGGTTTTCCCAGAGGAGACCTGAGAAGGGCTCCATGAAGAACACCAGCTGACTGCAGGCACTGACCTAAAGTGCCCAGCTGCCTCCCCGGCCACCACTCCGCCCCCCCAGGGCAGGGGCCGGCTGCATAAGCCTTCTGTGAGCTTTCTGTGTCTCAAGTCCCCAAGCCCTGAACTCAGCATGCTGACGTCTGCCCACAGGAATGCAGCCGGCAGAAAGCACAGGCTAGTGATTGCCTTCACCTAGTTTGGGTAGCACTCAGTGTCCCGGAGGATGGGCTGTCCCTGTGTGGCTGAGACAGGAGGCCACTGTGGGGTAAGGCGCTATCCTGCATTCGATGGCTACCAGAGGGATAGGGCACTTCCCTTCCCATGAGAAACACTGCTTCAGGCCCACACCTGAAAGCGCTGCTCGAAGCTGGCAGACACCTGTGGAAACCATGCCCACCAACGCCCAGCCTGGCCTGGAGTTCTGCCAAGTTCTCTCAGAAGGTTCACGGCTGCCCGAGCCCAGCATGGTCACCCACACTGCTCCTACGTGAGCCACCGCACTCTGCTCACGCCATCTCACTTAAGAAGCCCTACTTGACATTACAACGTCGTCATCTGTCGAAAACAACACAAGCAGCATGCTATTCAGCACCCTGTAACGCGAGGCTATCAGTCCAGACAGAGTCACTTCCCAACAGGAACACTGAGGACGTGGGTCTCGGCTGCCGGGAGCAGCCCCGGGCCCAGGCTCCACACACTCCCCCAGGCCTCTTTATGCACCTGATACCAGTGAGCAGATGAGGCAGGCAGATCAGGAGGAGAAGCCAGCAGAACTCCCAGAAGTTACAACAACAACTGGAAACGCAAAGTACAAACACATCTGTGAAATCAGACAGGCCCGCGGCCTCCAGAGCAGCACACCCCAGGACAAGGGAGAACAGCCAGCTCTGCAGGGAGATGCTGGAGGGTGGCAGGGAAACACGACTGCAGAGGCAGTGGCTGAAACCACACGGGCCAGAGGGGCCGGCCTTCGACCCGACCTGGGAAGCCCAGCAAGTCCCGAGTTCGGCAGATAAAAGTTCACACGATACACGCCACAGTGAACTTGGCACACCAGACTCAGAGAAGCCCCCCAACAGCCAGGGAAAGGCCTCAGCCAGAGGGGATGGCACATTTCTTAGCTGACCACTGGATGCCCAGTCAGCTCCATGAGCCGACAAGTCCACACCCAGCAAAGCGCTCTCCCACGAAAAGGCGGCACAGCAATGCCCAGCACAACTGGGAGCTCACTGCAAACACAGCTGTCACCCACGGGCCTCACTACAAGCCTGACAGGAATTCAGGAAGAAAGCAAAGGACCCAGGGAGAATGGGCTTACTCCCAAGAAGAGCAAGCAACAGACAGGAGGAGCCCTGGACATGACAGAAGGGCCAGCCTGGGGTCGAGAAGGCAGGACTGGCATGAGAAGCGGTCAGGAGGAGGTGAGATCTCCAACCACCTCGACTCGGCCACTTGAAGAAGTGTGAGCCCGTCCACCTTCCAGCAAGGTTACTCAGCAGGTGCAGAGAAAAGGGCAAAACAGCCACCACAGCAGGAGGGACAACACAGAGGAGCGCAGGGCACACGCTCCAAGTCTAAGACACAGAGAAGGCAGACGGAGGGAGGAGGAAGAGGGCGAGAAAACTGTCAGAGAGAGGGACAAAAGGAGCCTCCAGTGAGCAGCAACTGCAACCAGTGCTCAGCAACGACGACGCCTGCAAAGACAAAGGCCTCTCACTGGAGAGGAAACCCACAGCCAGGCTCCAGGGAGGAGGGCAGAGGCACCAGAGGCTGGGCCACCGCGGCAGTGCTGCTGCCTTCAGCCACGGAGCAGGAGTGACTTCCGAGGTCTTAGCCAGGAGACCTTCTAAACGATGCCACGATTCTTAAAATGAGAGAAAGGCAGAACTTCCTAATTTTTTTAAAAATTGTGTGTTCAAAGGCAAATATTCACTCAGCAACTCAAGTTTTTGTTTGGAAACTCATAGAACCAAGAATGTAGAAGAGAACATGCTGCTTGCTCTGAAGTCTCAGGCCAACACCTTTGAGAAGAAGGATGGGAAGTCACCTGGTGAAACACGTCAGGGTCCCCAGGATTGAAGAGCGAGGGCAGCTTTTCCTCCAGTCCTTGTGCGATTTCTGGCCAGACCGAGTTCACCAGGAAGTCGTACCCAGGAACAGGGGTGGCTCTCTCACTGCAAAAGACGAGCGAGGATGCAGTCAGAGCCCCAGTCTCCACTGAGGAAGAGCAGTTCCACCCTGCAGTTCCTCCTCCCTGAACCCATCCCAACCTTCCTTTAAAGACCACGTTCGCCAGCCGCCTGGCTCCAGACGCAAGTCTCTACTTCACTCTGGAACTCAGTACCGCTGGGGACCCGACGCCTCTTGAGGAGGCAGAACCACTGAGCCCACCTGAGACCACCTCCCTCTCCAACAGGCCTGATGCTGGCATTGGGGAAAGAGGGTCTCATGCCACAGAAAACAGTCTCTGCAGTCAAACTGAGAGCACTGCAAATTAAGCTAACTAATGCACTGTCCTGCAGACAACCTTCACTTTGAGAAGTCTATGACGCTCGGTAGGATCCCAGTCGCAAAGCTTGATGGGAAAATCAGCAGTGGATCACGTGCTTGGAGTCTGTGTGTTGCCACTCGCAGTGCTGGATGCTGGATTTGTAATTCACAACCCTGGCACTGGGATAAGAGCCACACGTCTCACAGTCAGTGAGCCTGAGCTCAAGAGGGGGTCTCGGGCAGACCGCTTCACTCCTCTGTGCTATGGTTTTGTCTTTTTTTTTTTTTTTTTTTTGGTACTAGGGATTGAACTCAGGGACACTCGGCCACTGAGCCACATCCCCAGCCCTATTTTGTATTTTATTTAGAGACAGGGTCTCACTGAGTTGCTTAGGGCCTCGCTAATTTGCTGAGGCTGGTTTTGAACTCTTGATCCTCTTGCCTCAGCCTCCCAAGTGCTAGGATTACAGGTGTGCACCACCACGCCTGGCTGGTTCTGTCTTTAATGTGGCACACGCCATGCTGCCTGCACAGGGTCACTGCAAGGACCGACATCTGCAAAGCGCTCTGGATGGTGCTCAGCACTCAGGAGGAACCTGCCAGTCCTGCTGAACGAAGACCTGAGAACACCTCTGGCCCCACGAACCCACTGCCTGCCCTGGCTGCTGTGCACTGAGCAAGACGCTCTACTTTAAGGTAGGATCCCTTAAAAATGTCAAGTGATGGATGAAAATCTCAGAATTAGAAAAAAAATTTTTTTTAGATATTGATGGACCTTTATTTTATTCATTTATTTATGTGTGGGGCTGAGACTCAAACCAGGACCTCCACACGCTAGGCAAGCGCTCACCACTGAGCCACAGCCCAGCCCTAAACCTGGGAATTTTACAGCTAAGTTGCCACAGTGAGTGGGACGCAGTGTTCTGCCAAGTGTTAGAGAACAACAAAACCCTTTCAGAGCTGTCCTCCGCAGGGCACGTCCAGGCAGTAGGTCGGCACAGAAACTGCCTCGCTGTCCAGGGGCAGCTTCCACAGCCCAGGCAGTTCGCCTGAGTCCCAAGGAAGAACCACTGAGGGCACAAGAGGTGAAGGCAGGTGCCTGCTTCCCTCACAGCCAAGGCCAAGTGGTGATGCTTACAGAAGGAGACCAGCTCTGCCGGCAGCTGAACTGTGAACTACAGACGCCACAATGCAGTCAACATCAAGTGACAAAATCACCTCATTCACAAAGTGAACGTCTAACTAAAGCCCCCAAAAGAAATATTAAGACCTGCAGGATCAACAGTGGGCACAGGGACTGAGAAGAGCTGTGTCATTTTCAAGGTAAGTCCTGAGTGCTGTAGGTGGTGCTGGCTTCCAAGTTCTTGGGGGGAGACGGTGGAAACAGAACGGACAGGGAGGCAGCAGGCACAGGGAGCCCATGCAGGTGTGGAGCGGGGAGGGCCCGGAGGCTCCCGGGATTTCCCGGGCTTTGCGGGGAATCTGCCACGCTGCAGTGCAGAGGAGCCTGTCTAACCTGGGTACCTGACTCGTGAGGACCAAGACCAGCCTGTTATATCCCATGAATGGCTGTTCACATTTGTGGCTTACTCAGTTTTGTATCATGTCTTCTATCAAATGCTTAGCCCCAAATCCAAGCCCAGCACAACCATCGAGTCCCCATGTGGCCTCACTGCACTGGTGCAGAGGATGAGGGAAGGCACTTGGGAGGCCAAGCACAACACTATGACTTCACCCCTCATACTTTTTTTTCCTTTTAAAGAAACATAAATTCAAGATGAACTACACTGCTTGTCCATGAAAACCCCTGGGACCGCCTTTCATCCCTGAACACAGCAGGCATCTG
This sequence comes from Glaucomys volans, assembly GCA_020662805.1. Classification (NCBI taxonomy): domain Eukaryota; kingdom Metazoa; phylum Chordata; class Mammalia; order Rodentia; family Sciuridae; genus Glaucomys; species Glaucomys volans. The sequence continues at coordinate 255,939 of JAJEJO010003230.1, forward strand.
CAAAGCGCTCTTGGGCGGCTGTGGTCTTCAAGGCGCCCTGTGAGGGCAGGCCTTAGTGCAGGGTGGCCTTGTGGAAGAAGGATGTCAGTCCACAGAAGCCAGGATAGGTTCCTGGAATCCAGAGGGCAGGACTGAGGTTGGACATCAGGACAAAGGCAGGGCTCTCGGAAGAGAGGGAGTCTCAGCTGGGGCTTCATGTGCAGCAAGGATTCAAGGGGAAGGGGAGGTGTGATCAGTACAGGAGGAGGGCTGGGAAAGGCGGCAGCACTGTGTGGCTGGGGCACCAAGTGTGCAGAGTGAACGGACAGGCCCGGATCACAAGGAGCCTCCTGCACTGGGTCCAAGAGCTGGACCCTCCCCATCCACCTTCAGTAAGAAGGCCTGGTCTACAGACCTCGGGAATTCCAAAAGCTGGACCAGAGCCCGGGGACTGGACCACAGCAATGGCGAAAGTCATGGCATACTTAGGAAAACACCACAAAGTCCAGGGACAGACCAGACAAAGGGGAGCTGAAGACAGCCTCACAACTGGCCTGAAACGCGTTGAGCTGCATTGGTGCCTACACACCATGACATCAGAATGAGAAGTGGACTACGGAACAGGAGGAGGGGAAAGAGGGCAGACCGTGGTTGCAGAGACTCGGCCCTGGGTCTCGGCTTCCTTGTCCTCCTCCGTGAACAAGGCTGATAGCCCCTGCCTCACAACTCTGTGGCAGGAGCCATGAACTGAGGTGGCTCCCGGGGACCCTGCCCTGCGAGCCCGTCCTAACAGCGGGCGCTGCAGTGGGCAGGTGTGGGCCTGCACACCAAGGTGAGCCGAGGCAGCCCCCTCAAGTTACCTGGAGACAGCGCCTCCTGTGACTTCCCGGAGGAGGCGGCAGTGGTGGGGCACAAACTCCAGGAGCTTATCGTACATGACCTGAAGGCCACTGGGATGGGACTCCACAAGCTGCTCCACAATCACCTGGGAAAAAAGCAGCGTCAACTCCATACTGCACAAGAACAATCAAATAAAACTCCTCGGAAACAGGCCGCCTGCGGCCCCTCTCCCTACAGGCATGTTCTCTAAACAGTTAACACAGGTCGCGCTCAAAGCCAGTTCCTGAAACGTGGCTGTGGCTCTGACCATGGGGCAATGTTGGCCAGGTGACAGGGACTGGCTCAAGCCAGGTAAGCCCCACATTTACCTGCTTCCTGCTAAAAGAAAAATGATTCCTTTTGAGAAAAGCGTTAAGTAGAGCACAGGATTCCCTACCACCCCGCACCGTCCTGCCCTCATCAGCTCAGGGCAGGGTGAGAGCCAGGTGGAAGACAAGACACACACCATCTACATTCTGCAGAAGGCTGGGAGTCAGAACCAGAGACACTTGCCCGCAGGTCACCTGAGTGTAAACTCTGCCCTCTCCGCACTCACTGAGCAGAACGGCAGAGGGAGAGGTTGGAGATGGTCTCCACACACAGCAGACAGCTGGTGCGAAGAAACCGCAGCCCACACATCACGCTGCTGTGCCAGGCAGCCCCCACTGCATGCCCTGTCCTCTGCGATCCCTCCCGTATCCTTACCGTGTCCCCACAGCAGTGGAAACTGGGCGGCAGTTCACTCTGCTGATGTGCTGAGAAAGTCTGTGTCTTCGAATCTTCCCTTGCCCTCCTGGCTTAGCAGGCTCCTCTGTATTTTGGGGGCTGTGCGTCACCTACTCCCTGCAGACCTGGGGTGCCTGCGCCTCCCTACTCTCTGCAGAGCTGTCCTCTGCTTTCCTGGGATACTCTACCACAAGACCACTGGTCAAACGCTGTCCGACAACTCTACTGGGCGTGACCGACTAACCACAGCAGAGCTGAAGAGCGTGGTGACACAGGCCTTCCTGCTGCAGACTCACCCCACGGGGAGGATGAGACCGGAGCTGGGGCACAGTGCTGTGTGACGGGACCAGCCTCCTCGCGGCTGGACTGCAGGGACAGGCCCCACAGGAGACCTCTGGTGCACCTGCCTCCTCCCAGCCCCAGCAGACGGCAGGCAGAGAGCTCTGCTCTGCACAGGCACGGGGCGCACCTCGTCCACGTACGGCTTCACCAGCACCTGGCCCAGCAAGGCCTCTGCGTCCCGCGTCTTGTCGATGGTGGCGTACGTCCGCAGGCAGTGCCGGATGACGTCCACGTCGGAGGCCTGCAGGCCTTCCAGCAGGAGGCCCTCCAGAGACTGCTGCAGCATGGCAGTGATGCCGGCAATCCGCTGCAGGGACGCACAGAGCCAGGTCAGCCCACTTCCCGCCCTCCCTGCACCACGCCGCGTCCTCCCTGCCGAGGACGGGCGAGTTCAACACCGGCACTCACTGGGCAGTAAGAGCAGACCCTCCTCCCACTCTTGGTAAGTCCATCTCTAGTTCATCAAAGAATGCAGACCCAACGACAGAATGAGAAAAAGTTGTTTTTCTCTAAGCTGCAGAGTAAATCTTTTTGATAAATATCAGATTTAAAGTCCAATCAAGGACACTGGAAAAACTTCACCTGTTTTACACCATATGCCGAATGACATAAAATTCAGAATTACTGCTCCTGTCATTTGGAAAACGGGACTGAATCTTTACACAAGGTCTGTGACAAATGATGCTTAGGAAACAAGGCCCCCAAAACCAAGCTGACGAGAAGTCAAGACTGGTTCCCAATCCTGTGGATTCACAACTAGCACAGGTACAGTCACTCAGCAGGTGCTGGACCAGAGGCCAGACCCCACCACACTCACCGGCCTCACTCTGTCCAGCAGAGGCATGCCCTTGCTCTGGACGGCATGGAACTGCAGCTGGTTGAACTCGGTGGCGATCCTCTCCAAGGTCTGTCCAGTTAGCAGAGGGCTGCGGTGATAAGCAGAGCCTGATTCCCAGATCGTTCCCCTCCAGGGAAGGCAGCGTGTGACCAGCACCCTGGGGCTCGCCACCGCCACGCTCGGCCTCTCAGAGCGGTTCCCGGGCACCCTGTCCTGAGGTCAGAGCCAGGCTTCCCTGCCATCAGTCTGCCCTCCCTCGAGGCCACAAGCACAGTGTGTTTGAGGTGACCAGCACAGGCTGAGCATGAAGCCCGGGCTGCCCGGGTCCACGTGGTGCACCTTCCCCACCTCGCCATTCCCAACCTCCTCCGCTGTCCCACCTCCATTCTCTCTCTCCCTCTTACCTGTCCCTACTTCCCCAAATCTGCTCCTACTTCTCTACATGCTCATTCTTCCTGCTGCTCAAATTCCTCTAGTATTTCTAAAGTGCCAAAAGCTTGTGGAATAGCTTGCTTTAAAATTAAGTTACTAACAGCAGAAAGAACAGTCAGCCTATTTGCTCTGGGTCCTGGAGGGGAGAAATTCATTGTCATGCCACCTCTATCTGGGATAAACACTTGTCCCTACACACATACTGGAGTGTCAACACCACTCAGAGGAGGAAGCCAGCAAAGGGGAAATACAAAGGTACTTCCGCTGGACAAGCAGCAGGTGAGCAGAAACACACAGAGGGTCCTCTCTGGAAGAGAGGAGGGCCACCCTGTGGGAACCCTCACTAGCTACCACACACCCTGGCTGTACCTTCTCTGCAGCTCAAGGCTGCTGATCTGAGTTCAAGCAATGCCTCTGAGGCAGTCCAGAGCAATGAGGACCTCAGAGTGTGCTACATGAAGATGGGCACTCCCAGGGACCAGTGGTAAGGTCTGGCAGCTCTCCTTAGGTACCCTGGTCCATGCTGCGGGAGTAACGAGTGAAACCTGGCCCCGAGTCAGGGACCTTACAGTCTGATGGGAAAGCACACTACTTAGTCAACAGCTCTCAACCCACAGAGAAGCTCCTCGGAGGTTGCTGGAAGCACAGAGACGAGCATCTGAGAGCCCAGGAAAGACCTCCTGGAAGAAGTGGCCCTGCAGTACCGTCTTAAAAGGCAACCTTTGCAGTGTCTCGTTGGGACATTTGTACAGTCTTAAGTGGGCCAGGTGAAAAAGAGCAGAGGAATGACAGTACCCAAGGCTGGAGAGGAGAGCAGATTTTAAAAACAAATCCACGGTGTTTCCCCAGTTAGCACAGTATCTTAACCACCTTTCCACATTTTAAGTATGCTGTGAGCTGGACGTGGATGACACAAAAAGGAATTAGGCAGACCACAGGAAGGCAAAGAGAAAGAAGCAGTAGAAGACAGATGACCACAGGTGACTTGTAGAACGCAATTCAGTAGAGTTCGCCACCAGAGAACCACAGTGGATCCAAACAGAGGTCCTGAGGAACACCAAAGTGGCCAAGAGAGGCTTTGGAGTTCAGCATTTACTCACAAAGGACTTCAAGCAAGAGTGAGCTGCGATCGGGCCAATCTGCAGGACCATCGGCAGCTGCAGAGTTAGTGCAGAAGATGAATGGCCAGCCAGGAGGCAGTGCCTGGAAAACGTAACCGAAGAGAGGAGAGGGGAGGAGACGCTCGTCTCCAAGCCTGAGAAGAGATGCAGCAGCACCCCCTGCAGGATCTGCCCAGTGCAAGAGAGGAGGCAGCAATGGACAAAAGGGAAAAATGACTCCCTGAGGACTCCAGGCTGAGTCCTGGGGAAAAGGAGGCAATGTTTCCTGAGACAAGAGAATAGAAAGAGTTCCTTCTGGTGGAGAGAGGCAGAAAAGGATGGTGAGCCCAGGCTTCAACAAGATCTAGGCGAGGTGCCTGCAGAACAGACAGGAGACTCTGGTGGTTGGGCTGGCCCACGTCTGAGGCTAGAGACCAGGGACCCAGAGAGTGCAGACAAGGAGTGTGGCCTGAGAACAGGACACTGGCAGAGCTGGCCTCAAGGGAAGTGGAGCCTGGTGAAGGAACACAGCAGGAATGGGCAGAGACAGAAAGTGGACAGGCAGGCAAGGGGAGCCAAGCGAGGGCACGTAGAGGGCCGTCAGAGGAGTGGGCGAGGGCAGGTGGAGGGCCGTCAGGGCAGGGGAGTGGGCGAGGGCAATGGAGGGCCATCAGTGCTGTGTGGAGAACAGTAAGGTAGAGGAGCTAAGGACCACCCAGACTCCACCCACTGACCTCTCAGGTACTAAGGTGACAACTCAAGTGACTAAAGGGGCAGAAGCACCAGGACAGAGACCTGCAGCACTGACTACTCCCTAGACACCCTGCCGGAGCAGGCGAAGACCGGGACCACACTTCCCTCCTCAGCCAGAGGAGAGGCAGAAACATGCTGTCTCTACGCCCTCAGGAACCCAAAAGGCAGGAGCACGCCTTTACACTGTGACCAGGCTCTGTCTGGTCTTGGTGGCTCCCAGCAGTTGCCCCATCTTTCTAGGGACGGATAGTGGCGGTCAACTCGACTGAGGGCCTGGAGGTGCAGGCACCCGCCGGCTGCCTCCATGCCTCAGGGAGCTCGGCAGTGCAGCCTCACCCCACAGGTGGCACTCGGGCCCCCGGCTGGCGAGCAGCACTAAGCTGTATCTTCCCACTGCACCTAGGAGCTTCCCGCTGGGGTCCTGCTGGGGTCCGCAGGGCTCACACCCCTCACTCCTGAGTCACTCATCTGCCCACTGGTGTGAAACTCAGTGGACAGTACCGACAGCAATGGTGTGACAAAGGACAAGGCCGTCGGTATCTCAGTTTGGAGTATCCACTTCACCATGGACACAATTCAACCACTGTACTACTTCTTAATGACATAACGCATTCTGAACCCGAGACACATGAACCGCAATACTTTGGCCTACTGAAAAAGACTAAGATAAATGCGGTTTCCACAATCAGCCAGGACTTCGCGTGTTCACGGTGAGGCAATTTGAAGCTAAAACTCCCCACAGCGGCACATGACCTGAGTCCCAGAAAGGTGCCCACCCCCGCACCGTGCCCCACAGCCACCCAGGCCCGAAACAGTGTGCACCATAAACGCTGGCAGTCCAGTTTTCTAGAGTTACTACTAAAAACACTAAGCCAGAGATGTGGATTTTTTTATGATCCCTCCCAGAGGAAAGGAACTCTAACTCAAAAATTCTAGCTGGGGTGTCAAGTATTCAATGAAAATACTTACCTGCTTGCTTCGAGGGCAGATGTCTCTTTAGAACTTTGAGAATTCAGTATTTTTTCAATTTTCTCAACAGACTGAATCACTTGTATAAGCCTCAGCACACACATCTACAGAGGCGAACGTTAAGAAACAGGTTGTCAGGGTGCCTCCGTGGTCACGTCACCTTCCGTGTTCGAGGACAGCCACAGAACAGTGTCAGCACAGCACACCTGGAGCACTGAGCATTTCCAAAACTTGTGCACCACACTGAATTCCCAAGAAAGCAAATCTTCATTTTGGCTTTGCAGAACCAGCATATTTCAACATTCTGTCGTAAGTTTACGGTCAAACCAAAGCCACACTTTGCTGCTTTCTCAAATCCCGCCTCCTTCTTCCTTGTCGCTTCCCCACCTTAAAAGAGCCTTTCTTTTGGCACCACATTCATTTTCTCACCACCACCCTTCAGGTTTGGCTTTGGTTCACGACCACACAGGGCCTCTCCACTTACACGAGCATGCTGCACCCACACACTCACTGCCCTAACAGACAGGGCCTGGGCTGGGGTGGCTGAGGGACAGACAGGGCCTAGCATGCACATCCTGGCATGGTCCATCCCCAGAACCAAATTTTAACAACAACAACAAAAACCCCAAAACAAACCACCCCCCACCCCCAAACCACAGTTACTAAGCATCTGCTGGGCACAAGCTGTTCTAGACATGGGGAACATGGGCTCCTAGAAAGGTGCTACGTTCTTGATGAAAAACCTGAGCAGGGCCTTCAGGAGAACTATCTGGATTTGGAAGTCTCCAAATCAGGCATGTGCAGAACACAGTCCAGATGAGAATGCTGAATTCTAGACTCAACTCAGCCAGTATGCAGTGACGATTACAAAAACCAGAAAGAAGCTGAAGTTCACACAGGGCCCGCGCAGCGAGCCCAGCATGGGGGCTGTCACAGGACGCGGTGGGTCGCAAGACTGGGCAGGCATGAACTGCGTGGCACCTCCCGCCCCAGAGGGGGGCCTGCAGGGGAGCCTGGGGACACTGCAAGCTCCCCAAATCTGAAGGCTTCACGCCCCTTATGCCAGCTTCTTCCTCTGAGAAAAGTGGGATTTCAACATAGCGACCTCTCAGGTGCCTCAGAAACTCTGCCCCCACCTTCAGCAGGTAATGGAACTGAGAAGAGTGAGACACGAGGGGCACATGGCTGGCCTGTCACCCATTTCTGATGTTCTTTAAAAATATTAATGCTGCCACAAATAAACTAAAGCACAGGAGCAACATGCAATTTCTTTTTAAAAGTCCCTGACTCTCCCTCATCCATTTGGTTCAGTCAGACCAGGAATGAGAAGGCCAGGCGCTGCCCCTCCGCAGCGGGGCCCAGTCACAGAGCCCTGCACTTGAAAAACACCACACTGCTCTCCAGGAAGAGCAAGTTGGACCACAGGCCTGAAAGTCCCAGGGGCTACAGCTGCGACAGCATGGAGGCTGTGAGGTCGGGTCATTCGAGTTTACCTTTTTATTCCTGATGTCCTCTTGTTTAGACATTCGTTCATCCACTGCCCGAATTCCCTCACTGACAGATGACCTAAGACTCTGAAAGAACAAGGAAAGGGTACTGAAAAATTAGTTTTGTAACATTATGAAATTTACACATTTAATTAGCTTCCAAAGGACTTATTATCTACAGGCCAGGACTATGTAGATATTGACAGAATTTCAAAGTGTGAGGCACAAGTGCTGTTAGGTTAATTAAAGTGACAGATAAAGCCAAGGGCGTGCAGGATTAGCTGCCAAAATGAAAACAACAAAGGTAGGATGAACATCACAGGCAGTCAGGGTAGGGAAGGATAACCTGGGCCAGGCCAGGCCTCGGGAGGAGGGCTCAGCCAGGGCAGACCCTAAAAGCCTGTGGGTGCTGTCCTCAGAAGACAGGTGGGGACAGACACTCAGGCCCACGAGGCATACGTCCTGGCGCACTGCAGGCTTTGGATGGCAAGAGAAGCAGAGATGGAGAGGGGTTGGCTTTGGAGTGCTTGGCCCAGATGGGGTCTCTGGACCAGAGTCCACACTTTCTGACCCTGACAAGTCCTGCTGAAAATGGTGTTTCAAGATGCCAGGAATGACGGCCAGGAAAGGGGAGGTCACAGGTGGAGAAACAAGTCAGAAGCTAATGATTTACTCCAAGTAGGGGATAATTAGGGATTAGGCCCAAAATGAAGGTAATGGAAACCCCTAGAATAAAGAGGACAGGTCACAAAGGTCTTACAGAAAAGTGAATCCACTCATTCAACCAACAGAGGAACCTCCCACTGAATGTCACCTACTGAGTAAGCCCACGAAAACACAACTGAACATACAACAGAGAAGGTGGTCTCATCCCTCATGACCTCAGAGCTCAGAGCAGCTTCACAAGGGAAGCAAAGGTCTACAGCTAAACCCTTGGGGAAACGGGAACCACGCATGCGGCTGTGGGAAAAGGGTGGGAACAAGGTGCTGGCAGGTGGCAAGCCAGGACTGGAGCCAGGTGCTTCAGAGCAGGACCCAGAAGGGTAACTTGGGAAAGGCCCATCCACAGGGCCGGACAGGAGAGTCGCAGGGAGCCATGGAGGGGTGTGGAAACTAGCAGTGGACCAACACATGGAAATCACCTCAACAAGCTTTTTTAAAATTAAATAAAATGTGAATGTCCATGACAGATCAGGACTTCTCTTGACCTGAGCTCCCTCTGGCCTCCATCCTGTGGATGCTATTCTGTGTCTTCCGGCCCCACACAGGCACTCAGTCTGCTTAGGTTGCATCTCAGAGCTGACTACTGCCAGGCACTGCCTCAGGGGCAGTACACAAGGCCGTCTGAGCTGCACATGACCCAGTGGTCAACACAGGACATGACAGTGCAGTGTACCAAGTGTGTGACAGCTCATTTGTGCTGGGGGCCTGGGAGTCGGGACCTGACAGAGAGCGGGGTAGGGGCAGGGGTAGGTCTGTGGACAGAGGACAGGCACATCCACTGGGGGCGATGCCAGAACTGCCCCTCTAATGTTCACAGCTCAGAGGTGGGAGTCCCATTCCCACAGCCAGCATGGTCTCAGAGAAACATAAAGGTACCCTTCCTGTTAGGGTTACATTAATTCCACATCATTCTCAGTTGCACTGGGTTTAAAGAGCTTCTGTGAACTGCTCTAGGAACCTAACCACACGTATCAGTTGGGAAAATACTTGTACCATTACAAATGTTTAAATACAGTGCATTTGTAAGTGGTGACTACTCATTAAGGAGATGAGTTTTCAAAGAGCTTCCTTCTTTCCACATTTTAATGATAACTCCAAGAACCTGTCACCTTCATGTCACACACATTTCCAAGGTTGTATTATCACAAGCGAAAAGAGAATCATTTGCGTCCTTTTTTCAGTGTGAGTATGTCTCCTCTGACCATTCAAAACCAGGAGCAAAACAAGCACACCGTGCTCAGGAGTAGACTGTTCAATGTCACTTGGGGACTTACCAGAACCTCTTCTCGTAACTGTCCCAAAGGCACAGAAAGCTGGTTGAGGGCCTTGTCCATGCCAACCTGAGGGCAGAAGATATGGTGGCACAAAGGCTTCACAGGTGGGAGTGGGCCTAAGTGTCTGTCTAATGACCGAGGCTGTACTGGGCTTGGTGCCACCGATACTCTAGAATGCTAAAACACCTCTTTGTATGTGTGAGAACCACACAGGTAAGGAAAGTCATCAACAAAGGCTCCCTGTGCACATTTACCTCTGCACAAGGCTTCTTAATGACTGAAGACCATTGCCTGGAGGTGAGCACTGTGTCATTTACGACACCCCCCAGCTGGCACAGAACCTGAGGAGCAACAACTGCCTGAGGGCTGTGACCCTGAGAAAAATCCAGATTAAATAGGGCAGGAGTAAGGTTTCCTGGTTCCAATCCCACTGGAAGGCTACCCCTCAGTGCACGTCCCAGAACCAGACGTGGCCCACTCAGGTCAATGCCTCTCAGAACTCCCACAGGGATGTTTACTTTCTGTACTTCTTTCCAAGCACAGAGTCAAGAGCAAAATAAAATATGACCAAAAATAGTAAAAGGCAAACTTTGGGAGTTTTAAAACTTAAGCATTTCTAAACTATGTTTACAAACTGACATACTGGTTACAAACTATTCTCACACTTTATAAAACCAAGCCTCCCAGAGATCACTGGTGGCCACTATCAATTGGTTCTGGCTGGCACTTGTATCTGGAAGCAAACTGAATGTTCCCTGCAGAACAAATCAGTGTGTGCCAGTGCACTTTCCTGGGACCAGCAGCAGATGCACCCATTCTGCCCCTGCTGGGCCTTGACGCCTGCTCAGAAGCAAGCAGGAGGCAAGTCGTGGATGAGCAGGAACTACACACAAAACATACACCAAGAAAGACCAGTGCTTCTATCAGTGAGACCAGTGCCCACTCCAGGTGTCTGGGGAGACCAGCTAGATGGTTTCTAAGCACTCCATGCACAAGGGAGGTCGTGTGTGCCCAGGGACAGGCAGGACCGCGGCCCAGTTACCAAGTTTGTCGAGAGGTTGACGAAGTCAGCGTAGTCCTTGTTGATGAGCTCCACCATGGCCGTTTTGAGCAGCTTGTAGTACAGTTCCAGGTCATCCCTCAGCTCCTCCAGCTGCACCCGCTTCCTACAGTCAGACACAAAGTGGTCGACGTCGAAATCTTCCTGAAATTAAACGGGGAGAGAGGAAAAAGTGACTGCCGTGATCTCGGGTTTCCTATGGAGACAGGCAGAGGCAGACTCCAGTCACTCACAGGCCACATGCTGCACTGAGGGGAGCACCTGCTGGCACTCAATGCAGGTGCCCAGAAGGGGCCTGACAGGGATCTCCTTCCATGGCCTCGACTCTAAAGAGGATTTAGTTTTCAGGATGACATATTTCAACTGGGTGTTTCTGAAAACAGGAATGGCTTTCCTCTCCTGAATTTTTTAAGTGATAAATGTGCATTATGAGACAGGATTCAAAAAAAAAAAAAACCAGCTTTCAAGCTTCAGCGATGACACGACACATGTGCATTTGTCACTATTTAACACCAAGCTTCACCTCCTTGCACACCCCTTCCCAGACCACACACGTGCGCCTGCACGCACAACCTTCACACCCAGGCCCGTGTAAACCATGGGGCACAGAAGTCTGCACCAACACCGCACAATGTGCGCATTCCACACAACGGACGTCTGGGACTGGCCCAGCCACTTCCACATGCTGGACTGAACACCAGTCATGCTCTCTGCTCCCCCTGTTGGCGCCATGGTGTCCTTCCTAGCGGTGATCCGCCCATCGCTGGCAGGTCTCCTCTCCTGCACCTGCCACTGTGCCACCAGTTGACCAGTTTGGTTACTAAGAATCAGGTGTGATGGTTCCTGACCTTGCTAAGCCCCTGACCATGTAATCATAACTATGCAATTTCATTAAATAGTATGTAAACCAACAAAATATGAGTGAAATAAGATCACTGTTTTTGTGAAAACCAAGGCAGATGCTTTGGAAAGACCGGTATGGACGAACTGCTGAGAAATTTTCTGTTAAATGGGATTTGGGTGAGAGACTTGCGAGGAGAGGGGGCAGAGGGATCATACAAGTCCAGAAGGATCCTATACTCTGAAATGTCTTCAGGTTCTCACTCAGACTATCTGAATGCAAAAAAGACGGTACAGAAATCTAGCCAGCAGACAGTTTTCAGGGACAAGAATTCAGCACCCCGTGAGAGAAGAACGAAAACATGCACGTGATTTAACGTAAAACACAGATCTGTGGGCAGCACTCCTCGGGGTACTTGCTACCATTTTCAGTCAATCATCCAAACACCTGTCAGGACTATGTCAGGTAAGAGGACTTCTTACCAAGTCACAGTTTCACAGTGCTTCTTTTCCTGGGGCCAGAATCAGCCTGGACTCTTTGCTGCTTCACACTACCAGACAACACCTGACGTTCACTTCACAGGATGTGTCACAGCAGAGAGAACCCAGAAGGCCTGGGCTAGTCCCAGCCTTGCTATAACCAGGTGTATGGCCTCTGGTAAGATCTCTCCACCTGTTTCAAGTGAACATTCTCTGAAGTTCTGTCCAGATCTGAATTTCAGAAGCCATTTTAAATTGTACAACCCAGCTCAAGTGAGCAAACATGCCAGGGGACATTAGCACTCAGCTTGTCCCCAAGGCGTGTCCTTAAGGGCTGAACGTGCCCCAGGCAGCTTTCACTGTGACAACAAACAGCCCCGAGCTCTAGGGGCTTCCAACAACAGATACTTCTTGGCAATAAGTATTTCTATTTTATACCTGTAGATTTACTAAACATTTGAAAAGGACCTAAAACTCATACACTTATTGTTAAATGGTTTTTGACAAGGATGCCAAGTCCATTCAACCAGGAAAGAGATGATGAGGGAACAAGGGGATATCTCGATGAAGAGAATGAATCTGGACAGCAGTCTCATACCATACACACAAACATAAACTCAACAATGCTTAAAAAATAAAAGTTGACGCTGTACAACTCTTAGAAGGAAAGAGAGATGGTACCTGCCACCCTTTGGTTAGGCAGTGGTTTCTTCAGAACGACACTAAGAGCACATGCCATCGGAGAAACAATGAATAAGCTGACCCTAACTTGACAACACAAAGACAAATCACCCAACTTAAAAATGGGCAATGGATTTGAATAGATACTTCCCCAAAGATATACAAGAGGACAATAAGCACATAAAAAAATGCTCAATATCATTAGTCATCGGGGAAACGAGAGGCCATTACACACCCACTGGGATGGCAGAACAAGAAAGGGCAGGGATGGGGGGACCAGAAAGTGTCAGTGAGGATGTGGAACAACTGGAACCTGGGCTGGGGGTGGCTCAGCGGCACAGCACTTGCCGAGATGTGTGAGGAACTGGGCTTCACCCCAGAGACATAATAAAAGCCTGGAAACCTGAAAACCTCACACAGGCAGGTAAGAATGCAAATCAGTGCAGCCATGAGGAAAACGTCTGGCAGTTCCTCAAAAGGTAAAGAGAGCCACCCAGCAATTCTACCCCCAGGAAGATACCCAACAGAGTTGAGTGGCAATGCTCAGCCAAAACCCACCTGTGAACCTGTGACTGTTCCCAGCCCTAGGAGACAAAACAGCCAGAGAGGAAACAACCAGGCATGCATCAGCTGACCAGGATAAGGAAATGTGGCCCAGCCACGCACGGACACCATTCAGCCATGACAGGGACCCAAGCAGGACGTGTGCGGCAGCACAGATGGACCACCCGAGTGAAGGAAACTACACCCACACCCACACGCACACGGTTCCTGTACATGGCACTTCCAGACAGGCAACCCCAGAAGACAGACAGACAGATGGCTGCCAGGGAAAGGAGGACAGGCATAGGCTTTCTTTTTGGAAGGACGGAAATGCTCTGGAATTAGGTAACAGATACTGATTGCACTGCACAATAAATAAAAATGCTAGAGTCCAGTGAAATGGTTGGAATTTTTACTCTGTGAATTTTATATATTTTTAAAAAAACACTTAAATATCACCAAACAAAATGATCCCATTAAATATCCTAAGTTAATAGGAAGCTTGAGTCACCATATTGATTTCAGGCAGATTTTAGAGCAAGGAAAATTATTAAAATCAAGAGGGGCATTACATTCTAATACAGAAGTCGATTCTTCAGGGTGACAGACCAGTCCTTACTGGGCTGTGTCCGGTGAACAATCACATGCACTGGGCGAGAGCCAGCAAGGCCAAGCTGGCCAGAGCGCCATCCACTAGCTGGCCCCAGGGCACCTTCTGCTTCTTGTTCCAGCAGCTAAGGCTGCCCTTCCTCCCAGCTCTGTGGAGCATTTCCAAGATACACACATCCTGGGCCATAAAACACACCTTAACAAATTTTAAAAACAGAGATCATACAAGGTCTGGTCTCAAACAAAGCAGAAATTGATAACACAAGATTTCTGGAAAACTCAAAAATACCTAAAGATCAAACACACTTCAAATCAAACATAAGCCAGAAAAGTCTCAAGAAAAAGATTACTTTGAAATACATGAAAATAAACATATGACTTAGCAAAATTCCTAGGGTGGAACAAAAACATGATTTAACAGGAAAATATAACATGGAATCCAAGTATTAGAAAATCTAAAATTGACTGTCTAAGCTTCCACCTTAGGAAACCAAAGAAGAGCAAATGAAATCTAAAATAATAAGAAGAAATGAAATAATAAAGATCGCAGCAGACGCCAATGACATTGAAATAGGAACTCAACAGAGAAAGATCCATGAGATCAAAAGCGGGCCCTCTTTAAAGATCAGTTCAGTGATAAAGCAGGGAGCCGCAAACTGCTACCCCACGTGGACAAGGGCAGTCAGCACTGTGCAGCCTCCAGGGAGAGCAACCTGGCATTTCATGAAGACTCCATGCAATCACAAGAGACCACACAATTCTCTACGTCTCCCCTCCCCACAAACAGAAGTGGAGGCCATACTTCCTACCTTATTCTATGAGGCCAGCATCACTCTAATTCCAAAGACATTGCCAGAAAGGAGAACTACACACCAGGCTCTCATGCTCATAGATGCAAACATCCTCAAGAAAACATCAGCACATCAGAGCCAAAATGTCTACCAAAATAATACACCGCCAGGCATGGTGACACATGCCTGCAATTTCAAGTACTTAGGAGGCTGAGATAGGAGGATCCTGAGTTTGAGGCCAGCCTGGGTAATAAAGCAAGACTCTGTCTCAAAAAAATTAATAACAATAATATGCAAGCTGGTTTAACATCAGAAAATCTATGAATCCATCACATCCATCCAACACAGAAATGTGATATTAACAGATGCAGAAAAAACATTTGACAAAACCCACACCCACTCATGACAAAAACATTCAGAAAGCCAGAAACAAGATGGGAAGTTCCTCAGCTCTACAAAGGACACCTACAAAACCCCCACAGCTCAACTTCTGTTAAGGGAGAACCTCAACTCCTCCCTCTAGATGGGGAATAGGAGGAATGGCCCCTCACCACTCCTTTTCAACACTCCAAGTTCAAGCTAAGGAAAATAAGATAACAGGAGAACACATAAGATGTACTGACAGGAAAAGAAGAAATAAAACTTCTTTTGTGCTCTGATAACATAATGGCACAGAAAAATCCCAAAGAAAGCCAACCAAAACCAACAGCTCCTGGAATAATACACAGCAGCAGCAAGGACGGAAACCACACAGCAAACACACAAAGGAGCTCCTCTCCCACAGACCAGCAGTGACCATGTGGACTGAATGAAATTAAAAGCACAACACACATTAGCACACACACAAAATGGAATATTTAAGTACAAATTTAACAAATCGGACAAGATCTACATGAGGAAAACTACAAAACTCCAATGAAATAAAGCAATGCAAGACCCGCAACATGCAGAGATATTTCAGTTCATGAATAGTAGGAAGAATCAATACTCTTAACTCAGTTCTTCTCCAGTCAAATCCCAGGAACTACGTGGGGTTATTAACAAAATGATTCTAAACTGTATTTGAAAATGCAAAAGACTGAGCATATCCAACAGAACCCTGAGGAAGAAACGCAAATCCAGAGGACTGACAGTACCTCCTTTTACCCTCACTGTGACAGTCACAGTCACAAAGCTGCTCATCTGGCCAAAGGATGAACACCAGGGTAACCAGAGAGAGCCCAGAAACAACCACACAAGTAGAGCAATGCTGACCCAGGGCCCAGGCAAAAACAGGAGGAAAGATGGCCCCTTCAACAGGGTGCTCGCACAACTGGACCTCCACGTGTGAACAGATAACCCAGCCAGACACAGTGGCCACACCTGCAATCCCAGCAACAGGGAGACAGAGGCAGGAGGTTCACAAGTTCAAGGCCAGCTTGGGCAACCCAGCCAGACCCTGTCTCAAAATAAACATAAAGGAGTTGGGTGCTCAGTCTGTAGAGTGCCTGCCTTGCAAGCACAAGGCCCAGGGTTCAATCCCCAGCACTGCAAAATAAATGAATAAATAAAAATAAACAAACATAAAAAGCTCTGGGGATGTGGCTCAGTGGCAAGTGGTCTTGGGTTCAAACCAGTACCAAAAAACAAAAAAGTTGATACACTGCTTATACTTTTCTCAAAACATAACTCCAAATGGATCACAGACCTAAATTTAAAGCACAGAATTATAAAACCTCTAGGAGGTAACACAGGAGAAAAATCCAGATGACCTTGGCTTTAGCAATGACTTCTTAGTCAATTTATGAAAGAAAATATTGAGAAGCTGGACTTCCATTAAAACCAAGTTTCTGCTTTACAAAAGACATTGTTCAGCGATGGAAAGAGAAGACATGGGCTGGGGAAATTCTCAAGACAGACACCTGAAAAAGGAGCTGAACCCCAAACACACAGAGAAGTATCAGAAACAATAAAAAACCATGCAGCCTATACGGAAAACAGCACAAAGACTCCTAAAAAAGTAGCACAAGAGCCAACTCACTGCTGGATACATATCCAGGGAATGAAGTCCCTCTCGGAGAGGAGTCTGCGGGCTGTGTTCATGGCAGCACCAGTCACAACAGCTGCGGTAGCTGACTGTGCCCACCTCCAGGTAAAGGGATGAAGCAAACATGGCACACACACCCTGTGCCTGCCCATCAAGGAAGGGACACCTACCACCTGCCACAACACTGATGGACGTGGAGGACATGAGACAGACACTGCTGACCACTTACATATGGCACCTAGGAGTGTGGAGAGGGGTGGCGTCAGGGTTGTGGGTGGGTTCAAGGGTGCAGCCTTCAGGGATGAGATGGATGTACTCCAGAGAGCTAACCTATGACATGAGTGTGGCTTAACAACACGGTTCCCAAGAGTGGATCCTAGAGCTCTGACCATGCAAAAGGGGAGGGTTGGCACATGAGGGGTGGACGTTCTAGTGTGACTATGGCCATCATTTCATAAGAACCAGAGAAGTCGGACACTGTACACAGTCTGTCAATCAGTAAAGGGGCAATAAGAAATATCGTAATTTAAAAATTGGCAAAAGATCTGAAAAGAAGCTTGACATCACATGCTGTTAGGGAACTGGGTAGGTAACCAGGTGCCAGGACGCACCAAGTGCCGGGAGCAGCAAACACTTCCACTTCCAGCTGACGGAAGCTGGAAGCCAGGGTGGTACAATCACTTCTTTCTGCCTTTCTTTGCTTTTTCTCTCACTTCTGGCCACTGTCTCCAGCTAAAGTCTGTGCATCCATTGCCAGCAGCCCACCTTCCCCCTCCAGCCATGCTCAATGTGTCTAACCCACAGGCAGAGCCAGCTCACCACTCCTGTGAGGTTCCCTTCCCTATGGAGAAGCTTCAGCCTCAGCGCTGCTCATGAAGCACAGGGCCTCAGCTTGGACTCAGGAGCTCCTGGGCTGTTCTCGATGTTACTCTGGGCATCACACCTCCCAGAGCTCCTCCTCAAGATGCCCACCACTACTTCTCCAATGCCAAAGCCTGGGAGTCAGGGACAAAGGCCCCAGTTTGCCCTAACTAGGGGTGTGACCTGAGGGAGGTGGGACCACCTCTGGCCTCATTTCCTTACCTGTAAACCAAGAAAAGGGCACCACTTCTTTCTTTTCAGAAAGAAACACAGAATGTCAAGAGCTGGAAGAAACTGCGTATTATTCAGATACGTGCCATCCTAATACACTAACAAGGAGACATATCCTAGGGAAGCCAGTGTTCTGCACGGTCATGTGGGCAGTCAGCACAGCTGAAACGAGCCTGTATCTCAGGTTATTACTACTTGTTCAGTATCACTACACCAAGACAAACAGGTGGCCCTCTTCCTCCTGGACACTTTTTGTGTCAATATTCACAATTCACCCAATTAAAACACAGAGAAGCACCAAAGACTAGTTTATCTCCCACTAGGTCATTTACACACTGTCAACACTGAGTAACAAGGATCCTCACAATTTCTCGTCATTAAACATGTACAATATGGCAGTCCAGAGGTCTAAAAATGCCACCAAAAGAGGTGGAGGTTCTAGAAAGGACCTAAGCTCAACACAGGCATATTTAGACTCAGCATTGAAACAAACTGCATACCATTAAGGATTACCTACCAATGGAATGAGTGCACTGTTTTGGAATATTCTCAAATATTTTGGGAAATGTTTGCTCATGACCAGCCAGAGAACTTGCAAGACCAGATATGCATTTTGAAATGATATTTTATTCAATATAAAAAGAGGACTAGAAAAGGCCACAAGGGATGAAGGAAACTCAGAAGCAGCCATGAGTACAATGGCCTGAAATGACAGTAACTTGGAAGGTCAGGGAGGAGATGGCGAGATGAGTTCAAGAGGCATTTAGAAGTGAAATCATAGGGCCTGGCCACAGACCAGCCTATGGGAAGGTAAAAAGAGGTGTTGCCAAGAATCTTCTGGCTGGGTAGTGCAGCATTTCCTGAACAGGAAAGGTGAGAGCCAGGCTGCAAGGGAAGGAGGTTCAGTCCTCTGCTTCCCACATACCCAGCTTTGAACATGCTGAGTGTGAGGTGAAGGGTTACCCCAGTACGTCAGGGAACTGAGTAGATGGGACTGGAGATCAGGAGATACGTGTGCCAGAGACAGGAACCTGCATCACCTGCCTACAGGTGGTCAGTGAAGCTGCATGGAGCACATCACCTGGGAAACTGGATGGCAGGTGAAAAGGAGAGGACACATGATTGAGTCTATAGCCAGCCATTCAGTGGCTATGAGAGGGACAATGATTATCTAAAACAAAACCAGAGAGCACGAGGGTCTTGGAAAAGGCAAACAGAAAGCATGCTTGGTCTGCTGAGGCCAAGCAAGGAGACGGGGAAGGTCTACTGGACCAACCTCTGGTTGACTGCAAGAACTGCAGAGGAACACCAGGGCCAGAAGTGAGCTTGTGAAAGGCAACAACGTGAAGACACTTCTGGAGCTTGAGGCTCCAGGGAATAACTGAAGGTGGGGGACTGAGGGCAAGAAACTAAATCACAAGTCATGTGTGAAAGCCAGTGGGAAGGCAAGGGAGGGGAATGAGAAGGTTCTGTGAAGGTGAGGACATGCCAGCCAGCATCAATGCAGAGTTCAGAAGGCAAAGCCCCAGAGCAGGTGGGGAATGCAGGACTGAGGCCATCAGCAGCAGCTCACCTGATGGCCTCTGAAGTCACATGAGGAGAGAGGAAGGATGTGAATTCAAAAGCACTCCTCGTTCATGGGTCCGGCTTGTCCTTGTCAGCACACCACCTTCTCTCCTAACACTGAGCTTCATGTCCTACTTCCTGTCAGTTTGCTGCCAACCCCAAGGGTTAAGTAGCCTCCTGCTATTAGCACCAATGCAACAGATGTGGTTATATAATTTCCCGCTTTAAAGTTGACTATAGCTCCACAACGAACATTGCATGGGCCACAATTCCCTCAAACGTGACACAGGGCCCACTCCAACTTGCACCCGTCCAGTCTCCTTCCTGACATCCACATTCCAGCCACTCTAGACTAAGTGCAAATTTCTGGATGCATTCTTTCTGTCACCATGCTCAAGAACTGAGCCACACCTTAGCTTCTCCTCATGTTTAGACTGGCACATAGTAGGTGATCAATGAATGCCCACTAACTGAATAAACAATTGCTACTGTTGCCCTAGCAGGCTGTCATCATCTTAGGCAAACTAATGAGTTTCCAAATGACTGGACTTTAAATTACCCCAACTCTTCTTGCCTACCTGACATCTTAACCTCATGCATAAAACCTATCCCACTGCAAAAAGGTGGATGAGGCACAAATGTATACTCCACCCATCTTCTCTGCCACAAAACTGTATCATGTGTCTTTCTGAAGGAAACAGGAATCGCAAATAACTTTTAACCCCCAGCTCCACCTAGGAAAGCAACATTTCACACAGAACAGTTGTTCTCTGTATTTTAGAGTGCAAATGGTTACATTCATCAGAGCTACAAACTGCATGGTATACTGAGAAGTGTAAGAGCCATGAAAAGACATGGAATGCCTGTATTCCAGTTGCTTCCCCTCTGCCTGTAACTCCAAGATCTGTTTCATGACTTGTATTTTGTGCTTTCTATTTCCTGAAGCTGTATTTACCAAAGGCATCTGTCAACCCTTGAGTGAGAAAGACAGTGGGGCTAGTGAGTCAGAAAAGAGGCTGGCTCTGGCCTGAAGGAAGTCTAAGTCAAGAGGTGGACAACATTCCTGAGGTCAGAAGGCCCCTGATCTCTGCAGGCCTTTCTTCCTTCAGTACACCTCTCCCCAAGAGGTAGCCAGTTCTTTCTACTCTTTCAGGGCAGCTCTTAGCCAGGGGTGGAACAAAGGGTTTCCGGACCAGCCGGCTGTCTCTGAAGTCTTTCAGGAATTCCATTCACATTATGCTTCTCATTACAGAGGTCTGGTGTGAACTTCACTAGAGGGGAGCAGGGCCAGATTCACAGGTCTAGACAGTCCCACACGTGAAAAGCGATACCGGCACACTAGGGGATACAAACAATGCTTTTAAAACACCACAACTTTGGAGATGCAAAATGAATACATATATCAAAGACACGGGACAATTAAGTAAGAAGAAAAAACGTTATCCCTTGAAAAAGTTATTAAAGAAAGCGGAACAACAAAGCTTAAACTTTTGTTCAGCATTTTAGGTGTCTAATAAATGAGGCCGACCCTTTAACTTTCTAACTGAAACTGGCTGGGCAGTGGTAGTCTAAATCTTAGGAACTGAATACAAACGCGTCTCTGGACGGTCTGGAAGACAGCCTGAGGGCTGCACCCGACGGGCAGCCAGGCCCCGGTCAGCCCACGGCAGGGCGTCTTCGAGCCGAGCCCGCGGGCTCCACCGCCGGGGGCCCGTCAGAGCGCCCGCTTCCCCGCAGGCGCCACCCCGCGATCCCCCTCACGCCCGCAGTCCGAGCGGCCGCGACCCGCAGCCCGCGCGGCGCACCTTCATGAACTCGTCCTTGTCGAAGCACAGCGCGTCCGGCCCAGTGGGCAGGCTCATCCCGCGCCTCTCCATCCCGCCGGCCCCTCAGCGCCGAGCCCGGCCAGACGAGGACGCGGCGGCGCGCCCCTCCGCGCGGCTCGCTTCCGCCAACATGGCGGCGCCGCGGGCGGCCAATGGGCGAGCGCCGGGGGCGGCTGCGCACGGCCGGCGCCAAGAGCGGCGCGGGGTGGCGGGCACGCTGCCGGGCGGTGCTGCCCCCGGCGGCGAAGGACGGCACTGCAGCCTCGCGCTCGGCCCGGCAGCCTCCTCCACGACAGCTCTCCCGGCCGGTGAATGGGCGGCTGGGCCGCCGGAGGCCAGGGGCGCGGCGCGTGGCTCCGCCCTCTGCCTGCGCCCGGGGCATGTTCCCCCGGCTCTTGCGGGGTCCCCCGAGCGCGCAGTGACAGGAGCGCGCGTCCGTCCTGATCGCAGGTGCGTGTGGCCGCGCCCGCGAGCCCCTTCCCGCCCTCGGGAAGGCGGGCCTCGCTCCTGGTTACCGCGAGCGCTCGTGCGTAAGGCCCGCAGGCGGAGCGCCCCCAGCGGCCCCGACGCGGAGGACCGGAGCCCGCGCGCCCGGCCAGCCGCGCCCCGCGAGCCGCACCTGGGGCCTGGGGGAGCGAAGCCTCGGTGCCCCACCCATTTGAGTTTACTGGTAGGAGAATCCTCATCCATGCGCAGGTCTGGAATGCATGGTCGAGCAGACCCCAGGCGTCACCCTGCTTCCAGCTTCCCGGCAGCTCGACGCAGAGGACGTGTTCCGTCCTTTTGGATAGAAATCACAGAAGACTAAGTGCAGCTCCCCCAGTGTTAGCCGCTCTGCTCTGGGTGCCGGCTGCTCTCCGCTCTGGGCGTCCACAGCCGTCCCGGCCCAGCTCTCCAGCTCTTCCATCTCCAAAGCTGGTGGCTCCTGGCGGCCCCCCATGACTCCCTGCCGTTCCAGCTGCCGGCTGCCCTCAAGGCTACAGCCCCATGTGGTAGCCACTTCACTGCTACCAGTTTTTAGTGCGACCAGAACAGCCTGGTCCACTGAAGATGAAGATCACAAATAGGCAAGAGAGAGAGAGAGAAAGAAAGAAAGGCTAAATTAGGGTTTCTGTTGCAGCTCGAGGGGCAGGAGCACACAGACTGCTCTAATATGGGGAAGGGGAGGCTGCTTACACAGACAGACAGGCCAGCCCCCACATGGGCAGTGTCCTGCAGCTGACTGCAGACCCTCTGCTTAGTCATGGGTTCCTCTCCGGCAGACTGGGGTCAGCTAAAGGGCAGCAGAGGGACAGATTCACCTGGAGAAGTTGTGGGTATAGTCACATGGGATGAACCTGGACAGAAGCTGCCAGAGTCAGAGCTAGTCAGTGACCATTGGGTGTTTGATGTGGCTGTAGCTGTGGTTGTGAGGCACTTTGGGGCAGCCACACTTGTCAAAAATAGAAAACAAAAACTTAGGGTGCCTCTTGGGGAGCAGCAGGCCTCTGCTCTATGTCACTACAAAATCAACAGTTCTGATGACCAATCCTGGCTGGCCCTGGAGGGTTTAGCCTTTGACGCGGTCCCATCATTGGTGGGAGGTGAGTTGCAAAGACAGGCAGCCTGTTCCAGTGCCAAGGGAGGGGAGAGGACCCAGGGCAGACCCAACAAAGCTCTGGGAACACTGCTTAGTCTCTGAGGCGCTGTGGGAATCTCAGTGAGGTAGAACATGAACTCCTTCCACCATGGTCAGTCCCTCTGACAGAGTCCCCAAACCTTTAGCAAAGAAGTGAGCCTAAGTGTGTACAGCAGGGTGTGCAAATCCTGGGGGTGAACAGGCACACGGGAATGAGGCTCCCTGCTGCCCACTCTCCTCTCAAGACTCAACCGCAGGCCATGACCATGGCGCAGCCCACCACAGCTGGGGCAGAAGGAAAGGCCTCAACGCTGGTAGAGAAGATGAAGGCAAGAGAGAGGAAGCCGAAACCTGCCCGGAGGGCTCGGCCCCACATCTACTCAGCACCTCTACTCAACTGGCACGGTCATTTGGGCTGTGCTGCTTGGTAACTATCACAGCCCCTCGAAGGTTGCTGAGCAGTCCATCTGCAGCCTGCCATGTGCCTGCTGCTGCCCTGACCCCACGCAGCCTCTGACCCAGCACTGGAGGGGCCTGCCAGCTTCTGGCTGCCCAGTGCCTATGCAGTTAGGTATTTATCTACTGTTGGATGTTTGAGTAGCATCTCTGCCAACAGTGTCCACTGCACTGTGTTTCGGAGGAGTGAATCAGAGCATGCACGTCCATACCTGATCAGTGTGTGAGACAAAATAAGCCACCAATACCCCCTAACTTTCTTCCCTCTGATCTATACCTTCCTTCAGAAGAACCTTGATCCATCTTTCTATTTCTTTAAATCTCTCCTGTATCCCATAATCTGTTCCCTTTGTGACCTCCTTTCTTTATCAAGCATGAACCTGCTACTTCAGTTCTAAGTAAATATTAACCCCTCCTTGACTTTGCATCTCTAGAAAATGCTTCGTCCCCTTTCCATTGTGACAGATCTCATTTCTTCCCACTCTCACCTGTCAGTAGGTCCTGCATTTGGGGCAGGTTTTCTACTGGAAACTCAGAAATTGCAGAGAAATCTCATGCTCTGGAAACTCACATGGGCATTTTGTCCAGCCGTCATCCTCTTTTCCTGTTCTGATCCTCACCTGTCACCTGTTTCCTGATCGCACGTGTGTCTGCTCCTGGGCTCTCCCTTGATGTTGTGCTGATACATTACTGGTTCCCTTGTTGATTAATGTGTTAAGTAAACATTTTAAAAGCATGTCTTATATTTGAATGAAAGTTATCATTTAGAACAAATTATCTCTTAGCAGCATTCCAAATAGTAAACTATGATAAGATTCTTGTAAATGCACATGCAGAGAGATCAAATGGGAGTGAATTTCTGTGTGGCCAGTGCTGTGTCGGGAGCTAAAGTGAACAATGCTCCAAGGCCTGTCCTCCAACCCTGAGGAGCTCTGAACCTGCGTGGAGGTGAGACTGCATAGACAACCACGTGTGCATGTGCCATTCAGCCCTCTTGCTGGTCATGGTGACTTTACCAATGGGGTTGGGTCCCACCGTCAACAGAGCTACTGGTGCGCCCACCACATGCCCCCCAGACCCAGGTCACCTGCCATTTCACTTGGATGTCCTGCTGGCACCTCCAGCTCTGCACATTAAAAGTTAACTCGTCTCTGCTGAAGGGTCTGCTTGTCCTCCTACGTTCTGCTACTGGAGAGAGAGCTCCACCAAATGCCAGCTGCTTATGCCAGAGAGCCGGGGCTCAGGTGCCCACCAGAGCCAACCTGTTGCCCTTTGAAACAAAGCCCAGATGGCACTCTGCACCACCACATACCACCTTGCCTCTCCTTCAGATGGAGATGCACCGTCTGCCTCCACCTGCCACACCTCCTCCCTAAGACACCCTGCTCTCTGCTCACTCCCTCTGCCCAGGGGCATGTCCTGAAATGAAAGCAAGTTCGAGGGGAATCCCCTAACCTTCCCACTATCAAACCAACTGCCTGCTCAGGGCTTTGGCAAAATTACCCTCCTTTCTCCTGCAGGACTGGACCCAGCCCTGTTGTGGCTGTTTACCAGGGCCACCCTTGGCCTCTGAAGTCACTGCACCCCTGTCACACTGTCCTCACCATGGTGGTGGACAGCTCGCCCTGTGCTTCCTGGGAGTGCAGGAGAGCCTCTCCTCCAGTCGCAGTGGAGTCTTCCGCAGCATCCCGTAGCAGGAGTGACTGCTCCATACCTTGCATGATCTACTGCTCAGAAGCAAGTCTGAGTCTGGTCCCCACTGAAAGGCCAGAGCTGGGGGCAGGTGTGGAAAAGCTAGCTTAGATGCTGCCAGCGCTCCTGTTCGCCCATGCTCACTGCAACGGAAATGTGTCTGGTCCCAGCACTTTGGCCACTGTCTCAGGCCTGATGACGGGGGTCATGCCCACAGACTGGACATCTCCTGACCCCAGACCTGTGTGTCCAGCTTTCTGCCAGTTGCCTCCATGCAGAGTCAGTGCAGATCTCAAGCTCAACCTGTCCCAAACCCCGTTCCTGATTTCCAATGACCCTCCCTTGGGCAGTCCTGGGGCCACTCCATGGCTTCAGTGACTCAGGCACTGAACTATCCCAGAGCACACGGGGACTCACTCCACCTCATCACCTGCACATCTGCCTTGCTGGTCCTGCCAGTGCCACTTCTCCATCAGATCAGGGGGTCTCAGCAGGGGGAGGGGTGGCCACTATTCCCTGCCGGGGGTTTTGACAAGTTCTGGAGACAGTTTTGGTTGGCATAGCTGGAGGAAAGCGTGCCACTGACCTGTGGCTTTCCGGATGCTATAAACATCCTACAAGGCATGGGACAGTTGTCCTGGGACAGTTGCCCAGCCCCAAATCTTCACAGCACTGAGGCTGAGAAGCCTCCATGCAGATGGCCTCCCTGCCACCCCTGTTCCCCAAGCCCGTTCACAGCAGCCTGAGGGAGGTCTCACCAACGCACAGGGCCGGCTGCAGTGAATCCACAGGGTGGCTCGTCCCCACCCCTCCCAGGCATGCCTCCCAGCACACCCCCCAAGGCTCACTTGCCCTAGCAAGACCCAGCCTTTCCTCCAACACCCACGCACACCCCACCCTTGTTTAGAACGCTCTTCTCCAAGTGTCATTGCTCAGACCTGTTTCCTGCTGGTCTTCACTCCGATGAGAGAGACTTTTCCGACTCGACGCTGAGTAAAGTAGCAGCTGTTCCCTATAACTCCACCCCCCATGGCCCGTGTGCCACGTTGCTTTTCTTTCAAGCACTCGTCAACTCCTGAGATGGGCAGGCAGGTAACTGACGGATGAGCACGGAGGTGAGTAGATGGGTAGGTAGATGACGCATAGATGAGGGATTGTGGATGGAGAGTCGATGACTGATGGAAGAGACAGGTGAGTAGGGTAGATGGGATCAGGAGACAGGCAGGTGCAGGCACCGAGAGGCAAGCAGCCACCGCAGTGCCGGTCCCTTGGGGCCTGACCAGCCGCACGACCTCAGCACGACCTCACGGTCCATATGCACGACTGCAAACAGACAGCTGGGTGTCTTCGATGGTCTGTGCTGTTGTTTTATGACGAATCAAAACTATGCTTTAAATGCACACTCAACGGAACGTGTGTGTGTCACTCGCACGTGTTCCATGCTCATGCGACAACGGCCACCGAGGCACGGAACTTCGAGCGCCACGGGGAGCCTAGCAAAAGCTCCAGGACTTGGGAGAGGCCGCCGTGCTGCTGGGCTTGGAGCTCAGGTGGCAGGGGAGGCAGCACTGGACTGTCCAGTGGCCGGGCAGGAGCTGGCAGCCAGGGAGCCACCCAAAGCCTGAGGCACAAGGGTGGGGGCTCCTGAGGAGGGCTGCACAGCCTGAGGCGCATGGCTGCTTCCTACAGCACTGAGGGGACTGTGCCGTTAAACGATGGCCCGCCACAGATCAGGAGATGCTAGAACGCTGGGGGACGGCGTGACTCCGGGCCGACCAGAGTGCCCCTCCTCCTGCCCTGCACCTGCCTTCCTCTTGCTGTGACAGACGGCAGAAATGAGGCCACTTCGCATCCAAGACAGCGTTGAAAAGGAACTGTGCTTCTGCTCTATCTCAACCCCACGTGTGTGTGCGTGTGTGTGTGTGCGTGTGCTCATCTGCCTGGTCCTCGGCCGCTGAGCTCACGCGATGAGGACCTGAGGCTCCCCCGCTGGCCAATGCTCTCACCAGTGAACCTGGATGGGGACCGTGCAGCCCCAGCTGTGGAGCCCCAGCTGCGTCCACTGTGCCTCACAGGAGACCTCGAGGGGCCCAGATCAGCAGCCCCCCGTCCAGCCCAGGGAACTGGGAGGTAATAATTCCATAAGCGCTGAATTCTGGGCAGCCAGACACACCTAAAATTGATGAACGTGAGGTAGCCCTATCTATTCCGGGTGCCGTCTGAGGCAAAAGAGAAGGGCCCTCTGCTCCCCAAGAGGGACTTTTTATTTTACTTTTCTGTCTTTAACGGCCATGACTGCCCCGAATGCCTCGTGGCCAGCTGCAAATGCATCAGGTGCCCCGAGGCCCCTTGGAGATTTTTGCTTTAGGTGTGGCAGCTTTGGTCTGCTGTCCATCCAGAGGACCCTGCCTGCAACCTCTCTGGAGACCCCGCTCCTCCGAAGCCCTCAGCTGTCCCCAGTCAGGTCCAGGAATCCCTTCCTCCCCGCACTGGGCCGACAGTCTGCAGCCAGCCAAGGACACTGCACGGCGCGAGCCCACCTCCCCACCAGCGCAGGCAGCGCTGCTCCCCCTTGTCCTGTGGCCCAAGGCGGTCCTCGTTTGGAGAGCTGTGTTTGGCCTGTTCATGATCCGGCTCTGGCAGGGCAGGCTGAGAGGCTGCACTAGGACCTGGCCACATAGGGACCATAGCTCGGGAAGCAGCCGGAGAACGGGGAGCTTTTGGGACCTGGCAGCCTTTGCTGCCGGAACTCCAGAGAGCTCCAGGAGAACAGAAGGAGGGCTGCTAACACCAAGGATGAGCCACGGTGCTCGAGAGCAGAGCGGCTGACCCTCAGGAGGGCCGCTTTGCTCATGTGACCTCATCTGGACTGAGAAGAAGGAGCCTTGGCCGACTGGTGACAAATTCAAGGCTCAGAAACAGGTAAGTGTGTCTTAGTCCAGTCCTCCTGAGGCTTGCAGACCTCCACATGCCCAGACTCAGGTGCAGAGCTGACAGGTCCTGATGGTAGGACTCGGTGGTGGTGACTTGGCGGCCAACGGGGCTGGTTTGTGGCAGTGAGGCTGGTGTGCCTCATCAAGCGCATCTCTTGCTCAGGTCGGAGCCAACTCCAAAAGGATCCACTGAGTGTCACAGAAAGAACTGGGGTGCAGGCAGAGAGCAGGGAGCCCTGGGTGGGTGTGGGCCTGAGTGTGGCCAGGATGCCGGCCTGGGAGGTGGCAAATTGAGAATGGCCCTGAGAGGCCCCACCAGAGGACAGAGCTGCTGACCACTGTGCCAGCAGAAGGTGGCATGCATGGCCTGGGTAAGAGAGTGAGGACACTCGGGGGAGGGCTGAGCCACCAGGGCCCACAGTGCAACTGGAGCTCTGCAGCTGACCCCAGCGTGAGGACATCACCTGGACAGGGCAGAACCATCCTTTCTCTCCCTCTGGTCACCTGTCTGGCTCAGTGCACTCCCACAGGCCGCCTGCTGGGCATGCTCCTCCTGTTGCCGGGGTGGTGCACTCGTAAGGCAGCCAGAGTTGCTGTCCAGCTGAGCTGCCGCTGAGGCAGGCCTGGGAGGCAGGAGGGGGTGTGGGCGAGGTTAGGTGTGGAAGGGCCTCCCCCAGAGCACAGAGGAGCTCCAGAGCGGCCAGTTCTGGTGGGAGGGCAGAGGCTCCATCGTGTTCACCTGACATACCTCCTCGCAGGCCAGCTACCTGATGCCCACCTCTGCCCTCCTCAGCAAGGAAGCTCAGGTGCTGCCTGGGAGGAACCGTCCACACTGGGGGACAGCACGCAGCTCTTGGTGAAGCAGAATATCCCTGGGATATTTTACTCATGTTCTGACAAGTTCCAATAAAGGAACTTTGTCCTGGTGCCTGCCTCTTCCCTGGGACAAAGCCCCTCTTCACGTCTGGTAGAAGAGGCGTTCCTGTTCAATTCAGTCCGCGTCTGTGTCTATATTAGGAAGTGAGGGAATAAGCGTTCCATTTCCCATGAGGCTGATCTGAGGGAGTTGAGGGCTGGTTCTGTGTACTTGGGTTCCGTCTGTGCTCTGTGTTGATTCCTCAAACCTCTTCCTGTGCATTCTCCTCTCCAGAAAGCCACATCCTTGACTTGCAAAACTTCATATCTCCTGGTAAGAAAGGAAGTCACTTCGTCCCTTATGGACTAACATGACTGAAACGCCTCTGGACAAGGTTAATAGCACACAGTATTCACCAACCGTGCATTCTGTTAAACATCACTTTCCTCTCTTTGTTTTACAAGAACAAGCCCTGTGGGATTCTCTTCCTGGAAATACGGCTTTCTAATCGCCCAACTCATTCCTGCTGAAAATAACTAAAAAGGTTCACAAAGCCTTCCTCACAGCCCTGATGAACTGGCAAGAAACCAGGAAGCACAGGAAGCAGGAACCAAAAGGAGCGAGCAGGCACCTCTCGGCCTGGTGTCTGCCAGGTCCGTGCACCTGAGCCCCAGCTTTCAATGCCCCAGGGAGTGCCGGAGCCTGGGGACCAGGCACAGGGCAGTCAGGCAGATGTTCTTGGGGACTGTCTTCTTCAGAGTTAGTACCTGGGGCCTCATCCTCAGCAAGTGTGGCCTGGACACATGCTGATACCCCTCCACCACCACGTCACAGCACAGCAAAGGAAAATGGCTGAGCTCCTGGACACAGAGGTGAGGGCAAAGCCCACCTGTGCCAAGCTCACACACAATGGCAGCACGCACAACCTCAGGGAGGCAGCAAGTCCAGAGGGACCAGCTCGGCTCCCGATGCAGAACCAGATGGCTGTCTCTCGGGCGGCTGTGTAATGTAAGGCAAACCCTCCAGGAAGGACACAGCCTCCTCACAGACAGCAAGCAGTTTCCTCAAACAGACTTCCAAGGCCAGCAGGTGGCGACAGGGAGGCACAACCGACGTCCAGGGGAGCAAGGCACCACGAATGGGGACCAGCAGAAACAGCAGGCGAGAGGAGCTGGCCCCCAGAGACCCTCAGGGATGGGACCACTAAACACAGAGTTAGGACTTTTTATGTTAAAAATAGACAAACTTTCACCCTCAAGGAGATTAGAGCCGGGCGTGGTGGCGCACACCTGTCATCCCAGTGGCTCGGGAGGCTGAGGCAGGAGGATCTCAAGATCAAAGCCAGCCTCAGCAAAAGCAAGGCACTAAGCAACTCAGTGAGACCCTGTCTCTAATAAAATACAAAATAGGGCTGGGGATGTGGCTCAGTGGCCCAGTACCCCTGGGTTCAATCCCTGGTACCCCCCAAAAAAAAGAAAAGAAAAAAAGGAGATTAGAGAGAGTGGAGTTAAATTCTTAGAAATAAATGTAATAGGTGACCTTGAACAGGGTGTGGATGTGGCAAAGGAGAGCTGGCGAACAGTACAGCTGGTAGTTCATAGGAATGCCTGGTAGAAAGGAAGAAACAGGTGTGCGGTGGGAGGGGTCGAGCAAGACGTCTAACCTGGGGTGAGGGGAGAGTGGGGACTGGCAGTGGGAATGCAGGAAATGCCGGTGGACTGCTGGGGTATAAGACCGGCCACTGAGCCACTCAGCCCACAGACCTGCACCCGAGTCCTTGCTCACAGAAAGGATGGTGTGGGCCGGGTGCAGGAAGGGGCAGGATTGTGCAGCCCCCTGCCTCCCACCAGGCCAGCCCTCTGCTGTCCGCTATGAACATGGGATCCGTTTCTCGGGCTCCTGCCCTCTCTCTCCTTCCCTTCAAGGGTGTAATCCTGGCTTTCCTGAAGAAATCCCCCCTTGTGCCTCTGATATGTCCTTAGATTATTGCCTGTGATGTTTGTCAGAACGCTGCTCCTACTGAGTCAAGGTCTCCTCTGCAGGACCTCCTCAGAGCCTCTGGGGACAGGGGCTGGGGTGCGGCTCAGTGGCTCAGCATTTGTCTAGCATGCACGAAGCTCTGGATTTCACCACCAGCAAGGAAAGTTCAAGAAAAGGAAGTCTAAAGTTGGTGTCGCAAACTTTGAGAAGCAAAAAAAAGAGATAACGAGGCAAAGACACTATTTAATGAGATAATGGCTGAAATTCTTTGAAAATTTTCAAGACCTAGATCCACACATGGGAATGAGACAGAAGAGAGGACCCAATGCTCCCCAGAGGCTCTTCTGCTTTTCTTTCTTCCATCTTGGATAACGGCAGCTGCCCCAAACACCTCCCAGTCAGCCACAGCCACATCAGAGACAGTGCCTGCTCTTGGGACTTCAGCTGCAGTTGTGGCAGCTCCTGTGGTCCATCCCCACCACCCTGCCCCTCTGCAGCCCTCAGCTGTCCCCAGGCTGGTATACAGATGCCAGTCCTTCCCCAAAATCAAGCAGAAAGTCTGTGGTCAGCCAAGCATCCTGCACATATGGGGTCCCATGCTTTTCTCTGTCTAAGCAAACTCCCCCCCATCACAGACGCTGAAGTATTGCTTCCCCTCCTGTAGCTCAAGACCTAACGTAAACCTTGTTTTGTCAACTTTTTTGCTGCTGTGACCAAAAGACCTGAGAAGAACAACTTTAGAGGTGGAAAGGTTTGTCTGGCTCTCACGGTGTCAGAGGTCTCAGTCCACAGATGGCCGACTCCATTGCTCTGGGTCAGAGGTGAGGAGGAGCATCATGGCAGAAGGGTGTGGCAGAGGAGGACAGCTGGGAGCATGTCACCAGGAGGCAGAGGGAGAGCTCCACTCACCACGTACAACAGGCACACCTGGACGGCTGACCTGCACGAACCGCCTCCTCCAGTCACACCTCACCCGTCTACACTCACTACCAGTTAGTCCCTATAGGGAATTAGTGCACTTATTAGGATAAAACTCTCGTAACCCACTTCTTTCACCTCTAAACTTCTGCAGCATCTCACGCATGAGCCTTTGGGGAACACTTCAATCTAAAGCATAACAAACCTCTCAGGTGTTTTGATCTCGCCTCTTCCTGATTTCTCTCTCAGGTAGAGCAGGCTGCCTTGCTGTGCGAAGAGCTGGTAGCACTGAGCTGGGGAGCTGCGGAGAGCGGCCTCTGGTTGCTGGACCAGCCCTGGGGAGCCGGGGAGCAGGGGAGCTGCTGACTGACTGCCAGGAGGGTGGCGAGGAGCTGCTAGCACTCAGGAGCGGCACTTTCCCTTTGTGATGTCTACCCAGGTTGAGCAGAAGGAGGAGCAACTGCTGGGCCCTAGTTCCCAGGGCACAGAAGTCAGGCGGCCGCAATGCCTGAGGCTGCTGAGAGAAGCAACTGCCTGTGCGTGCACACCTCCAGCCAATCAGGACGAGAAAGCAGAGGTGTGGCCTTCCATGCGGTTCCTGGCACGGGAGTCAGAACCTAATTCCCTCTTAGAGTGCCAGGAGATCTGGATTCCCCAGGCTCAGCCCCTTGGTCTGGAACTTGTTCTGATGAGGGCACGCTGGGTGGATTCCCTGGTGGCTGGTCACCAGGAGGACAAAACCAGTGGAACTTGGCGAGTGTCGGTCTCACCCCCCAACCCTGGGGAGGGAGAGGGGCTGGAGATGGAGTTAGCAATGGACAGTGCCTGGTGAGATGCCCGGTGAAGCTCCTGAACCGCAGGGTGTGGGGAGCTCCAGGTCTGGTGGGCACACGGCGAGGCTGGGGTGGCGGCCAGATTCCCGTGTGCGGCCCTTCCCGCCTGGCCCTGCGCTCCTCCACACAACCCTCTGTGTCCGTGGCAATAGTTGGTGGACCTAAGTGCTCCCTGAGTCCTGGGTGCTGTCCTGGCAAATGGCTGAGTCCAGTGAGGGGCTGCAGGGACCTCCAGCCCATGGCCACCTGGTCAGACCACGGGACTCCTGAACTTGACTGGCTCTGAAGTGGGGCAGTCTCGAGGGACCCAGCCCTCAACTCACGGGAGACAGTTTCAGGGCTGAAGTCACCAGACCCCGGCTGGATCTGGAGAGTTGGTTGGTGCGGGGAGAACCCCCGGCTCCTGGGCTCAGAGTTGGATGTGGGCCAGAGGATGCAGCTTGTTTCTCGTGGAGGGGTGTCTAAATTGAGGCATCTCGAAGGAGCAAAACAAAGTCTGCCTCTCCAGAGGAGTCAGGGATATTCTGAAGTCGGAGGAAGGAGATCTGAGGTAGACGTGCAGAGGATCGAGGAACAGATGGAATACAGTGCTGATGTGGATGGTGGTGCTTCAGCGGTGCCACAAAGCAAGAGCGGCAAGGTTTTTGGCTTTGCAGAGACAGCTTAGCCCTCCCACAATCGTGCGAGGTCAGGTCTTTGTGACAAATCCACACACACACACTTGCCAGTGGTTCTGTCTGTCTGAACCTGCTGGTCCGCTGGCTGAGCTGGCCTTTCATTTCAGGGCAAGAGCGAGTCAAAGAAGGCTGTGGTGGGGGTGAGCAGGGAAGGGGCAGGGTGTGGGGATGTAGAAAGAAGCCACTGGGATATATGATCCACAGGCTGCAGAAAGGTAAAATCCTTGACTGCCCGCTCAGGATTATTCATGCTTGAGGAGAAAACTCCCGAGTGACCTGACCCGCTGATGGTCATTGCCCCAGGTGAGCTTCACTCGTCCTTCTCTCTCCCTCCTCCCTTTGCAAAACTGTGTGACTCCTAATTGGAGCATCCTTACAGACCATCATGTTACACTACCCGTTCTTTGTCCTCGGACTCCCCTCTTCTATAAAAGTGCTATATGTCTTTAATAAATCTGAGACTGTGTCTAGAACCTGCTCTCCCGGAGTTGTGGCCTCCGTTTGCCTTACCCCCTCCAGAAGGGAAAAGACCTCACAGGTCGAGACCCAGCCAAATGGTGACAACAGCAAAGCAGTGGGGGCTGTAGCAGGCGAAAACTGCTGGAAACTAGAAGGCCCATGTGCCCTAAGCTGACCCCTCTCTCCAGCCCCTGGAAGTGTGAATCTGTGGACAGCCCGTGGTTCCCATGGCTGTTGATGGTGACCAGCATGCTGTACTTCAGGGCTCAAAGGCCTGTGTGTCAAAGGCCTGATCTCCAGGGTGGCCTCCTGGGAGGAAACCTCTGGAGTTGGAGAGCAGGGGGGCTTCAGGTCACTGAGTGCGTGCCCGCAAGCAGGATGTGGGACTGAGCCCCTTCCCCTCTCTCTCCTTTGCTTCCTGGCCACAAGTCAGCAGTTAGCTCTGCTGCGTGCTCCCTGCCAGTGCTGCCCAGCACCTGCCCAGAGCCCAAACCAACAGGGCCTCTGATCTTGGACTGCTGCCTCCCAGGCTGTTTTAAAATGCTCAGAAAAAGGTCTGAAAAAATATATGCCAAAGTGAGGAGAATCAGCGTGTCAAAGTGGACTCGTGGGCTGGGGACATAGCTCAGTTGGTAGAGTGCCTGCCTCGCAAGCACAAGGCCCTGGGTTCAATCCCCACCACTGAAAAAAAAAAAAAAAAGTAGATCTATAACCTTGTATTCAGCAGTCGACTTTTAGAATACTTTCTAATAACTGTGCACTTATGTGTCACTTGTGTGGTTACAAATCGCCTCTGTGACAGCAGCAGGCTGTTCTCACACATGGAACCCTAACAGAGCCACGGCCCCAGGGGAAAGATAAAAAAATGCCCTTTCACAGCCTCTCGCTTCTGTGCCTCCCTGGACAAAAGGTGGGTGAACGCTCCGTGCACCTGCGGTGGTGGGTGGAGCTGGGTTTCCACGCCAGGGCCCAGCTGCCTGGCGGGCTCTCCACTTGCTCACCAGCTCTTCAAGACTCTGCTGTAGGGCTGGGGCTGGGGCTCAGTGATAGAGGCTGCCTGGCATGTGTGAGGAACTGGTTTCAATCCTCAGCGCCACATAAAATAAGTAAATGAATAAATGGAGATATTGTGTCCATCTACAACAACTCAACACACTCGCTGTAGCCACGTGACCTGCACCCTGGAGCCGGGTCTGCCCCTTTCTCTTAGATCTTCACAGCTGGCACCGTGCAGTGCCACTCTGGAGTCCTGGTCTGCTTTGGCTGGCCAGCAGGGTCTGCTGCCTGTCCACTCAGCAGTCTGCTCAGGGAGGAGCACCGTGCTGGACGGTGACACCTGCACTCCTGGACTTGGGTGCGTGTTGCCAGCTGTGGCTGAGCTTATCTGTCCTTGTGACTGCACCATGGATGCCCAGGTAGCCGGTTTTGCCATTTCCAGGTTGGTTGGAGGGTGTGCTGGACGTGGCAGGAGTCGGGAGCCCTGGGCCAGGCAGCACTCACTGCTGCAGAGGGCGGCCCCGAACCTGGCCAGCAAGCACACGTGGCAGACAGGCCTCCGGTTTTCACCCCCGACGCAGCGCTGTCCCTGGCTCTGATAGGAGGAGCTCCGGGGTACAGTGTGCTTTAAAAATTGGGTAGTGGAAAAGGAAGGGCCGAGTTGAGACGGCTGCAGTTGGATCTTACGTCCCAATCAGTGCTGAATGCTGTGCTCTGAATATGGACCATCAGCAGTCTTTGTCGCACAGAAGAGATGAGCATTTGATCTGCTGGCTGGGAGAAGCCTGCGGCTCGGCCCTGTGCGGGTGGGCACTGAGGGCACCTGAACAGGGCACTTGGCCGGGGGAGCCATGCAGCTCACATGGCACCTGAGGACGGCAGCATGCCACCCTCCCCTTGCCGTCCTGGCTGTGGAAAGCAGTGAGGGTGGGTCCAGCCTGAGCCCTGGGAGGGCCACAAGGGTGGGGCCAGGCCGAGTCCTCAATGGGGACAGAAAGCCTGCAGTGCCAAGGAAGTGGCAAGGAAGCTGCACCTTGGAAGCAAGGCAGACGGTGGCATGCGGTGGCACATGGTTCACACGTGACTCTGAGCCCCAGCAGGTACCAGTGGGAGCCACGGGGCTGAGGTGGAGAGTGAGCTGTGTCCCTGCAGATTGTGGAGGAGCAGGGCCAGCGGCCCAGCAGGGGTGGCCCAGCGGGAGCAGCGTCGCCTCGCCCCGAGCAGAGGAGCTCCCCCCGAGCAGAGGAGCTCCCCCCTGCCAGGGAGCAGGATGCAGCGCTGGCGTGGGGCGCAGCTGGCAGCAGCCTGAGATGAGGGTGGATAGGTGGGCGGGCGGCACAGGCCCCAGAGACGTGGCGAGGCAGTTGAGTTTCATCGTAAGGGCAGGGGCTCCACTGCAGGCGCCAGGCAGGAGAGAAATGTCACGCTCTGTGTCCTCCATGAAACAGGAAGGAAACCAGAGAGACCTGGGCTGGCCCAGCAGGCATCAGGTGTCCTTGGAGGCCAGTCACACAGTCCACCTGGACGCCCAAGAAGAAGAGGGTCTGCTGGCACAGGGTCTGGAGGGCCCGGGTCTGTGTACTGTCCCCGTGGTGCAGGCCTTACCTGGTGGGGCGTCCTGCTGCCCCCATCCTCTTGTCACACAGATGCCAGGACTCAACCCGGGCCCACAGGGTGACCTTCTGTCACCCAGCCACCTCCCAAGGACCCCACCTCCGAACACCACAGTGGACTATGCTTCCACCTCTCAGTGGCCCACAGGGCAGCCCTGGGACACTCAGGCAGGTCCATGCGGCAGCAGGGACCTCACACGTGCCTCTGGGCACTGAGTCCACTCCCCAGGTCTCCTGTGCCTTGAAGCTCTCGGCACTTCTTGGTCTCTCTCCACCGTGCCCAGCGCTGCAGTCAGCGCTGCCGTCAGCACTGCCCTGGGGGCCATGGAGCTACAGATGCCTAGCTCCACTTGACCCATTAAGTCAGGGTCACAGCCTTCAAGGAATTGACAAACAACCCACCAAGAAACATGGTGGCCTGCAGAAGGTCAGGGTTCACGGCCCAAGGATCACCAAAGTGTGTTCTTTCTGGGATCTGTGAGAACCAGGTATTCTTAAGCAAATAGAGAAACCAAGAGAAGCTAATCCAGGAAGCAGAAGCTGATAAGATCAATAAGCTCCAAATGATGCCCAGACTCTCCAGAATTAAGGAAAATGCAGAGCAAAATAATAAATGCTGTCTTTCACCCACCAGAGTTGGAAGGGAGAGAGAAAAAGAAAGGACGTGGCTAATAATGGCCAGGGTGGAGATGCGTGGAGATCACATACCCAGGAGCTGCAGAGGTAGGAAACTGGGGGCCTCGGACCTGGAGAGCGTGTGCCGGGCAGTGTCAGGCAGCCAGTCCCCTCCCACGGAGGCACACCTGGTGAGGGCAGCGTCAGCCTTTCTTCTGAATGGAAGCAAACGGCATTTCAATAAGAGAGAAACAGTGAGTCGTGGACCCAGGGCTGCTCCGTGGCTCGGGGACGACGCAGGTCTGAACGCGCCGGCCAGGACGTGTGCCTGACTTGCCTTCTGCGAGAGGCTGGGGATGTGGTGCGTGTGTCCCCGAGGGCAGTCCGAGGCTGCTGTGGGACCTGCGTTATTTCATTCACACTGTAGCTCAGCACTCAGGCCCCTCATTCACACTGCACCTCAGCACTCAGGCCCCTCATTCACACTGCGCCTCAGCACCCAGGCCCCTCATTCACACTGCGCCTCGGCACTCAGGCCCCTCGTTCACACTGCGCCTCGGCACTCAGGCCCCTCGTTCACCCTGCACCTCGGCACTCAGGCCCCTCGTTCACACTGCGCCTCGGCACTCAGGCCCCTCGTTCACACTGCGCCTCGGCACTCAGGCCCCTCGTTCACACTGCGCCTCGGCACTCAGG